>JAJOZX010000675.1:795000-1117500 GCA_023014485.1 Bathynomus jamesi
CTGGCATAGTTCTGTCTATGCGGGATTCTAATATTGCTGGTATAGTACCGATAATTAAGTCCATATTTTCATATATATAGGCCTAGGGCCTCACAATTTCTAGATCTGCCTAGGGCCTCGCAACTTCTAGATCCGGCCCTGTATATATATATATATAGTGTATGATGTTAAAAAAAATTCCCTATTTTTATTTGCCCGTTATTTTATAAAGGAAGTATATTTTATTACTGGGGTTTCTTCTTCAGAAAGGGTACAGATTGTTTTTTTTCTGCATATACCTATACATTTCTAATTTTTCATTACTTAACTAATAAATATTGTATATTCAAGCCGTTCTTTCACCATTTCATACTTAAAGCAATAACTTTTCATAATTTCGTAGAAATGGTTATTGTACTCGTAGTTAATTTCATTTAAATGACCAACTAATTCGTAGAAATTAGAAAAAGGCGATACTGTTACCAATAGAGTATAGCCTAGTAAAGCCATAGAAGGCCTTATTAGGTTATAGTTTTTAAGGAAAGTTGTCTTTAGTCTTCAGCAGGATGGAGCACCTCCACACACGACTTGTGAAACCCACAACATTTTGAGGAAGCATTTTTCCCGACAATTAATCTCTCTTCATGAGTTAGTGGAATGGCCCCCATACTCATCTGACCTCTCTAGTGCCCTTTTCGTCCATTTGTCGGAGTTACCCTATTGTACTGATTGGAATAATGCTTCAATTTTGTTTCACTCAAACAACATTGTTAATAGAAATATTCTTGAGCCTGCCATTATTCAACTTACAAATAATTTCAACATTAGTCAGGGCCTTTGTTTGCTTGATCCTGTTGTTTTAAATTCTTTCACAACAGATTTAGACAAGAGGGGCAAAGTGCTAAAACTCTGGTAGCTTTTCCTTATAAATTTGTATGCTCCTCCTATAATTTTTATTTTTCTATTTTTTTGTGACCTACAGTATATATAGTCTCGAACTTGTTATTTATTTCAGCGTTCCTGAGGATGTCATTAGACGAAAGCGCTTGAGCACCATTCTGTTTCCTTTTTCCTTTGTGGTTTTTTTCATCATATATATATATATATATATATATATATACAGGGTGGCGCAAAAGTCAGGAACCATAGGCACATTTTAATAATTTGTTTTAATATGTGTTTTGTTCTTTTCAGATTTGTTGTTCAACCTTTGGCATAGAAATTGACAATAGATGAACGGGTGGAGATAGTTTTAATGTGTGCAAAGCGTGGTAACACACACCGATCAGTTGCTACTGCTTTTAATGACAAACACCCTGAGAGGCCGCCAGATGTTCAGGCATCAGTTGGAAAACTGTTCACTCACTTCAAAGAAACGGGAAGTGTTCATGATCGGCCGCGTAGTGGCCGCCAAAAAGTTCAACCGATGCAGCAACATCTCTAACGGTACTCAATCACCTCGAAAACAGCCCACGTAAGTCCTTAAGAAAGTTATCTGAAGAAACGGGTGTCTCCAGAAGATCCATTCAACGAATTCTTACAACAAATCGTTTCCACCCCTACAAAGTCCAACTCGTTCAGGAACTGCACGGTGACGACACAGACCGTCGTGTAAAGTTTTGCCAGAGGGTTTCTACAACATCGACAGCTTCAACGAAGGATCATGTTCAGCGACGAAGCGATATTTCACCTCAGCGGTCGTGTCAATAGGCATAATGCACGCTACTGGGCCAATGAGAACCCCCACTGGATGGAGGAAGGACATGTGCAATTCGATCCACGAATTATGGTGTGGGCTGTGCTCTGGGGGAATCGGTTAATTGGTCCGTACTTTTTCGACGGCAATGTAACAGATGAAACATATCTGCATATGCTGCGAACATTTCTAATGCCCATACTGGACGATATTCCATTGGCAGAATGGGCGGAGATGTGGTTTCAGCAGGGTGGTGCACCACCACATTTCGCAACCATCGTCCGGAGCTCTTTAGATGAAACATTCCCAAGCAAGTGGATCAGACGGCGAGGGCCCGTCGAATGGCCACCTAGGTCTCCAAACCTCACGCCTCTTGACTTTTTCTTGTGGGTGGGTGGGGGGGGTAGAGGCCATCTCAAGTCGGTAGTCTATGCTGATTGATCCAGAAACATACGTTCTCTAAAGTGTCTCCAAGCAGTGGCGGATCTACTATGAAACTAATGAACCTTAAGCTTCAGGGCCCCTAATCCAGGAGGGGCCCTGAAGCAACTTTTTTTTTAATGAGTGAATTTTTCAACAAAATCGATGGAGTTTTTTAAGTGTTTGCTATTAAAATAAGGCTATTTTAGTGATAGAATCATAAGCCAATGGGTTGAAGTACTTAATATTGACCTTAGAATATGCTCTAATACCCATTTCATATGGCCTCAAAATGCCCCTGTAATTGGTCAAATTTCAAAATTTTCTCGGGGGCTTGCAGCGTCCGAACCCCCAGCTGTATGGGCTCGCTGAGCTCGCCAGAATCTATTCATAGTCTACATTTTGGCAGCTGGATCCTCGAATCCTTCGTTGGTGCACGGCTTAATAGTTCTATAGCTCAGCCCTTTGGCAGAGCCAATCGGAACCATAAAAAGACATCTGAATTCTCAATTCAGGCTGCACTCGTCTCGCGCTTGTGCATTTGCCCTATTGTTGCTGGTTGCGAAGGGGCCCCCATAACAGTTCAAGCTTCAGGGTCCCAAAAATGTAGGTCCGCCACTGTCTCCAAGTGGAAGGCCACCAATTCGAGCATTTATTATAATTTAATAAAATGTGCCTATGGTTTTTTACTTTTGCGCCACCCTATATATATATATATATATATATATATATATATATATATATATATATATATATATAATATAAATAGGGGATGATGATGATTTTCTGTTCCGTGTTCGTTTGTACACGTCAGTAGCATGTTTGTAAAAAGGCAGAATACAAATCAATTGCATGCAACATGATCAATAATTGCAACATTGTATGCAACATTGCAACTTTGCATGCAACAAGGTGGGAGACTGCCCACCCCCCAAATATATATATATATATATTATATGAATTGTATATATGTGGCTGTGTTTGCATGTATATATGCAAACACACCCACATGGCCACCCACACACCCACATGTATAGAAAAACAAACTTCTTATATATATATACACACATAAGCAGAGCCTTTGGCTCCCTGCCCTACGGGCGGGGCTTCTGCTTCGCAAACTCGCCTACGGCGAGGGCACCTTCGCAGAGTACCGAGATGAAGACAAAAATATTATATTACATTTTAAATATAACTTCACAAATTTTTAACCCACTGGCTCAGAATGCGAAGCTCAAAAGGTTAGGGTTACCCCCTTTGGGGGAGGTCATTCTCCCTCTCCGCCCAAAACCCTCTCACCCCCATTCATGTAACTTGGGGATAACCCCCACCCCCTCCCCATTTGCTCTCAGTTAATCCCTCTGCTGAACGAAGGAAGCTTAACTCAGTAGGTCTCAGATGTCCAATACTTGTGTTCCAAAGCATATTTTCTTCTCTTCTCTTTAGTTACATTCCTTAAAAGTGGCTTTTTTGCTGCAACACTTCCTTTAAGACCTACTGAGTTAAGCTTCCTTCGTACAGTTGAGGGCTCAAGTGAGACACCTGTTGGTTTTTCGAGATCTGCTGCAAGTGAAGTGCTGGATTTGTTGTCTGTCTCGAAGAGAAGTAATCTTTAGATATTGTAGATCAGATGGAGAAAGCTTAGAGGGCCTCCCTGATCTAGGACGATCAGCTGGGGTCCCATTTTATCTGTGACGAGCCAAGATTTTTTTTACACCAGTTTTGGAAACACCTGTAGATTCACTTATTTTTCTTTGACTCAGTCCCTCACCATGCAAATGTATTATTTTATATCTAATCTCATCAGAAATTGTACTTTTCGTCATTTCTTAAGCCTGTGAAAGAAAACCCCCAGCATGAATTAGGATTATAATGAGAAACGTTTTGGATAAATTTATTTTTCAGAATTTAAGTGAATATGTCAATACTTTTAATTGTAAATACTGATATAAGTATAACAATAGCTTTGGAGCATTTATTGCAGTTCCATTTTTAATAGTTCGCTAGATCTTTAAACACATGCGTTATAATTAATCCAGTTTATACAACTTTATACACTTAAGTAATAACTTAGTTATACATTAATATGAAAAGAGGTTCTAATTAATATGTATTTTAGTATCAAAACCAATTTTCATACGACAGATTATCTAATAGTTATCAGCTCGACAGTGGTCTCTGACTTTTGCACGGTCACTGAAGATGGCCCCTGAGTGGACCGAAACGTTTGACCAATAAATGTTGAGAATCGTGTCTCTTGTCTTTATATTCCTGTTGAATATAAGATTCCTGAAGGACACTTCTATCGTAATTACTATATATATATATATATATATATATTATATAATATATATATATATATATAGGGTGATTCAAAAAAATCAAAGTTTTTTTTTTTAATTGTTCAACCTGTATTTTTGTTCCCTATGACAAAAAAGTAGTGTATGCCAAATTTGGTGAATTTTAAATAAAATTTACTATGTGCTACGAGGCATCAAAGTTTCCCTCTTTTTCAATTTGTTTGTTTTTACAACTTATGATTTTATGTTTAATTGTTTATATTTCAGAATTTTTAATTAATGGTTTATATACTAGCTTGATTTTAATTGTTGCTTGGAACTCGTAATTTTGATACCAATTAATCGATTATGGAAGCTAGGCCTAACTCACCATCACCCAGTTGCTCATTTGGGAGAAGTTCTACAAGAAAAGAAACTGAAGTATGGCTAATTGGGCAGCCCTCTGCAGTACTAAAAACATCCGTATTACCATCAGAGAAGGAAATGATGGCCCTCTTCATGCACTACAGAAATATTAAAAAGCAAGACATTAGAGAATCATGCTGCTCTACTGCAGATGATGTGCTAGCAGTTTGGAAAAAAGCAGGAATACCAGCAAAACAAAGAATACATGTAGTAGATAAAATTCAAGGAATACTGAAGGAATGACAGCTGCTTAAGAAAAACAAAGCAAACAAATCGAAAAGATCACAAAATTTAAATAATAAAGAAGAAAAATGGAAAGATAAACTGGAAAATTTATTTGACATTGCTCATGAGAATGCTATGCAGCTTATAAAAATAGAAGATGATAAGAAATTCTTGAAAATGCAACGTGAGAAAGGACGTCATGGAAAAATGGGTACCATTGATAAGGCTGTTGCTAAAAAAGAGCAAAGAGCAGCAGAAAAGCAACAACGTTATGAAAAGAGGAAAGCAGAAGAAGAGATCAAAAGAAAAAAGAGTGAAGAGGCTGTCATACTCACCAGTACATCATCAGAATCAGAATCAGAGGAGAGTAAAAGTGATGAATCTGGTTTCTGTGCTGCACAACCTTCAACATGGAAAAGTAAGGTTGGCAAACGTAGAAAGTTGTTTGATGATAAATTATTAGGAAGTCTTGATGTTGCAAAATTGAGTGACAGAAATGCATCTCTTTTTAATGCAAACAATCAGACATCGCTTGAATGGGACATCTGCGAACAAATAAAATGCATGTGTTTCAATACAACGGCAGCCAATACTGGTCCTAGAAATGGTGCAGCTATTCTTCTAGAACAAAAATTCGACAACGATTTATTGTGGCTGGCATGTCGACACCATATATTTGAAATTATGCTGGAAGCTGTTGTTTCAAAGTCTTTATCACCATCTTGTGGCCCAGATATAGTCCTTTTTAAGAAGTTCAGAGAAAACTGGTCAAGCATTAATAAGGAGGACTACGAGACAGCATTATCAGATCCAGATATCTATGAAAATATTCATGACATCAAAGATGACATAATTATATTTGCAACAAATCAACTAGATACATTCCAACCAAGAGACGATTACCTAGAACTATTGTAGTTAACAATTATTTTTTTGGGAGGTGAACCAAAAGGTGGAATCAAATTTAAACATCCAGCGGGACTTCATCGGGCTAGGTGGATGGCCAAAATTACATATTCATTAAAAAATTTTATGTTCAAATCTCAGTTCAAAATTTCAGTAAAAGACAAAAAAGGACTAAAAGACATCTGTCTATTTGCTACTCGGTTATATGTAAAGGCATGGTTTACAGCTCCTGTGCCATCTTGCGCTCCTCGCCTTGCTCTGGAATTATTACAGAATCTTGTAGTCTACAAACAAATAAATGACACAATTGCATTTGTTGCTATTAAAAAACTGTTAGGTCACCTCTGGTACCTATCAGAAGAACTGGTAGCCTTGGCCTTTTATGATGATGAAGTGCCTACTGAAACGAAAAACAAAATTGTAAAGGCCTTGCAAAATACAACAGAAACTCTTCCTGCAAAACGGGCTTTTCTAGATCCTGCACTTATTCCAACGAAGAAATAAGAAGATTTTGTCATCAAATACTCAAAGATTCTTTACAATAACAGAATTTAGTTCAAAATTTTTACTCAAAGATGCTAAAGAAAGGCATAATGATGAAGAGTATAACTCCGCTAAGAAATCTATCAAACAGTGGAAAGTCGTGAATGATATAGCGGAAAGAGGAGTAAAATTAATGGATGAATATAATAAAATACTAACACATGACGAAGATCAAAAACAATTCTTGCTACAAGTAGTGAAAAACTACAGGGCTGTTTACCCTGATAGAAAGAAAGAAACATTGATGAATTAAGGACAGCTAATGTCTCAAATATCATGCTAATTTAATTATGCATGCTTGTGGTTATGGTAGGACCTACGGGGGAGCTTTCCACATTAAAAAAAAGCAATGCGCCTTGTACTGTACCCCCTGGGTGGTGTGGAAAAATTTGACAATTTGAGTCGTTCTGTCAATTTTTAATTGCTGGTAGCAACCCCTAAAAATTAAAAATTTGCTAAAATATTTTAGGATAGTTGTTTTTATGCTGAAATGAACCATTTAAAGGATTGAACACATTAAAATCTAAAAAAATTTTTTTACTCCCATATTTGAATCACCTTAAATATATATATATATATATATATATATATATATATATATATATATACATATATATATATATATATACACACACTTACTTTAGGTGAGTTCGAACGACGGTTCAGGATCGACCTACGGTCGACCCCTCTGCAGCATCCCGCCTCATTTGCGGGATTTGGTGAAGGAGGGAATTGCTGTCTGATCTCCTCCTGCCCTCGTAGCCAGCCACGCATGGCTGGTCAGGGACTTTGCACAGGAATCTGTCCAGCTGGTTCTTGAAGTTATTTAGGTCGGTGTGCTGGAGATTCCTCACTTCTTTTGGTAGGACATTGAAAAGCTTTGGACCTCGTATTCTGAGGGTATTTTCCATCCTCGGTTTCATGGCCCATTGTCCCACCGCAGCTGGGACCGTACAAAATCTGCCACTTCTCTCATTCCACTTTGTTTCTATTTCATTTCTAAGGTTAGGGACAGAGCCCTCAAGTATTTTCCATATGTATATTATTGTGTACCGCTCGCGCCTTCTTTCGAGAGAGTAGAGTTTCAGTGAATGTAGTCGAGACCAGTAGTCTTCACCTTCCGTTTCCTCTATCTTAGATGTAAAGGTCCTTTGTATAGCTTCAATGTTCTCACTGTCTCGTTTTCTGTATGGGCTTGTGAGTACTGAGCAATATTCAATTATTGGTAGGACTAGACTCTTCCATAATTTGAGCATGATGTTTGCTTTTCTGCTGCTGAAGCTCCTCCAGATGATTCCCATTATTTTTCTAGCCGTTCTAATTTTGATGTTATAGTGCTCTCTGAATTCTGCATCCGACGACATTATTACTCCAAGATCCCTGACTTGTGGATTTGGTGTTATCTGTTTGGCTTGCAGAGTTCTGTACACTTTTTTCTGTAACTCCTTGTTATTACCATATCTTAGAAGTTGGAATTTTTCCTCGTTGACCTTCATATTGTTGTCTTCTGCCCACTGGAATAATGTTTCACTGTCGTTTTGTAATCTTTCTATGTCATCTTCGTTCAATATTTCCTTGCATATCTTTGTGTCATCTGCGAAACATGATACAATACTGTCACTGATATCTGCATCAATATCTGCAATCATTATTTTGAACAGCAAGGGAGCTAGTATTGTCCCTTGTGGGACAGAGCTCTCTACTTCCGAGACTTCAGATTTGACTCCATTTACCACCACTCTTTGTGTTCTTTGCGCCAAGAAATTAAATAGCCATCTTCCCAGCTTTCCAGTAATTCCTGTATTCTTAAGTTTATGTGCTATAATTCCATGGTCACATTTATCAAAGGCTTTAGCAAAGTCAGTATATATTACATCTATGTTTTGTCCTCTACACAATGTTTCTAATATTTTCTCTTGGTGGTCTAATAGCTCTGATAGGCATGATCTTCCAGCCCTGAAACCATGTTGATTTGGGTTGTATAAGTTCTTTTCTTGTAGGTAGTAGGTAGTTTCGCTTCTAATTATACGTTCAAAGCACTTTATACGGTGTGAGGTGAGAGCTATCCGCCGATAATTCTTGGGCATTGCTCTGTTACCACCTTTGAATAAAGGGGCAATGTTCGCGTTCTTTAATGGCAGTGGAATTTGTCTTGTGTCGAATGATTTCCTCCATAGTAAGTATAGCGGTTTGGCAATACTCTCTTTACATTTCTTCAGAAATGTGGCACTCAATGTGTCTGGACCTGGTGCCGAATTGTCCCTCATCTGTGATAGAGCCTTAATTACATCTCCTTCCGAGAACTCTAAGTCCATTAATAGGTTTGTGCCAGAATTTGTCCTTGGTTGATTTGTATCAATATCGAAAATTTCATTTCGGACTTAGGGGTGCTAAACACAGAGTTAAATTGTTCCTTAAGCAGTTTGCTCATATTTTTGGGGTCATTTGTGTGTTTGGGCTCCCCGTCTATCAACGAACCAATACTCTCTTTGCACCGCATTTTCCTTTTCGCAAAAGTGTGGGAGTATTTTGGGTTATTTTTTATGTTTTCTGCTAAATTGTTTTCCTCCTCGTTTGTCTTATGTATGAATGTTTGCTTTAGGTCCATTTCTGTTTCGCCTAGTTTCCTCTCTAGTTTGAGTCTCCTTGCATCAGTTTTGCATCTGTAGAGATGTTTTACAGATTGCTTCCATTGTCTAAATAGTGTCCTGATTTTTCTCTCGAGCTTGCTACGTTTTCTCTTTTGTCTCTCTGGAACATGCTTCAGTAATATGGGTTTGGTTTCAGACTCTATTATACCTAGTATTTGTTCTGGAGTCTTCTCGTGAAGTAGTAATTCCCAATTTACTTCCTTCAAATCTTTATTTACACTTTCCCAATCAAATTTCTTTGAATTTATGTTTAAACCTTCAAATATTCCTCCTGCCTCTCTGGGATGCGTTTTCGGACCTCTGGGTGCTAACTTCAATTGTATATCGATTAGGTTATGGTCGGAGAAATTTGTGTGCGTTACCTTTTTATTTATTATTATCTCATTGTTATTTGTCAAAATTAAATCCAAAACGTTCTCTTTCCTAGTGGCTTCACAGATTTCCTGAGTAAGGGCGTAATGTTCCATCATATCTAATAGCATTATTGCTCGGGTTCTATCATCTTTTGTAATGTTACCATGAAACTTCTCAACATATATGACTTCGTCATTTTTCTTCCATGTTATGAATGGGAAATTAAAATCTCCGAAAATTAGAATATTTGTTGCCGAAGTTTCAAGTAATTTTAATATGTTTTGTATTTCATTAGTGGCAAATTGGAATTCACTTTTTGTGGTGTTTGGTGGTCTGTAGACGTCCATAATGGTTAGGTTCAGATCTTTTACTTCTAATATGATAACTTCGACTGTGCTGTTTGATATGTTTACCTTCACCCCACATGTGTACAGTATGTGTTTTTCACGTAGATATTATATATATATATATATATCCCATAGCTGTCAACGTTTAATTTAGTTTACTGGTGCAACAAACTGTCATTTACGAATGTAAGAACAGAATATTAACTGTCCATTCTTTTACCTGGCAACTTTCCCACCAGCTGGTGAGATATACAGGGTGGGCGGAAAGTAGCTCCCTATTTTGGATTGGTAAAAAAATATGTATATTATCCATTTATTTCAGAAGAAATAATATGAAAAGGTAAGCATACATGGTAGGTTTTCTCTAAAATTCAATGTGGGCTCCAACTCTTTCCACCAGCTTCTGGAGCCGCCCAGGAATGGCGTCCACTGACTTTAGCAGGAACTCCGGCGGGATGGAGGACATGACTTCCCGAATTCGGTCCTCCAGTTCTTCCAATGTCCTCGGTTTGGTGCGGTAGACTTCTTCCTTTACCCACCCCCAAAGAAAGAAGTCGCACGGTGTCAAGTCGGGGCTCCTGGCTGGCCATTGATGTGGACCACGACGACCCATCCAACGCCCAGGGAAGTGGGCATCCAGCCACTCACGAACAACAAGAGCGAAGTGCGGAGGGGCGCCATCTTGCATAAATATCAGATCGTCGATGTTCTCCCATGTGCTGACAACCGGCCAGACCTCGTTTCGCAACATAGCAAGGTACCGCTCAGCATTCATGATGTTGCGCAGAAGGAACGGGCCCACAACCTGATCTGAGGTCATACCACACCACACCGTTACACTGAACCGATTCTGCCGTTTTTCAGCGGTAACCATGGGATCCTCTCCTGCCCAGTAGTGGCAATTGTGGCGGTTGACAAAGCCTCCGACGTGGAACACCGCCTCGTCGCTCCAGAGGATGTTGCGGAAGAGATGGGGCCAGTCTTCATGCCAAGCCAGCATGATTTCCCCGAACTCCATGCGAATGTCGCAGTCCTCGTCCGAGAGAGATTGGCAGTAATGCGGCTTCCACGCACGCCAGTTCAGCTCCTTCTTCAGCACAGTTCGCACTGAGTAGCGGGAGAGTCCACTTTCCCGAGCTGCCTGGCGAGTTGACTGTCGTGGACTCCGTGCGAACATTTCCTGAACTGCCTGCACCGTCTCCTGGGCCCTGGATGTCGAAGGGCGACCACATCTTCGAACATCTGCCACAGACCCCGTGGTCATGAGCTTCGAGTGGCAGTTCTTGATTGTTTTCGGGTCCACTTGGGCACGTGGTCCGTGAATGGCCCGCCACCATCTTTGAACTCGAACGACAGATTGCCAAACTTCGTACCGTGCCGCCAACTGGGCACGCTTCTGCAGTGTTAAACGCTCAGCCATGTTACCCTTCAATCTGAAATGGAAAAAAAAATGAACGTTACAATTGTACCACTTTAGAGAACACAAAGAGAACACTTTAGAGAAAAAAAGATTACCGTTACAATTGTACCACTTTAGAGAACACACCATAACAATATAACAATACAATCACAATTTATACATAATTTATATGTAATTTAAATTAGGGAGCTACTTTCCGCCCACCCTGTACAGTATTACGCCCTTTAAATATGTTTTCTGCTAAATTGTTTTCCTCCTCGTTTGTCTTATGTATGAATACACACACACACACACATTCCACAACTAGATCGTAATAAATTATTCACAAATCGTGCATTAATTCTTTACAGTACAATTTTTGGTACTTTCCTGTTATCCCGGACCCCAGACTCTTTGCCAGTTGCCGGACTTCAATTTTGACAGAATATTTTAGATAAAACTAACGAAAATATCACGACTTAACCTAACCAATTATTAAGGCGTACAGTTTATCTAACTGGGCATTCAATTAACCTAATTAGTTGGTAAGGTTAGGTTAAGTCGTGATATTTTCGTCAGTTTTAACGAAAATATTCTGTCAAAAT
This sequence comes from Bathynomus jamesi, assembly GCA_023014485.1. Taxonomy (NCBI): domain Eukaryota; kingdom Metazoa; phylum Arthropoda; class Malacostraca; order Isopoda; family Cirolanidae; genus Bathynomus; species Bathynomus jamesi. Next base: position 806,831 of record JAJOZX010000675.1, read on the forward strand.
TGAAGTCTGGCAACTGGCAAAAAGTCTGGGGTTCGGGATAACAGGAAAGTACCCAATTTTCTCATGCTCTGGTTAGCAATACGATCGAAGGGGATCACCTGAAGATCAGGGCCCCAGCCTTCGTTAGTTAGGCTTATAAGGCTAACTAACGAAAATATCACGACTTAACCTAACCACTCGTCAAGGGCATACAGTTGACCTAACGATTGGTTAGGTTGTCATGATATTTTCGTTAATTAGCCTTATGAGGCTAACTAACGAAGGCTGGGAGCCCTGATCTTCAGGTGATCTACCGAAGGTACAAAAAAGCTAATTATTCTCAACCAGTCCGTCAGTGTTGCCAGATGGAATTTTTAAAAATCTGATAAATCTGATTAAAAAATCTGTAGAAATCTGTAGATTTATAATATTTATCTAAATAATAATTTTGACATATTTTTATTTAATTTACTGTCTTAAGGTATTATCAATGATAAAATCTTGTATAATATTTTCTTTATTTTTATAAACTTATATAAATATGGCACTTTAACAAAAAAAAGTAAAGTAAATGAAAGTAAACAAATTGAATTCCGTTACTTTGTGACAAAGGAAATACCTTTTGGTTATTGCTGTAATAACTATAAGAACACCGGAATACTTCTTTAATTCATACACATAAATGAAACCAAAAAAAATCCTTTTTAGATTTAAACAGATAAATATCATTTTTTTCAACAAAAACAAAAACATTCCATGCTACCATGACGTAGAGGGAATATCAACCAATCAGCGCCGATTAAATGATTTAATCGGCATGCATATCGTAGTCAGAAGCGAGTCGACTCGACTTCTGAAACTGAATACCGAGAACATTTGTGTCCTATTGATTGAGACTGTAGGCCTAATATTTCCTTGTTGTAAATTTTGGAAGTAAATAATAATGATTGCTTGCTGGATTAAAAATCTGTAGATTATGCATAAATTATTGAAAAAATCTGAAAATCTGAATTGCTTCATAAAATCTGTAGATCTACAGATATATCTGTAGATCTGGCAACACTGCAGTCCGTATTGACACATCTGGCAATTTCCCCACCAGCTGGTAAGAAAGTTGCCAGAGATGCCCTTTAAGCCAATAATATTGCCTAAACTTTCTTTATAAAGATACTTCTCAAAATACGTTAATGAATTTATGTAAATGTATCATTCTTTAAATCATTTTAGATACATGAGTAGCTACAATTTAAAAAATTTAAGTACAGAAAGCTGTTAGCATTTTATTCAACAAGCCTATGACGTGAAGGCTAATTGAATAAGTGTGTACACACACACACACACACACACACACACACATATATATATATATATATATATATATACACACACTGACACACACATATATATACACACACACCTTAACTTTTTCATAATCTAGGCCAGTGGTTCCCAAACTTTTATGGTGGCGACCCTGAATACAATATTGTCCTGGCCTGGCGACCCTAAACGCTGGTACATGCAGTATTAATGACCAATCATTTTGATACGTTGTGTTTATATTCATATAGTTTGATTGAATCAGTCGTTGATAATTTCCGTCCCGCGACCCTCAGGAACACCTTCCCGACCCTCACTTGGGTCGCGACCATGGGTTTGGGAACCACTGATCTAGGCTAACGTACACTAAACTGATCAATTATATTTACAGTTTCATCTATTACATTCTTTGGATCACCTGAAGATCAGGGCCCCCAGCCTTCTTTAGTTAGCCTTATAAGGCTAACTAACGAAAATATCACGACCTAACCTAACCAATCGTCAGGTCAACTGTACGCCCTTTACGATTGGTTAGGATTAGGTCGTAATATTTTCGTTAGTTAGCCTTATAAAGCTAACTAAACTAAGGCTGGAGGCCTTGATCTTCAGGTGATCCCATTCTTTTATAAAGATTCGAATCCTCCATTAGCATATCTGGCAACTATCCCATCAGCTGGCGGAAAAGTTGCCAGATGTGTCAATACACAGATCCTAACTTTATTTATTCCTAAAAATGCAGTTATTTACGCCAAGCGCAAATATCTCTTTCTCTCTCTCTCTCACTCTCCCGTTGAGGAAATAGTGTAGGTGTTGAGGAGGAAGTAGTGTAGGTACTGAAGAGGACGTAAGAACGCTCCAAAATGATCTTCACAGGTTGGGCGAATGGCCCGCTACTTGGCAGATCCCATTTAACTTCGACAAATGTAAGGTAATACACATAGGTTATAAAAACCCGAAGACCGATTACTCTCTCTTGGGAAGAATTTGCCTGAGACCGATCTAGAGAAAGACTTAGGAGTCTATATAAGCAATGATCTGAAACCGTGGAAGTACTGTGTAGAAGTCACAAAGAGGGCCTTAAAAATATTAGGTTATATTAAAAGACAGTTCCAGTTTTGGAACGAGGAGACTGTAATGGCTCTTTATAATTCACTAGACAGACCTCAACTGGAATACTGTGCGCAGTTTTGGTCTCCGTCTCTTAGGAAGGATATAGAAAGGTTAGAAAGGATAGAAGCAAGAGCTACAAAAATGATCCCTTCAATAAGAATGCAAAACTACCAATGGAGATCGGAGCGCCTAAATCTGTTTAGCTTATTCAAGTCTTCAAGATGCCCATTGGAATAGACAGGGTAGACTACAGGAACTTATTCTCACTTAATGCCAATCCGACAAGAAATAATGGATTTAAACTGGAACTAAAGACATTTGGGACTTCTCTCCCTCTCTCTCTCTCTCTCGGGCATGATGGCCCGTTAAAGGACCACAGCGGCGAGCTGCGGACTTCCGACGCGGACATCGCTAATGTGCTGAATGAGTACTTTGCGGGAGTGTTCACCAGGGAGGACACCCGCGTCATCCCCGAGCCAGGCGTCAGGCACGACGGTGCTGGCCTGGATAGTGTTCAGTGTACCGCGACAGTTGTTGCCGATAGAATAGACAAACTGAGCGCGTTTAAGGCACCTGGGCCAGACCAGTTCCTCCCCAGAGTGCGCGACCAGGTGGCTCCCCACCTGGCCACAGTCTTCAACAAATCGTTGGAAACGGGCCAGGTGCCTGGTGACTGGAGGGAAGCCAACGTGACCTCTATTAGTCTAGGATCTGGCCCAGAGTTCGTATAAATTTCTGAGTGCAGAGGTTTTGACGACTGATCTAGACTAATTTTGGGGCGGAGAATCCGAATTTTTCTATGCCATCGCACCAAATTGGTGCGAAAGTGGTCAAAATGGCAAAAAATTGGCAAAAATGGCAAAATTTTATCAGTTTTTCGTATTTTTTCATATTCTTGAGTTGAAAAATTTTTAAGGGCAATTTTTTGTTTGAGAATCTAAATACTGCTGCCTGAACCAAGAAAACTGACAAAACTGTCAAAAAATAACAGCAAAAATAGTAAAAAATAAGTAAATATTGTCAAAAAATCGCAAAAATGAAATTTTTGGCTATTTTGTTGCATAAACTAGCTCTAACCAATCATATCGAACTAAATAGTCAAGAAATTAGATATTAATAGCTCTGCAAGAATTTATTAAAACAAAGTATGCACAAATGTCTAAATTTCAGGTATAAATCGATTAAAATGGTTGTAAAATACTTGAAAAAATAGCCAAAATATAAAAAAACAGTACTAATTTTATGTTATTCTTAGGCTTGCTTGTTGTAAAATCTTGAACTTCTTATAGAATCGAGCTATTTGATTTCTTTAGAGTAACTAAGTCATATTTATTGTGTTTCAGGTTTAGTATTGGTAGTAGCTACAAATTGAGGATCCCTGTATTCATTATGTGATTCAACAGATGATAGATCATGGTAAATAATAATCGAATTGAATATTTAAAACATAAATATAAAGACCAATGTGTTACAAATGAATTTTTATATGTATAGAATAGAACCAGTTTATTATAATTGCAATAAGTCTTAGTATATTTTATTTTTTCAGGATGTATGTCAACTTGTGCCAGAAAAGAAGCATAGCTCAAACCTTGGTAAATGTATCTTGTGCCAGAAGAACAAAAGCCCAAGTGGAGAGAAATATTTGAGCAGCGGAGAACATGGAATAAAAAATTTGCTTCAGTTGGCTTCTGCGTACCCAAATGATGACAGAAGCAAGCGTTTGAAAGCTCTTACTGAGTCAGACTCCTTATATACAGTATCACAGCACTTCGTGCTATGCAACATATAAAAAGTTTGTTGAACGTAGCCAGAAGTCTAAAAATGTTGAATCTGAACCCTCCGATTCCTTCTTAGGGGAAACATTAACTCCTCCAGAAAATAGGTCAAGCAAAAGGATTAAAACACATATCAAGGATATGAAAGTGTGTGTATTTTGTGGTTCAGCTCGAGTCAAATTGAAAGGTGGAAACATTGACTATGATTTGTTTCGGATATGTACTCCAGGTCGTGTCCAAAAGTTATTGAGTTATGCTCACTTGTTCCAGGACGATGTTTTTACCAGAGTAGCGATGTTGAACGAATACAAAGATGTATTCGCTGCAGATGTATTCTATCATAATAATTGTATAAAGAAGCATTTTGCAGACTATGATCGCAGAATAGAGACGATTTTGGAAAACAGACAGCAAGAAAATGAAGTTATGGGTTCTACTGACATGGTTCAAGAAGCGTTTAATGATGTAGTCTCAAAAATAGACTTCACAAGCTGTGGATACCGTGTCACCTACTTGAGACAAGAGATCAATAAAAAGCTGAACCAGGATGAATCTATCAGTAACTATTTGGTTAAGAGCCTGCTTATAGACAAATTTAAGGACACCATTTATTTTACATATCCTAGCAACAAACGAAAATCCCAGATTGTTTATTCTGTCCAGATTGAGAGTGCAAGAATTGTTGAAACTTTGCGGAAATCATCTGTCGAAAACGTTGCTAAGGACCTAAGGAAAGAGTTAAAAACTTACAGTTTTCGTTTACGCTCTAGCTATTGTGATCCAAACGATCTTGATCTAGCCTTAAAACGCTTCCAAAATGAACGTCCTCCAATATGGATGGAAGTTCTTCAGCATTTGTTTTCCACCCGGAATGTATCAGATAGCAACAATCAGTTGATGCTGAAGTGTGACACTATCTTCCACTATTTTGTCTATTTTTTCAAATATTCTACAACCATTTTTAATAATTGTAACCCAAAATTTAGACATTTGTACATGTTTTTGTGTTAGGAAATTTTAGTAAAGTTATTAATATCTAATTTCTTGACTATTTAGTTCGATAAGATTGGTTAGAGCTAGTTTATGCACCAAAATAGTCAAAAATTTCATTTTTGCGATTTTTTGACAATATTTACTTAATTTTTTACTATTTTTGCTGTTATTTTTTGACATTTTTGCCAGTTTTCTTGGTTCAAGCAGCAGTATGTTACAAACACAGATTCTCAAACAAACAATTGCCCTTAAAAAATTTTTCAACTCAAGAATATGACAAAAATATGAAAAACTGATAAAATTTTGCCATTTCGGCCAATTTTTTTGCCATTTTGACCACTTTCGCACCAATTTGGTGCGATGGCATAGAAAAATTCGGATTCTACGCCCCAAAATTAGTTTAGATCAGTCGTCAAAACCTCTGCATCAGAAATTTATATGAACTCTAGGCCAGATCCTGTACTGTATCTTTAAGAAAGGGGATCACGAAAGTCCAGGGAACTATCGTCCCATTAGTCTCACTTTGGTTGTAGGTAAATTATGAGAGGGGATAATGAATGTTTTAAGTTAATGACAAGTAACTACCAGGGGCATAGCTTGGCGTAAGCGAAAAAGTTTGTGTTTACACATTAATTTGGAAAAAAAAGTAAATTTACATTTAAAAATGATTTTTTAGGAAATCTAATTGTGAAAAACAAATTATTTCCAACACTGTAGTTAACACTAAAGGCTGTCAAGAGTTGTTCTAGTGGCATCTTGTATATAATAGTGTGTGAAATGACATTGCAAACCTCTGTGCTTACATATGAAAAAGGGCTAGCTACGCTGCTGGCTACTATAATTAGGTCCAACTAATTAGCTACCTAACATTAAAAATTGCTCCTTCATAATCTATATAATTTTTATCTTAATAGACTATTACCATAAAAGTATATTTGTTTTACTGGAAATGATGTCTCTTATTGTATGCAAGCTAGTTTATATTTTTGGTTAGTAAGAGTAAATTGTTCACTTCAACCTATAAATGTAATTATGGGGTTATATAAGCCCGACACGTCACTATGTGTGTAGTCCTACACTGTCCTTCTAAGGTTAATTCCTCTCCATGTAACTCAGTTTTTACTAGCTTACTAAAATTATGAAAAATCAGATGAACTATTTTCTTCAAAAAATGAAAAACTTGTTTTACATCAGATTATTTTCTGTTCGCCATAATCTTCATAACTTTTGTCTCATAGGTTTCTTATATTTAGCTGGATAGACTGAACACAAAATAGCACTTCACTGCTTTCTTTAATTGCAACCCATGATGAGAAGCCCAATTTGTCTAAGTATGAAGTTGCAAATGAAGCTTTCAGTGCTTCAGACACCCAATTCTGGATACTCGCTTTGGATCACTTTAACATATTGCTTCCCAAAGCATTCGGAAAGTTTTCGTTAAAACTAACGAAAATATCACAACTTAACCTAACCAATTGTCAAGGGCAAACAGTTGACCTAACTTGGCATTCACTTAACCTAACCGGGCATTATATCCCATAGAATGAATTGTTTGTTTTATTTGTCCTTTAAATTTTTTGTTTTAATGTAATTGAACTAATATTTGTCATGATTCCCCCTTTTATAGCCCCCTTTTTTATCGTACTCCTTATCCTAAATATTGGGAAGCGATATGTTAAAGTGATCCCTCGCTTTTCCACGCTATTCAAAATGTACACATTTCTTATGCTATTTCTAACAAAGCCATATAGCCTAGTGTAATACAACCATGAATTAGTTTAGGGCATCTGCATCCATGAAAAGCAGATTTATTACCTTCTGAAATTCTTCTTCAGTAGAATCAGTTAAATGCATTATAAATAGGAAATTTAGTTAGCCATGGTATTTTTAAACCAGGTTTTGTATATTCTGAAACTGAAACTAGAAAATGAATGCTTTTAAGACTTCCTATAATGATAACTATATTTTCATATTGCTAACAGTGATTAGGCCTACCAATATTCTTATTTCAGCAGCCTATTTAGAACACACACACACACACACACACACACACACACACACTCATATTTACATATGTATTGTTTACTAAGGTAAATAGAAACTGAAGGCCTACCTTCGCTATAGTGTGTATATATATACAGGGTGTTCGGAAAGTCACTGTGCACTTATATTTATTTAATAGCATACAATAGTATAACATTGCATATATGATAGAGGTTATGGATGGGAAACTTATAAAAGGTGTTGAAAATGATGTCCTTTAACAGCAATACAGGCCTGGACCCGTCTTATTTTATTTTGAAACACCTTTGTCAGTTCTTCTTTTGAAATGGACCTTATGTACGCAGTAATTGCAGTTTTCAGGTCATCAAGCGTGAGTGGACGATCTCGATTATATAAGTGCACAGTGACTTTCCGAACACCCTGTGTATATATATATATATATATTAGTGTTCAAAGCTGTGCGCGCTACTCATGAAAACTAGCGCCGCTAGCGCTAGCGCTAGTGAGGCAAAACAATAGCGGTGCTAGCGCTAACGCTAGTCATTTCAAAATTTAGCGACGCTAGCGCTAGCGCTAGTTTTCAATATTAGCTATAACAAATAAAAAATACCTATTATGTTAGTTACACTTCTATGCAGTAATATTGTCAAAAAGAATGTTTAAATGAAACAATTATACTATAGAACCAAAGCTTTTTATTTATTTAAATCCAGTATATTTATTTAAATCTAGCGATAACAAATAAAAAATACCTAATACCATAAAAAACAATACATTTCTTTTATTTAATTATTTGATATATCATATATACAACAGAAGTGTTTCAAGTAATATATTTGTAATTATTCAAATCAAGTAGAAAAAAACAATACAATATAATCAAGCTAATTTAGGTATCAACTTGTTTCAGTAGTACTTTATTACAACGACCTAGGACAATTATGTATTTAATTTTAGTAACAACGTTCAAACTCGTATGGAATAGAAGGACTTTAAATTCATTTTTGAAACAAAAATTAGCGCTAGCGCATAGCGTTAATTTTTATTTAAAAAACTAGCGGCGCTGGTAAATGCGCTAGTAGTTTGAAAATATAGCGACGCTAGTGGTGGCGCTATTAAAAAACTAGCGGCGCTTTTTAGCGCGCTAGTTTTAGCGGCGCTAGTCACAGCTCTGTGTATATATATATATATATATATATATATATATATATATCAACCTAGATCCTTAGTAAGTTTCCTTTCTCAACAGATCCTTTACCTCTTTAGACAAAAGAAGAACAGTATGTCTATAACTATAATAAAAGTTTGTAGTTATTGATAGAGGATTTTAAAAATTTCTGTATAATAAAATTTTTTTACATTGGATTTCACTGCTGCACAAAAAAAATCTCTAATTTACAGCATGATGTTTGAAGTAATTAACAACTCCAGGTTTCAATTCTCAGAAACTAGCTAATAATATTGCTATTTAAGAGGCTTTACTCAGTTTTACATTGTCCCCTGCACATTGATAAACTTCTGTATTGAATATAAGGTTGTAACATAAAATATATTCTATCGATTTTTTAGTTCATTCAGAACAAATATTATAGGACTTTTAAGGACAAATTTGCTCGAATTTTTAGTTTATTCACAACAAAAATTAAATGACGTAATGACAAATTAATCATCAATATAATTTCCTTCTTTTTCTATAACCTCCTCCCTCCCACCTGTAGAAAAGTTTTTTTATGCCACGTTCGAAGAAATCCCTTGGTTTCGAGTTAAAAAAAGCGATAACTTCGTTTTCGATAGCTTTCCTGGATTGCAACTTTTGTCCATCTAGGTGGTGTTGCAGACTTCTAAATAAATGGTAGTCTGAAGGTGCGATGTCCGGAGAAAAAGGTGGATGAAGCATTTTTTTCCCAACCAAATGCCTCCAATTGGGCAGTGGTGATTCGAGCAGTGTGAGGGCGCGTGTTATCCTGGTGGAATAGAACACCTCTACGATTAATTAATGCGGGACGTTTTTCTTGTAATGCCATCGTCAACCGTTGGAGTTGTTGGCAGTAGACTTCAGCTGTGATTGTTTGGTTATCTGGCAGAAGCTCAAAATGAATAATTCCTTGCATATCCCACCAAATGCATAGCAAAATTTTCTTTGGATGGGGTCCATTCCTTGGCTGTGGTTTAGGCTTTGTTTCACGGCTAAGCCACTGATGTCGACGCTTAATATTGTTATAGAGGACCCATTTTTCATCCCCAGTGACGATCCGATCCAAAAACGGTGCCTGCAGTTGCCGAGAATACAGTGATGTGCAAATATCGATTCGATGTTGAAGATTCGCTTGTGACAAGTCATACGGAACCCATTTTCCAACCTTCACTACTTTTCGTAACAGCTTCAAATGACGATGAATGGTCATATGGCTAACGTCAAGTTGCAGGCCAAGTTCTCTTACAGTTACCGTTGGGTTTTCCTCCACTGTTGCTTTCAGCAACTCTTCATCTAACTCATTTCGTTGTCCTGTTCGTTGATAATCTTTCAGACTGAAGTCTCCATTTCTGAACTTCTCAAACCATCTCTTACACATCCATTCGCTCACAACATCATTTCCATAAACTCTTTGAATGTTTCTTGCGGATTCACTAGCGTTAGATCCTTTGTGGAACTCATACAGCATCACATGTCGAATATGCTCTTTCGTGGGCTCCATGTTTTTTCAATTACTGTAATATCGTCGGGGTGGCGTTGTAACTGTATGTAAAACACCAGAGAAAATATTCATTAGCCTAAGCCTACACTAGCCTAAGCCTACACTAGCCTAAGTCATTCTGTATCATTCTGTATCGTGATAATAAAACCTGTGCGAACCTGTATTTGCAACATTTCTAAAACTATTTCACATTATCTTGAGGGTATTTTATTATCTATCATCCGTTTTCTAATCGAGCAGAATTTATGTTACAACCTGATACTTTCCTCAGATTTCTCTTCATATTGTGCCGTGTGTGACTTCTTTATAGAATTACCTTTCAGCTCATTTACTGAGGCAAACTAATCATTTTGCTATAAAATACCTTAAGCTCACAACATATGCAACAGGAAGGGCATGTTCAAAAGGGACTAACCGGCTATCGACAATGTTCCCCTACAATGTATCACAATGTGGACCTATGCATCACTATTGAATTCCACAAACAGGTTTAAAATACTTGTATACACTATGCCATATGATTTCTGATAGAAACAGCATATGAAAAACTGTCTGAAATCACTTTCTATCCAGCATCCATTTAAATCAGAGCTATATTGGTAATTTAAAGCAAAATATATATATACACGGTGAACCAAAAGTAGGTGGACAGTAGGTTGAATACGGTTTGTGTTATATTATATTATAACTATGGTGTTCATTATAACTATGGTGTTTGTGTTATATTATATTAAATATTATAACTAAATTTATTTACATTTTATTTTGTATTATAGTATAAAAAAAATTAAATATGTATTCTCAAAATAAACGTTATCATTTACTGTCCACCTACTTTTGGTTCACCCTATATATAAAAAAGGTCCAAACATAGAATTTCCCAATTCAACAGTTAATGAAGAATCAATACAGCCAAATGTAACAGCTTAAAATGAAGAGAATATTAATTTTTCCGAAGTAAAAACAATTTTACCAGCTTTTATAAGAAAGGGTAATACCCGAGTACTAGCATCTTTTTAGCCTATAGTTGCAATAACAAAGGTTCAATATATTTAAGACCTACTTGGTAGGCTAACTTAGCGTCTGACTGACGAAAACGGTTTTCTCAAGGTAAATGAGTCTACAATTAAAGGTGCAATTAAGATCTGTTTAAATAGATACGCATTATTTACAAAAATCCTTTTTCGAAAACAACCATTATTTCTTAAAACAGTCTAAGGGGATGGTATTTAACACACAATATATCAATCCAAGTTACACACTAATACCAGTACGTACTCATTTTATAATGTAAAGTCATTTGACCCCACCAGTTGGTGTTAAGTCTATGATTTTGTAGCTTACAGATCCTTTCAACAATTTTTTCTGCGTTATCCCCTACCTTTCTGCAATGTTTGAGCCTTCCACATTCATTTTATGGCTAGGGGTTGGCGTACGTCGACGATATTTTCTGTATCTGACCCATGAAGCGTGACCTGGGTCCTGGATGACTCCCTCGTTCAGTTAAATAATCAAGTCCCTCCATAAGTTTACTTTGGAAGTGGAACAGAACAACTCAATCCCGTTTTTGGATGTACGTGTGCATCGGAAAAGCCAAGGTTTTAAGTTTAGTATATATCGGAAAAAAAAAAATTCCTACGTACACTTCTACTCCGGACATGACACCCCACCAAGAAAGTCATATTTTCTTCAATGTTTCTCCGCGCTCTGAGGATCGCCAGTCCCGAATACATGGATGCCGAGTTAAAAAAAATCAACAGTATTGGAAGTGATTTGTCTTACCCACTTGCTTTTTTTGAGTCTTGTCTTAACAAGGCAAAACGAACTTTCTAATAACCCTCGCACTTTGTTGAAGAATATTTTAGTATTTCCATTTCTCCCGGGCTTTTTAGGCATTGCTACTGTACTTAAACTTTTGAACATTAATGTAGTATTTTCATATGACAATATTGTGAAAAATATCATTGTAAAGAATAGTCCTACGCTCCTACCAATAATTCAAACATTATCTATAAAATTGGTTGTAAACAATGTGATTCCCTTTACATTGGACAGACGGGAAAGGATTTGAACACGCGTGTAAAACAGCATCAATATCCTGTTAGAACAGGACAGTCGCCCAGTGCCCTTTCCGTTCATTTGTCAGAGTTATCCCACTGTATTGATTGGAATGATGCTTCAGTTTTGTTTCACTCAATTGCCTGATACCTCTCATCCGTTGGAAATTTCCAGCAGATTTCAGTGGAAAGTTAACGACAAAAACGCTACGTTTTTTCTTTAAAGAGTTATGTATGTGCAGGTCTTCAAAGGACTTCGTTAAGTAGTGTTTTTATTGGTTAAGGTTAAATTTATTTGCCTTAGATATTTTAGCGCTGCCTAATGGTAAAGAAAGAAATTACCTTACCTTATTATTTTGTTGGGTCTCAATCTAATAGACAGAGTTTATTTCCACAACAGTTTCGATGCCCACTGGCATCCTCTTCGTTTTTCTGTATCCACCTGAAGAGGATGCCAGTGGGCATCGAAACTGTTGTGGAAATATACTCTGTCTATTAGAGTGGGTTTTTATTATCATAATTTGATCTTCACGTAGAAAAGTGAAGTTTTTTGCATTTGTTGGGTCTCGTTTCTGGTTGTAGGACGCGACGATCTTTTTCGATGTAGGGCCGCTATACGATGAAGTTACACAACGAGTTGATTTGATTTAATTAACATAGGCAATCACTATATTTAAATTCATGAAGGTATAGGCCTATCCTTTTGAGTTATTAGGTTTATATTACTTGTTATTCACTCAGAAATTATAGGAAGATTAAGTACACCTTCCTTGCTTAAAAGCATTGCTTAATATCAATAGCTCCGAGTGCCGCAAAATATAAATCTTCCTCTTAGGAGTTCGCTGATTTTACAAAGTTTGTTGACTTTACAAAGTTCTTTGACTCTTCTCTCAAAGTAATTTCATGAATTCAGCAATGGAAAATTTAAAATTTTGATACAAAATAATTTTTCTTCTTGTCATGCATGCCCAATGCCTACATATGGGGTTTTATGTATGGCAATTATTTTCATTCCCAATAGGCTATGTCGCCAATTCCGAGGCAATTTTGTAGATATTTAATTCAATGAATTAATAATTTGTATTTAATTAAAAAATAAAGGTACCATATACGATACCACGTTGTAAGCATATATAGTTTTTCCGTAATTGTTTTGTGCACCATTCATATTATCTTTTTTTTTGTGACCTATTACTGTATACACAATAGTTTTGAACTTGTTATTAATTTCAGTGTTTCTGAGGATGTCATTAGACGAAAGCGCTTGAGCGCTATTTCTCGATGCTTGTTGCCCCTCCTTTCGAGTTGGCCTGATGAAATAGAGAGTTGGTTTCTTGTACTCTCCACCTCATATAGCCAGGTCCACCCTGCTCATCTGGGGTTGTTCTGACCCAGGCGTCTAATCTTCTTTTGAAGATGTCCACCGCAACATATATATATATATATATATATTGTTCTATACTATAAAAAGGCAGTCCTGTCCATCCGTCCTGTAGGTCAATTATTCGGTCAGTAAAACTATAGAAAAGAACGCAGCAATGAAAATCTTAAGCTTCACATCCGAACCTATTGTATTAAGATTTGTGAAGCTTAAGATTTTCATGGCTACGTTCTTTTCTATAGTTTTATTGACCGAATAAATGACCCCCCAGTTACTGAGGCCGAAGGCCTCAGCACCGCAGGTGTGTCCGTAGGGCCCAATTTTGCTAGTACTCTATATATAAAACATTTTAATGTTGTATTACATCAATGGTCTCACACACACACACACACACACACACACACACACACACACACTGTATACTCATGCTACCTCTAACTACTTGTCTAGACTCTAGAGCATGTTAAGCATTAAGTTCTGAGTTGAAAGTTATAAATTAAATCAATAAATTACTTTATATCATCATCAGCTCAATATGATCCTCACCCTGGAAACATACTGTAAGTAACTTTTAAAGAAGTAAAAAATGCTTAGCGAAATAATTCTTTAATTCAGATCAAATAGTTTCTTGTTGGTCCCTCCACTGCAACGCGAAAAGGCTTTCCAAAGAATTTTATATAAATAATTTTTTTGGAGATCGCGCGCATGCTTTACAGTAAATACCTGTATGAAAGGTCTAAAGACTTTCGCCTTTATAAAACTTTAAGAACATTGTATTCTGTCCTCTTTTTACTCAGAAAAAAGCATTCAAAACTTGAGGGTTGCGTGACAAACTCTTTATAGAGATTCTTCAAAGTTCAAATGTGCTTTATTTAATAACTATTGCCTGCATAAGTAGGTTCGCATCAGTTCCACTATATAAAGTACATTTTCAGTCTAAATGGTACTTTCTTTTTCACTTTCATTAAAAATAAAATTAATTTAAAAAGAATTTCCTCTTCAAAGGTGACATTAAAAAACTTGAAAGTATAAAGTTTCATAATTTAAAAAAGTTACGTTTCCTCATTTTATGTATTTTACAAATTACTTTCGAATTTTTTAAGAGATAATATGGGCCAGTAGTATGACTGCAAAATGCCAGAGTGCAGAAATGTTGCAAATGCTGCGAGTGCCAACCCCCACCCCCTTTTGTTGCCAACACCAAGATAGGGTTGCAAGGGGTATGCAACTTGGAGGCATCCCCAAAGCTGACCCCCCCCCCCCAAAGGGGAGTGCCAACCCTTTGTTGCCAACCCCAAAATGGGGTTGCAAGGGGTATGCAACTTGGAGTTATCCCCCAAGCTGAACCCCCAAAGGGGCATACCTAACCTAAGGGGCCTCTTTGGGGGGAGAAGGTGGGACGGCCTCACGCCCCAAAGGGGTAGAGAGAGAGAGAGGTGGAGAGAACCCAGAGGAAGGGTGTTCGCTTGGCTACTGCAAGCTCATATGACTCCTTCAGCCACCCCGCCGCTCTCTTATAGGCCCCTAATCAGCCAGTTGGCTGAGTTGGCCAGATTGTGCTATGTATTTAATTAATCTTATATTCATCAGCCAGTTGGCTGAGTTGCTAGATAGCATTAATTATTTATTTAAACCATATATTAATGTTGGCTTAGAAGGTTGAGTTGCCAGATAGCAATATTTATTTAATTAATCCTTATATTCTTCCGTCATGTGGCTTAGAAAGCTAAGTTGCCAGATAGCAATATCTGTTTAATTATTTCTTATATTCTTCCGTCATCTGGCTTAGAAGGCTGAGTTGCCAGATTTCTTTATTTATTAAATTAATCCTTATATTCTTCCGTCATCTGGCTTAGAAGGCTGAGTTGCCAGATAGCATTAATTATTATTTATTTAAACCATATATTAATGTTGGCTTAGAAGGTTGAGTTGCCAGATAGCATTAATTATTTATTTATTCCTTATATTCATCCGTCAGTTGGATTAGAAAGTTGAGCTGTCAGCTTCGCTACTTATTTATTAAATTATTTCATATATTCATCCATTAGCTGGCTTAGAAGACCGATTTGACAAATAGCAATTAATTAATTATTCTGAAATCCATTTTAGAAACCAAATGATATAATTGTGTACAAGGAATAAATAAAACACCAATACATCGTTCTGTTTACTTTAGCTGAATTAATGGATATAAAATTGGACATATATATGGTCAAATAATAGAATGGAAAATATATAATCATACAAAACGGGGCATTATCAAAAAATATATTTCACATTTCGTACGGAAAAAAAGAAAAAAATATGATAAATAAATGAACAATTCGTACACACACACACATCACCAACAATCGTCATACGAGCACAACCACCACCACACAAACTGATGCAAGCAAAGCCCAATAGTAAAATATATACGAGCACAACCACCACGCAAAAAGCATCACCAACATTTGTATAGACTTTTAGGAGCTCCAACAGCCACGGTGAAATGAGGGCTACGACTTTTTAGGAGCTCACCCCTTTAACACCACCTGCCCGATATGAGAACTACGACCAAGCGTCCAAACGAATGATAGTGAAACCAACAACAACCCACTACCAACATCAGGTAGATCGAGAAGGTCTCCAAATACGACCCAATAGACAAATTTATTAAACATAAACAAATACGTTTATAGAGACCAAATCCAAAAAAAGCAACGCCAATAATTTTTCCTATTTAGTTTCTCACGGTTTAACGAGGCTTATTGGACATTTGGTGGGGCGATCTTCTACACAAAAAATCGAATAAGATAAACTAAGTTTAACACAAATACAAATTTTCATCATAATACGCAATTTTATCGTGAAACTATAACATGAAATGCGTTAATATGATTTCTAAAACAAATTAGAAACTAAATTAGGGCTAACTTATTAATTTTTCCTCTTTTAGCCAATTATTGTGCTTCAATATAAATTTGCAGACTGCATTGAGTAATTTTGGTATTGCACAATTTGTAGAACGAATCATCGCAATCTTACGATATAGTGTTTAGAAGACAGTAAATATATATATATATATATATATATATATATATATATATATATATATATATATATATATCAGTTACAAGACTAGTTGCCAGAGTGCGCCATGCAATGAAATATATCTTTTATTTGATCATTTTGCGTTGAACTGGATTTGTTTAATTAAACATTTTTAGTTATTCCTGAAAGCCACCGAAAACCTAATGTAACATTATTATTTAGACTAGCCCAGCTACGTCTAACTTAACTCAGTTAAATATAACCTCATACGCTTAAATTTTGCAGGATTTCACCCATTTTGTCGAAACGGAAAATCACCGAAATGAAAACCTAATTTAACATTATTACTTAGCCTAGAGAAAAAAGAATTTCATCGCAATTTCTCTACTTTTGTGCGCATATATATATATATATATATATAACGGGGTACAAGATTAGCTGCCAGACTGCGCTATTTATTTAATTTGTATATGTTTAATGGAAAAGAAAGCGATGTCCTCTGTATAATTAATTTCTTTATTATGCACGTATTGTTAAGGGAAAACCATAGTTAGTACACATTTTCCTCGTTCATGTCATGCGAATTTATTCAGTCTCCATCTTAATAAAGGATGAAAAGAAAAAAGACCCCATAGGTAGAAATGGCTACGTTTTTTGGAAGAAAGAAAAAAATCGCGATAAGAAATAAGCCTAAAATTTAGATAGGCCAAGAGTAAAGCAGGAATAAAAAGTTCATCATAGGCGTCAAAAATTAAATTTAGGCTAAATAAGCCGACATTTCAGCTGTAATTGTGTAATAATAAAGTATGGAAGTCCAGTTTATGGACACATAGCTAAGCTGGTTCATCTTTAGCCTAGATCTTCCATCTTCAACGTAGCCTAGGATGTGGGTATTCAGTCAGTTTTTCATGTGTGTTAGTTTCATTCATCCAGAATAAAAGTTCTATTAACCACCCTTTAATAGCCCTTAGTTTTTGGGCCCTACTAGAGGTTTTAACCTCTGAAAAAAGGAAGGCACCCCTGAACTAAAAATGTTGTCTTCAGCTCTGTTTCTTGAATCGATGTCTAAGCCTACCTAGCCTTTTAATTCATGTAGGAGAACTTTCTCTCAGTTTAATGTACTTTTTTAATGAGTAAATTAATTTTTAAAGGAAGCCTTTGTTACAGTGCCTAAGAAAGAAAAAGGAAGAGTTTGGTTTGCATAAAATATTTAGATGCGATTTTGGTTGAATAAATACTAAGTAGGCTCTTGGTCATTTTAAGTTGTGGGTGGAGCTTGTCCGCTTTTTCTAGATTCAGCTGTGACATTTTGATCATTTACCACCGGAATTGGTCAGTGCTCGGAGAAGTTTTGATTATATTACTATTACTAGCCAAGGATTATCCAGATTTTCATGTAAGTATTATAAACTTTCTATGAGAAGTACCTTGAATGTATTATAGTATATATTAGGTAATTTTTTAATATTTTATTGGTATTACATCATATATTGTGATATATATATATATGAGAGGAAAAAATCTTTATATGATCGCCGTCTAATTTAACTGCTTATCTAAATTTAATGGCTTACGAACTAAATTTATTTAATGGAGTCCTCATTATTATATTTTTATTTAATTTAGATTTCAAGTGCAGACAATCGAAAGCTTATTATTTTTGTTTAAATTACAAATGTCATTCTTGTTTAATTTGCTGTTCAAGGAGGAGAATTATACGATGTAGATATGTGAAATCATTTTCAATATCATCATCATCATCATCATCATCATCATCATTGCTTTGGCGAAATCACTGTTTTTGGAAATGTTATTCTTTCTATTACGAGTTTCACGTTGTTTCTAAATTTTAAGATGTCTGATATATATATATATATATATTATATATATTATATAATATATATATATATCTAATCCCCGCAGTAGCGACAATAGTAAGCCACCTTTTTTACCAATTAGGTCGAACTTTGTAAATAAGTCGGATTTTCTTGTACTACCTACTTTTTTGAGTTTAGTTTAAGTTAACCTAACTTTACCTAACCTCACCTAACCTAATGTAACATAATCTGAAACAAATCAGAGGGTGTGGTAGGTCTGATCTTGTTACGTTTTTTCCTTTGCAGTATAATAACACCAATTTTAACCCAGGTGACAGACCATAGCCAAATGTTATTAATCCTCAAAATAGTGTATTCATAGAGTAATTTTAACAACTGGTCTATTATAACTGATAAAACCAATTAGTCAATGATATTGTAGCAATTTAATTAAAAAATAATTAATAATTTTCTCTATTCTCTCTTTACAGGCCGTAATTGAAATGTCTAAACTTCTAAAGAACTAAGTTTATCCCAGAGAGGACAAATAATTGCCCTTTCAAGAGACGGAATGTCCCAACGCCAGATCTCGGCAAAAATTAACATTTGAAAAGGGGTCGTCCATAGAACTATAAGTAGATATAAAGAATCTGCATCGTGCTCCTCAAAGACTAGATCTGGCAGACCTAAAGTGACTACTGATTCTGAGGATAATTACATCAACGTTACGTCACCGCGTGACAGAAAAGCCATAGCTACACAGATTCAGGCACAGTTGAATGAACAATGGGACTCTCCAATAAGTACAAGTACTATAAAAAGAAGACTCATAAAAGCTGGTCTCCATGGCAGAGTTGCTGTGTCCAAACCACTACTGAGGAAACAAAAAAGGGCTAAAAGATTGGAGTGAGCAAGAGAATATCGAAATTTTACTGTAGATGACTGGAAAAAAGTTCTTTTTACTCATGAATCAAAAGTGAAACTTTTTGGGTCTCAGAGAAGAGTTTATGTTAGACGTAGAACCAACGAAAAACTAATAGATCCCTGCATTATTAATTAGATTATGCCATTAAATTGTTAATTACTTTACTAATTTATAATAATTACATTTAGAAGCAAATAATGTAACAATAAAAAATCAAATTTTGTAGTAATTATCATATATATTTGCACAATTTACCATAAATTGGGTGATTATAAGGTGGACGCAGACTTTTAAACGCCACTGTGTGTATATATATATATATATATATATATATACACACACCCATATATATATATATATATATATATATATATATATATATATATATATATATATATATAACCGATCAGTATGCAAGTTGAAGTAGACAGAAATGTCGTCGAGAGCTTAATTGCAGAGATAACCAGAATGACGGTATGAATATATATATTATATTATATATATATATATATAATATATAATATATTATATATATATTATTATTATTATTATTATTATTATTATTATTATTATTATTATTATTATTATTAATGTGTTTTCCTTGAAGGGCTTCAGAATTTTTCTCACCTCTGTTTTCCTCTTCGAACTGTTGACATTATTTTAAAAGCTTTGAGGAAAATATTTTCAAGGCCTCTTTCGCGTAAATTCTCGAAATATAAAATATGTCGATTTTATCCGAAATGATAACAAGAACAGTTTGTCCCTCTCAATCATTTTAAAAATGCTCTGTAACTATAGTCTCTTTCTCTCTCTCTCATATATATATTATAATATATTATAATATATATATATATATATATATATACACCAGCTGACCTCGCGCAAAAATGCGCTGTTTGTTAAGTTTAATATTTCTCCCTCTTACTTCCAACGCTCTTCCCTCTCCCCTCCCCATCTCATATTGTCCCAAACTCAAAATGTATATACATACGTAGTCCACCCATATATATATATATATATATATATATATATATATATATATATAACCGATCAGTATGCAAGTTGAAGTAGACAGAAATGTCGTCGAGAGCTTAATTGCAGAGAGAACCAGAATGACAGTATGAATGAGCCACGCGAACCCTTGTATTCGGGTGCTTTTCGAAGACGTCTTTCGAACCGAAGGAGTCATTATTGCTGTTCGAAACAGGAAACCGTCTTCTAATGTTTACTGGCACTCTCCAATTTAGTGCCATTTTCGATCTCATTTTTTTTTTTAAAATTTTTCACCGATTCTTTGGTGATGGTTTGATATTTTATCAATATAAAAACTTCCTTATAGTCCAGGCAATCTAGAGCAAAAATAGCTTCAACCTGGGCAAAATTGCTTCAGAAGCTTTCTAAACTGTTTCCAGCTCAGGAACCATTGCAGAATAACATATCCAAAATCCGACAAAATTGGACCCCGGGAACACCCCCAAAAATGAAATTCAAAATGGCGGACTGGCAGTTTCCTACGAAATACAATAAATTTTAATTTCGCTTTGTAGAGAGAGTTATGACGTTTTTCTTGATCAGTAAAATGTTTTAAAACACATTTCGTTTCTAAATTAACCTATATGACACTAAAAATTGTATTAGGCGGCTAGTATTAAACTATGACGTCACGTAATGTAAATAAAATATTACTGTATGGAGTGTATGTGAGAATGGACATTGCTACATCTTTATAAACTTATATTATATACAACTCTTTAATTCCTACTACCCACTATCAAATCTGCGTATTTGTGCTTGTCATTTTCTTTAAAACTGTTATTATGTACTCCTTTTAAATACTGCAACACAGTTTATTAATTTGTGTTTTCTGTTTCAGACTGACTCGGTGTACGGCTGACTCGGTGTGCGTCCGCCTTCAAGAATGCAGACCCCTGAAGAATTGTGCGTGATTTGTATTGAGAAATTGGACAGCGGACAGGAAGTGGTTCACATCTCGCAAAAAGGAGCAGATGGTATAAATGCATCCAGCCGCAGCCGTGGAAGCGATGTTGTTGCAACAGCTGGAATAAGTGTTCACGTTGTATGTAGGAAAAGGTTTACGGATAAAAAGACCATTGAAATAAAGAAGCGACAGACCGCAGCCGAGGCAATACCAAGGAAAAGTGCTCGTTTTCATGAATACGCATTTTCCAGTGCTACTCACTGTTTGTTTTGTGATACCTTTGTGGACTTTTTTTCCAAACACAAACCAAAATCAGAGCATGTCAAAATAAGAACTACAGAGTTCTCGAAACATAAAAAGGTGCTGTGAAAGCCGCTGCGATGAATGGTCGTTTAATGTAAAAGGCCGTCTGGAGTATTATCTTCGTGATCTTCCTGCTGCAGATTGTGTCTACCATCACACCTGCAGCGTAAATTTTCGAAGTGGAAAAAACATTCCTCGCGCATACTCCTCCGACGATCATGATTCGAAGAAAGGGAGACCAACTAATGAAGAGCAACACCAAGCATTCCTTCAGACCTGTGCTTACCTGGAAGAGAATGATGATGAACAACTGTTGATTGGAGACCTAATTTCCAAAATGGAGGAATATCTTCAAGGAAGTCAGAGCTCTGTCTACGAACGCAGGCACATGAAAAGAAAGCTTTTAGAACGTTACGGAGACAAGATCATAATATCAGGTGAAAGTGGGAAGGCAGATGTAGTAACACTACGAGAGACAGCTAATGAAATTTTTATAGATTATCACAAAAAGTCGAAAGAATGTGATATAGATATAGAGCTACAGAAGATTTACCTAGTAGAAGCTGCTGCAAAAATAATCAGAAGTGATATCAAGTCTGTCGACTCGCCTAGAAAAGATGTGTATCCATCTCCAAATGACATCACTGCAGAAAGTGCTCTTGATTACATTCCCAACAGTCTGAAATTGCTATTATCAAAAGCATTTGCGGACAGGATGCTTCAAGAAAAATAGGTGCAATTGGGCAGAGCATTATGCAAGCAACCCGTCCTAGAGGATTACTATGTCCACTACAGATCGGTTGTCGGTTCAGCTACACCACGACTTTAGGTCAAGGTACCTTATTGACGTTCTCCATCAGCTGGGTTACTGTTCGTCGTATGCAGAAGTAACAAGATTCGAAAGAAACGCGGCGCTGGCAAGTGGGTCTGGCTCTTTACTGTTGATGAAAACACTGCAGTCCTTCTAGCAGCAGATAACGTCGATCATGATGTCTGCACTTTGGATGGGAAGAATACCTTTCATGGAATGGGTATGATTGCCGCAATAACTCCGAAGATCAAGATCCACCCTTCTATTCACAGGCGTAATGTTGGTGACAATGACATTAAGAAGATTGCAAACCGTTGACATTAGGGAATATAGACACGCGAGAAGCATGTTGAGGGACATTTCATTCCGCGAACTTCCAGTACCCACTGCCACCATAAGTCGACTTAGTCTTCTCTGGCAGATATCTTCAGCAGAAAGATCAGGTCCAAGTTGGTCCGGAACAATGCAGGCAATTCACGGTGGATCAAGTGTCTCACATCCAGGTTGTGCGTCGATCACGTTCCTTCCCATCATAGATATGTCGCCAACTGACATGACCTGCATATTTTCGACATTACTATATTTGAGCAAGATAGCACGCGATCAAAAAGTCCCATGCATTATTACCTTTGATCAGCCTTTGTTCTGGAAAGCTTCCCAAATCATCAATGAACAGAGAGACCTGCAGGACATTGTTTTAATGCTGGGATCATTTCACACTCTGATGAATCTTTTGGGAGCAGTCGGTATTCTTATGAATGGTTCAGGATTGTCTGAAGTACTTCAAGAAATATACGGACCAAATGCCGTGCAACACATGATGTCTGGAAAAGCTGTTTCAAGAGCGATACGTGGTCATATGATAGTAGATGCAGCTCTTAGTACCTTACTAGTCGCAGACGTTTTCCCTCGTAATGAAGATGGAACTCCTCATGACCTCCATAAGGAAGCTTGTGACCTGCTCGACGATGTTATGACCGCCAAACAATCAGTTGAGGATGTGGAATCTTCGAATGCATTGTCTCAGATTGCTACCACTTTGGATGCGAAGAAAACTGACCTACAATCTACTTCGCAAACAAGTCAACTCTGGTTGGAATATCAGCGAATGATCAACATTGCACGTTCCTTGATAACAGCAGACAGAACCGGCTCGTGGGATTTGCACTTGCAAGCTATGCTGGAGACCATCCCCATAATTGCAGCAGCCGGACATCACAATTACCTGAAATCGATATACCTGTACCTGCAGAAAATGTTAAGTTTGCCTTCTGAAAATCCAGCCGTTAACAAAATGTTCCAGGAAAGTAAGTTTGTGGTAAGAAGAAGCGACAGATTATGGGCCGGACTCGGCACAGACCTGGTGATAGAACAAGTACTAATGCGTTCCCTGAAAAGCAGAGGCGGACTGACACGCGGAAGTGGATTTACAGACATCCAAAGGACAACGTGGCTCTTTTCTATGCCTCTGTGCTCCACTTATAACTTAGCAATGCAGGAATACACCAGAGTTTTGTTGGAAAGTAGTGAACAGCACAAGGAAATGAGGGGAAGTAGACAAATCAGGGACAGTAATGACATGAAGAAAGTACTTGAACGTCTGGAATCCTTATCCCCATTCCATTCTACCTCGGGTCTCTGCAACATTGTAACAGGGCTAACTGCTGATCCTGGAGTTAACGTTCATCAATTGCATTCAATCGGTACGAACATTGTCGTAAAAATGATTGGGAAACAAGCCTTTACATATTCTGCCAAAAGATCTGACAAAGTGAAAACACTAGGATCTGCTTCTGCCGTTGTGATCACTGATGCTTCAGATATAGAAGTAGATCCTGCACTACTGTTTCAGAGAATGACGACTGTTGCCACTGGCGGAGACATGAATCTTGAAGATGTCATGTGTTACGAACTGTGTGCATATCCTCCTGCATTGTTCGAATCACGAAGTATCTTGAGGAAACCCGATAAGTCTCAGCTAGCTCATGCAATAATCAAATACACTGACACTTTACGCATGGAAGAAGTTCAAGAAATTCACTGCACATACCAGTACGTATTGGATGGTGGATCTCTACTACATCGTGTTTCCTGGCGTCAAGATGAAACATATGACAGCATCGCCAACTCATATGCCGATTTCACTCTGAAAACAAATGGAAAAGCAATCATTGTTTTTTATGGCTACAGCAGCTCTCCTACGATCAAGGACATGACCCACAGAAGACGCAGCACCAAGACAAGCAGAAATGTGAATCTCAGTCCAAGCATGAAGTTTGTTGGCCAGAAGGAACACTTCTTGGCTAATGAAAACAACAAGCAAGCATTTATTTCCCTCGTAGGTGAGATGTTGAAGAAGCACGGGTGTACTGTTCACAACGCAGATGGGGATGCTGATGTGGACATCGTTCGTGCAGCAGTTTCCTCATCAGAAAATGCAACTACAACAGTAATAGGGGAAGACATCGACTTGCTGATTCTCCTTCTGTACCATGCCAAGGACAGTGGTTTCAAGTTGTACTATCGCAGCGATATAAGACGGGGACCATCTCCTAATCCTGTGTATGATATTCTCAGCATTCAATCATTGTTAGGCAATGACATCTGCAAGTATCTCCTGTTTGTGCATGCTTTCACGGGCTGTGATAGCATATCCAGAATTTTTTCGATCGGTAAAGCCAAAGCATTCGACACACTGATGAATGTGGCTGAACTCCGTTCAGTTGCAAATACATTCTGTTCTGATTGTTGCCAACACTCTGACATTGAAGCCGCTGGAAGAAAGGCAATGCTTCTGTTGTATGGCTGCAAAACACTTGAATCCACTAACGCACTACGTCATCGAATGTTAGTTGAAAAGGTAGCTACAGCTAAATCTTTTGTTCACCCGAACGTTTGCCACCTACCGATGCGTCCACAAAGTACCACAGCTTTCGCACATACTTTCAAATACTAATCTGGAAGTCTACAGAAGAGAAGATCGATGCAGAACAGTGGGGTTGGTATGTAAAGAATAATTCCTACTACCCTACAGCCTGCGACAAGCCACCAGCTCCAAATTATCTACTCAACATGATCCGCTGCTTCTGCAAGACGAAATGTGCTACTTCAAGATGTGGATGCAAGCGTAATGGAATGCCCTGTTCAGCCGCTTGTGGCGAGTGCCAAATCAGTGGTTGCGATAACAACCCAAGTACCGGTAATCTATCCGATGATAGTGATGAAGAGGATTAATTTCTGTATGTTTGTGACCAGGTATCACTTCTTCTGTAATGAACATAACTTGAAACTGGGAAAAAAATAATTGTTGTATTATTGATTATAAAAATCTGTAAAAAGCTATATAACATTATATTTGCGTAATAACTGGTTGTGTTGTATATTGTTGAATTATTTAAAACATTACAACTGAAAGAAAAAGCATCAAATGTATCTTTTAAATAAAAGCGTAAATTATATATTTTTTTTTTCGTAGAAAACATCCAGTCCGCCATTTGAATTTCATTTTTGGGGGTGTTCCCGGGGTCCAATTTTGTCGAATTTTGGATATGTTATTCGGCAATGGTTCCTGAGCTGGAAACAGTTTAGAAAGCTTCTGAAGCAATTTTGCCCAGGTCTAACTACAAATTGCCTGGACTATTAAGATGTTCCTACAGCATCTGCATATTCTCTCTCTCTCTCTCTCTCTCTCTCTCTCTCTCATATACTGTGTATATATATATATATATATATATATATTATATATATATATATATATATATATATATATATATATATATATATATATATATATATATATATATTAGCGTTCACAAGTACTCGTACAGAGAAATATTTCGGTTATATTCGTCCTTATCTTTTGTACCACGCATAGGATAGTTATGAAAGTTTCGTTTGGAAAAATTTAACAAATAAAAAATTAGTATAATTCTAACCATATAATGTAAAATATGAAAAAATTTGAGGAAAAAAAGTTGAAGTGCAAACGTGTTCGTACATTTATTTACAAAAATGTTTTATGGTTTATGTGTCCACCTTAGGCTTCAAGAATTTAAAATTTTATCAGTAGTTGGCTTAACTTGAGATCTGGGCTTCGACTGGGCCACTCGAAAAGTTTGAAATTCTTTCGTTGAAGTCATTGCATGGCGCTTTTACTTTTATGTTTTAGATCATTATCTTGTTGCAGTACCCACTCGCGACCCATTCACAACTCTCGAACTGAAGGTAATACATTTTCTTCTAAAATTCCCTGATATTTCTTCGAATTGAAGATTCCATTGATGGCAGCAAGCTTTCCTTCGCCAAACATACCTTTGTTCCCGAATAATTCAATTTTGGTCTCGTTTGTCGAGAACTTTCTTTCAAATTGCGAGGCTATCATTTTGATGATCCTTATGGAAAAACCACAACATGGTATCGTATGTGATACCTTTATTTCATAATTAAATATAAATTATTAATTAATTGAATTAATTATTTATCTATACAAAATTGGCTCGGGATTGTTGACATAGCCTAATGGGAATGAAATGATTGCCATACATACATAGAAACCGTATGTAGGCGTCGGTCTGCATAACCACGTGAAACCTTCATTTATTTCACGTGAAACCAAATTTCCATTTGCTAACCCATGCAAAATACAAGGGAGAAAGAGTCAACAACCTTTGCCAAATCAGCAATTTATACAGAAATATGAAGATATATTAAAGGAATAGCCTCAGGGCTGTTTATGTTACAGTAAACGCTTTAAACAGGGAGGATGTCTAAAGTCCTCCCTAAAGTTCTGTGTGAATTCCTTATAATATAAAACCTAATGACTATAAAAGGGTAGGCCTATTCCTTCAGGGGTTAATAAGTGATTGCCTATATTAGTAACAAAGTGTTAATTCGTCGTGTAACTCCATCGTGGCGGCCCTACACCGAAGAAGATCGTAACGCCCTGCATCGAAGTAAACTAAGATCCATCAAAATTAAGGTGAGGCAATTTCATTTTCATTCTAGGGCGTCTAAAATCCCGACGCTAAAATTACCATAAACAATTAAATATAAAGAGGTCCTTTAAAGACCTACATATTCATAACTCTCTAACGAAAATATATAGGGCTTTTGTCGTTCACTCTCCACTGAAATCTGCTGGACATTTCCAACGGATGAGGGTAACAGGCAATCAACCCAATGCCCTATATAGTTTTTCACAATCCTTGGCATACTTTAAATGAGCTTCTTTGTGCGCTTTTCGTAGTAGAGGTTTTCTTCGTGCAACTCTTCCATGCAGACCATTCTTTCTCAATACACGATGTACGGTAGAGGGATGGACATCGATCGTAGTCTTAATGTTTGGCAAATATCGACCGCAGTCACTCGTGGATTCGCAGCAGCCATTCTTTCAACCTGTCTTGCTGCACGTTCTGAAATCTCGCAAGGTCGTCCACACCTTGGTAGAGTTTTAATTGTTCCAAATCCGTTTTACGTCTTTATAACTGCAGCAACCGTCGTAAATGGAATTCGAGGTTCTTCTCCTATCTTCTTATAACTCTTTCCAGACTCGTGTGCAGCAATAACAGCTCTTTACCACGACGACCCATTGCCTACTAATGGCTTATACAGTCATCCGTCTTCCATGAAGATTAACAGAGAAAATTCTAGAATTCAGAATTATTAAGTCTCTAATCAATAAACAGCCAACTACTGATAAAATTTTAAATTCTTGAAGCCTAAGGTGGACACACAAACCATAAAACATTTTTGTAAATAAATGTACGAACACGTTTGCACTTCAACTTTTTTCCTCAATTTTTTTCATATTTTACATTATATGGTTAGAGTTATACTAACTTTTTTATTTGTTAAATTTTTCCAAACGAAACTTTCATAACTATCCTATGCGTGATACAAAAGATAAGGACGAATATAACTGAAATATTTCTCTGTACGAGTACTTGTGAACGCTAATATATATATATACAGTATATGTGAGAGAGAGTGAGAGAAATATGCAGATGCTGTAAGAACATCTTAAAGAAGTTTTTATGTTGATAAAAATATCAAACCATCACCAAAGAATCGGTGATAAATGAAAAAAAAAAAAAGAGATCGAAAATGGCACTGAATTGGAGAGTGCCAGTAAACATTAGAAGACGGTTTCCTGTTTCGAACAACAATAACGACTCTTTCGGTTCGAAAGACGTCTCCGAAAAGCACCCGAATACAAGGTTTCGCGTGGCTCATTCATACTGTCATTCTGGTTATCTCTGCAATTAAGCTCTCGACGACATTTCTGTCTACTTCAACTTGCATACTGATCGGTTATATATATATATATATATATATATATATATATATATATATATATATTATATGGGTGGACTACGTATGTATATACATTTTGAGTTTGGGACAATATGAGATGGGGTGGGGAGGGGAGAGGGAAGAGCGGCGGAAGTAAGAGGGAGAAATATTAAACTTAAAAAACAGCGCATTTTTGCGCGAGGTCAGCTGGTATATATATATATATATATATATATATATATATATATATATATATATATATATATATATATATATATATGAGAGAGAGAGAGAGAGAGAGAGAGAGAGAGAGAGAGAGAGAGAGAGACTATAGTTACAGAACATTTTTAAAATGATTGAGAGGGACAAACTGTTCTTGTTATCATTTCGGAAAAAATCGATATATTTTATATTTCGAGAATTTACGCGAAAGAGGCCTTGAAAATATTTTCCTCAAAGCTTTTAAAATAATGTCAACAGTTCGAAGAGGAAAACAGAGGTGAGAAAAATTCTGAAGCCTTTCAGGGAAAACACATTAATAATAATAATAATAATAATAATAATAATAATAAAATAATAATATATATATATATATATATATATATATATATATATATATATATATATATATGAAAATTATTTCACGAAAGTAACACGTGAATAATATTTATGATGAATAAAACCACGAAGGAAAGGAAACACAGAATGGTGCTCAGGCGCTTTCGTCTAATGACATCCTCAGGAACACTGAAGTACATAAAGAGTTACAGCCTATATATAGGTTACAGAAAAAAAAAATATATATATATATATATATATATATACAATAAACGGAGAGATGAAAATAAAAAAATAATAAAAAAATTATTAAACATTAAAGGATTGTGGGAGGAGCATACAAATTTGGAAGGAAAAACTACCGATTTTTAGCACAAGATCAAATGAATTGTTTCCAACCAATGTTAAAGATAATTAAAAAATAAAAATACAAATTTATACTGGAAATCTGCCCGGGTTTTAGCCCTCTGCCCTTCTTGTTAAAGTTCGATGTCTATAAAAATAAATTGAAAAATAAAAGTTATAAGAGTAGCATATAAGTTTACCAAAGATTTAGCGTTCTACCCTTCTTATCTAAATCTGTTCTGAAGGAATTCTCCGCGCCCTTAGGATCGCCAGTCCGGAATACATCGATGCCGAAATGGAAAAAATCAACGGTATTGGAAGTGATCTGTGTTATCCATCTGCGTTTATGGAATCTTGTCTCAACAAGGCAAAACGAACTTTCTATCGTGTGAATAATAACACTCGGACTTTGTCAAAAAATATTTTAGTACTTCCATTTTTCCCGGGCTTTTTAGGCATTGCTAATGTACTTAAACTTTTGGGTATTAATGTAGTATTTTCATATATCAATATTGTGAAAAATATAGTGAAAAATAGCCCTACGAATAATTCAGGCATTATCTATAAAATTGGCTGTAAACAATGTGATTCCTTTTACATAGGTCAGACGGGAAAGGATTTGCACACACGTATAAAACAGCATCAATATTCCGTTAGAAGAGGACAGTCGTCCAGTGCCCTTTTTGTCCATTTGTCAGAGTTATCCCACTCTATTGATTGGAATAATGTTTCAGTTTTATTTCACTCTCGCAACATTGTTAATAGAAATATTCTTGAGTCTGCCATCATCCAACTTACAAATAACTTCAACATAAGCAAAGGTCTTTTTCAACTCGATCCTGTTGTTTTGAATTCCTTCAGAACAGATTTAGATAAGAAGGGTAGAACGCTAAATCTTTGGTAAACTTGTATGCTACTCTAATAACTTTTATTTTTCAATTTATTTTTATAGACATCGAACTTTAACAAGAAGTTCAGAGGGCTAAAACCCGAGCAGATTTCCAGTATAAATTTGTATTTTTATTTTTTAATTATCTTTAACACTGGTTGCAAACAATTCATTTGATCTTGTGCTAAAAATCGGTAGTTTTTCCTTACAAATTTGTATGCTCCTCCCACAATCCTTTAATGTTTAATAATTTTTTATTTTTTTTATTTTTCTCCGTTTATTGTATATATATATATATATATATATATATATTTTGTTTTTTCTGTAACCTATATATAGGCTGTAACTCTTTATGTACTTCAGTGTTCCTGAGGATGTCATTAGACGAAAGCGCTTGAGCACCATTCTGTTTCCTTTCCTTGGTGGTTTTATTCATCATATATATATATATATATACACACACACACACACACACAGTGGCGTTTAAAAGTCTGCGTCCACCTTATAATCACCCAATTTATTGTAAATTGTGCAAGTATATATGATAATTACTAAAAAATTTGATTTTTTAGTGTTACATTATTTGCTTCTAAATGTAATTATTATAAATTAGTAAAGAAATTAACAATTTAATGGCATAATCTTATTAATAATGCAGGGATCTATTAGTTTTTCGTTGGTTCTACGTCTAACATAAACTCTTCTATGAGACCCAAAAAGTTTCACTTTTGATTCATGAGTAGTGGTTTGGACACAGCAACTCTGCATGGAGACCAGCATTTATGAGTCTTCTTTTATAGTACTTGTACTTATTGGAGAGTCCCGTTGTTCATTCAACTGTGCCTGAATCTGTGTAGCTGTGGCTTTTCTGTCACGCGGTGTTGTAACGTTGATGTAATTATCCTCAGAATCAATAGTCACTTTAGATCTGCCAGATCTCGTCTTTGAAGAGCACGATCCAGATTCTTTATATCTACTTATAGTTCTATGAACGACCCCTTTTGAAACTTTAATTTTTGCCGAGATCTGGCGTTGGGACATTCCCTCTCTTGAAAGGGCAATTATTTGTCCTCTCTGGGATAAACTTAGTTCTTTAGAAGTTTAGACATTTCAATTACGGCTTGTAAAGAGAGAATAGAGAAAATTATTAATTATTTTTTAATTAAATTGCTACAATATCATTGACTAATTGGTTTTATCAGTTATAATAGACCAGTTGTTAAAATTACTGTATGAATACACTATTTTGAGGATTAATAACATTTGGCTATGGTCTGTCACCTGGGTTAAAATTGGTATTATTATACTGCAAAGAAAAAAACGTAACAAAATCAGACCTACCACACCCTCTGATTTGTTTCAGATTATGTTACACTAGGTTAGGTGAGGTTAGGTAAAGTTAGGTTAACTTAAACTAAACTCAAAAAAGTAGGTCGTACAAGAAAATCCGACTTATTTACAAAGTTCGACTTAATTGGTAAAAAAGGTGGCTTACTATTGTCGCTACTTCGGGGATTAGGTATATATATATATATATATATATATATATATATATATATATATATATATATATATCAGACATCTTAAAATTTAGAAACAACGTGAAACTCGTAATAGAAAGAATAACATTTCCAAAAACAGTGATTTCGCCAAAGCAATGATGATGATGATGATATTGAAAATGATTTCACATATCTACATCGTATAATTCTCCTCCTTGAACAGCAAATTAAACAAGAATGACATTTGTAATTTAAACAAAAGCATAATAAGCTTTCGATTGCCTGCACTTGAAATCTAAATTAAATAAAAATATAATAATGAGGACTCCATTAAATAAATTTAGTTCGTAAGCCATTAAATTTAGATAAGCAGTTAAATTAGACGGCGATCATATAAAGATTTTTTCCTCTCTCATATATATATATATCACAATATATGATGCAATACCAATCAAATATTAAAAAATTACCTAATGTATACTATAATACATTCAAGGTACTTCTCATAGAAAGTTTATAATACTTACATGAAAATCTGGATAATCCTTGGCTAGCAATAGTAATATAATCAAAACTTCTACGAGCACTGACCAATTCCGATCGTAAATGATCAAAATGTCACAGCTGAATCTAGAAAAAGCGGACAAGCTCCACCCACAACTTAAATTGACCAAGAGCCTACTTAGTATTTATTCAACCAAAATCGCATCTAAATATTTTATACAAACCAAATTCTTCCTTTTTCTTTCCTAGGCACTGTAACAACGGCTTCCTTTAAAAATGAATTTACTCATTAAAAAAGTACATTAAACTGAGAGAAAGTTCTCCTACATGAATTAAAAGGCTGGGTAGGCTTAGACATCGATTCAAGAAACAGAGCTGAAGACAACTTTTTTAGTTCAGGGGTGCCTTCCCTTTTTCAGAGGTTAAAACCTCCAGTAGGGGCCAAGAACTTAGGGCTATTAAAGGGTGGTTAATGGAACTTTTATTCTGGATGAATGAAACTAACACACACGAAAAATTGACTGAATACCCACAGCCTAGGCTACGTTGAAGATGGAAGATCTAGGCTAAAAAAAAAATGAACCAGCCTAGCTATGCGTCCATAAACTGGACTTCCATACTTTATTGTTAAACAATTACAGCTGAAATGTCGGCTTATTTAGCCTAAATTTAATTTTTGACGCCTATGATGAACTTTTTATTCCTGCTTTACTCTTGGCCTATCTAAATTTTAGGCTTACTTCTTATCGCGATATTTTTCTTTCTTCGAAAAAACATGTAGCGATTTGTACCTATGGGTTCTTTTTTCTTTTCATCCTGTATTAAGATGGAGACTGAATAAATTCGCATGACATGAACGAGGAAAATGTCTACAAACTATGGTTTTTCCCTTAACAATACGTGCATAATAAAGAAATTAATTATACGGAGGACATCGCTTTTCCATTAAACATATACAAATTAAATAAATAGCGCAGTCTAGCACCTAGTCTTGTACCCGTTATTTATATATTATATATATATTATATATATATATATATATATATGCACAAAAGAAGAGAAATTGCGATGAGATTCTTTTTTCTCGGAACTGGAAATTATCAAAACGTAGCCTAACTTGACTTAAAAGGTCGGTCTACTACGCTTATGGTAGAAGTGATAGGTTAAATTTACTCGTATGAGGTTATATTTAGCTGAGTTAAGCTAGACGTGACTGTGTTAGGCCAAGTAACAATGTTAAATTAGGTTTTCATTTCGGTGATTTTCCGTTTCGACAAAATGGGTGAAATCCTGCAAAATTTACGCGTATGAGGTTATATTTAACTGAGTTAAGTTAGACGTAGATGGGCTAGTCTAAGTAATAATGTTACATTAGGTTTTCGATGGTTTTCAGGAATAAATAAAAATGTTTAATTAAACAAATCCAGTTCAACGCAAAATGATAAAATAAAAGATATATTTCATTGCATGGCGCACTCTGGCAACTAGTCTTGTAACCGATATATATATATATATATATATACATATATATATACTGTCTTCTAAACACTATATCGTCAGATTGCGATGATTCGTTCTACAAATTGTGCAAATACCAAAATTACTCAGTGCAGTCTGCAAATTTATATTAAAGCACAATAATTGGCTAAAAGAGGAAAAATTAATAAGTTATCCCTAATTTAGTTTCTAATTTGTTTTAAAAATCATATTAACGCATTTCACGTTATAGTTTAATGATAAAATTGCGTATTATGATGAAAATTTGTATTTGTGTTAAACTTAGTTTATCTTATTCGATTTTTTGTCTAAAAGATCGCCCCAGCAAATGTCCGGTAGGTCTCGTTAAATCGAGAGAAGTTAAATAGGAAAAACTATTAGCATTGTATTTTTTTTTATTTGGACCCATAAACGTATTTGTTTATGTTTAATAACGTTCTCTATTGGGTCGTATTTGGAGACCTTGTCTGTCTACCTATTGTTGGTGTGTAAGGCGGTGGTGGTAGATTGTTGTTAGTTTCACCATCATTCGTTTGGACGCTTGGTTGTAGCTCTCATATCGGGCAGGTGGTGTTAATGGGGTGAGCTCCTAAAAAGTCGTAGCCCTCATTTCACTGTGCTGTTGGAGCTCCTAAAAGTTTATACGAATGTTGGTGATACTTTTTTGTGTGGTGATTGTGCTCGTATAGATTTTACTATTGGGGCTTTGCATACATCAGTTTGTGTGGTGGTGGTTGTGCTCGTATGACGATTGTTGGTGATGTGATGCTTTTTTGTGTGGTGGTTGTGCTAGTATGACGATTGTTGGTTATGCTTTTGTGTGTATGTACGAATTTTTCATTTATTTATTATATTTTTTTTCTTTTTTCCGTACGAAATGTGAAATATATTTTTCCTGTACTAATATTTTTTGATAATGCTCCGTTTTGTATGATTATATATTTTCCATTCTATTATCTGACCATATATATGTCCCATTGTATATCATTTGGTTTCTAAAGCGGATTTCAGAATAATTAGTTAATTGCTATTTGTCAAATCGGTCTTCTAAGCCAGCTAATGGATGAATATATGAAATAATTTAATAAATAAGTAGCGAAGCTGACAGCTCAACTTTCTAATCCAACTGACGGATGAATATAAGGAATAAATAAATAATTAATGCTATCTGGCAACTCAACCTTCTAAGCCAACATTAATATATAGTTTAAATAAATAATTAATGCTATCTGGCAACTCAGCCTTCTAAGCCAGATGACGGAAGAATATAAGGATTAATTTAATAAATAAAGAAATCTGGCAACTCAGCCGTCTAAGCCAGATGACGGAAGAATATAAGGATTAATTAAATAAATATTGCTATCTGGCAACTCAACCTTCTAAGCCATCATTAATATATGGTTTAAATAAATAATTAATGCTATCTGGCAACTTAGCCAACTGGCTGATTAGGGGCCTATAAGAGAGCGGCAGGGTGGCTGAAGGACTCATATGAGCTTGGCAGTAGCCAAGCGAACACCCTTCCTCTGGGTTCCCTCCACTTCTCTCTCCCTCTCTCTCTGCCCCTTTCTGGGGTGAATCCGTCCCACTATAAAATAAATTTTTAGTTTTATTGGCAATACAAAATTTACAAACGATGGAGAATGTAGGCATGACAGTCAAAAGACCTTCTCAGACAAGATGGAGTGCTCATTATGACGCTGTGAAACCAGTGAAGGCAAATTTTGAAGAGCTGACCTCAACCCTTGAAGTACTGTCCGATTCCAAAGAAAATGTGGACACAAGAGGATCAGCTCAGATTTTGCTGTCTGCTGTATGTGATTTCTCTTTTTTGAGTTACCTTTCATTCTGGTGTGAAGTCCCGGAAAATAATCTCACACAAAAGTATTTGCAAACAGTTGGAATCAGCCTTGAAAAGTGCATTGTGAAGCTCCAAGCTCTAAAACTGTTTCTTGAAGATCAGCGCAATGAAATTGTGGAGAGGGCCATTCATTATGCAACTACAAAGTGTGAGGAAATGGACATTTCTATGGAGAGAAGAGGGAGAGTAAAGCTCCAAACAAGGATGCCAGGAGAGATGGCAAAGGATGCTGGTCTCACATTGCCAGATGAAGTAAAAAAGGGCTATGTTTGAATTTCTTGATCGCTTTCATCAAGAATTGGAGATTCGTTCTAAGACAATGGATCAAATTCTGTCAATCTTCGCTGTTATTCAGCCAAATACTTTGGTTGTTGTAACAGAAGAAGAACTTCGGAAGTATATTCCAAATTTGACTCATTTTCGATGAATTCTCTGATGAAGATATCAGTGTGGAAATTGGACGACTTTGGAGGCATTTGGAAGCTGCCAAAATCAGCGTTGAAGAGACAAAGAAATGGACAGCATTGCAGTTTCTGGAGTTTATTGTGAAATGGGATTTTTGTGAATCTTTGCCAAGCTTGTCACTGCGTTTGAGATTCTTTTTGACTGTCTGTGTGTCTATTGCTTCATGTGAAAGAAGTTTTTCCAAATTGAAATTGATAAAAAATGTCTTTCGCTCGACCATGAGTCAGAGAAGATTGACAAATCTGGCTTTACTTTCAGTTGAACATGAATATGCAAAGAAGGTGAATTTTGATGAGGTCAGTGATCAATTTGCAGAAATTAAGGCTCGAAAGCAGAGACCGTGAATCCTCTCTATTTACCTTTGAAGAATAGGCTGAGCGTTGAGATTGGATTTCCTGTGTTTTTTGTATAAAATAAAATGCAGTATTACCTGTTCACTGAATTTTTAATGTCCTGCATTTTTCTTATTTACAATTTGCTTATGACAGTAGCCTACTGTACTGTTTAAAAATCTACTTGCAAACATAATATATTTTTCTGTGTGCTTAAATTTTAAAATTATTTATGGGGGGTGCCAAAGGAAGGATCCGCCCCAGGTGCGAAATACTTTAGGTACGCCCCTGCTTATGATCTTCCCTGCTAGATCTAGGTAGGGAAAAGACGTTCTCCAAGCATCTGCTTCTGTTCTTTTGTCAACGCGATGGCCAACATGAATGGCGTTAGGGGCTCTTGACCGTGAGTATGAACAGCAGGTTGAGCAAACATCGGCTGAGCGGAGACAGCGTTAACACCTGCTCCTTCTGAGACAGGAGGATTCCTCATGTTGGTGGTGTACTTGAAACTGGAAGGTCGAACTGCTAAGCTGCTAAGGCAGTTTGTCAATATAGTTATATTTTTTTCGATAAAATATACTGTACTTCTAAAGGAAGACTTTCTGTCCTACTTGTAGTGCTAAATCTCAGAATTGTTGATGAAGACTTTCAAAAGAATTTCTAAGTATTTGAATGCGTGGCACCATCTGTTCGAAGCAATAAATCTGATTCATTCTGTTACATTTGTGGTTTATTCACTTCATCTTTACAACGCAGGAACACGACACCACTCATTAAAACAGCCTACTGTGCCAATGATTTGGCGAGCCAAAAAATCATGTAAATGACTGCTACCTCTGCCAAACCAAAATAATTGGGTTTACTTCCAAAACTAGGCATAAGATTGTTTATCCCGTGGTTGACTCAGCTATCAAACCAGTACCTCACAGTGATGAACTACCAGTTCCAGCACTACCACAAGACAAAAAAGTGATTCATTTCTCTTCTAATGAAGAATCTTCAGAACACAGTGCTGGTGATGCAGAGTTTTGTCCTCCAGTTAATGAAAATGAACCCTATTTCGTCACACAAGATGACTTCAACGACTTAGTAATGGATTTGCATCTCTCTGAATCGCAGTCTGAACTGTTGGTATCAAGACTGAAACAATGAAATTTGGTTGATGGAGATGTTCGGATAACATCCTTTCGAAAAAGAAGTTCCGATGTTTCATGCTATTTCAAAACTGTGAATCACCTATGCTTCTGCTCTGATATAGAAGGTTTATTTTCAGTCTTTGATATACAACATGATCCCAGACATTGGCGGCATTTTATTGATTCATCTAAGCGCAGTTTAAAAGCGGTTCTTTTGCACAATGGTAACAACTACTCAAGTGTACCAATTGGACATTCTATTCACTTGAAAGAGTCATATGAAAACATGGCGATTCCTCTTAATGGTGTTAGTTATGAAAACTACCAGTGAAATATCTGTGGTGATTTGAAAGTGATAGGACTCCTTCTTGGCATGTAAAGTGGGTACACGAAATATTGCTGCTTTCTTTGCTTGTGGGACAGCATGGCTACACAACAACACTACATCAAGATTGACTGGACTCCTCGTAAAACTTTTGTTCCTGGACAGCACAGTGTGAAGTATCAACCATTGGTTGATCCAAAAGAGATCTATCTACCACTACTTCAGTAGTATCCCCGCATTTCAGACGATAACTTTGGGTTGCTTTGAAATCCTACCCCTGGAGGCCTTCGCCTCCGTTATAAGGGGTTCCCCCTTCCTTAAGTTACTAACACAATAAATTTATGGGGCCTCACAGGCCTTAGTGAAGGGCAATTTCCCCTTGAGGGGCCCCTTGAGGGCCTCCCCCTTCTCATTGTGGAAAAAATCCTCCTTTGGGGGTTCTTTCATGGTCTTTCACGAGACAAACAAAAACAAACATGCAAAAACAGACAAAAACAAACAAACAAACATGCAAAAACAGACAAAAACAGACAAAAACAAACAAACAAACGCTGGAAGCTTTCGTGCAGAAGATCCATTTCTGGAACACCAGCCTTCTGCTGATATATATATATATATATATATATATATATATATATATATATATATATATAGACAGGGTGTTTCAGGAGGAAAGGTCAATACTTCGGAAGGTGATAGTATCGGTCATTATTAGAAAAAAAGTTCATATGAACATGTGTCTAATTCTGAATAGTTACGGAGATAGAGCCGTTTGAATCTACAAATACAAAAGCATTGTTAATGGTAATCAAGAATGAGAAACCAATTACTGTTTCTAACATTTAATGTTTAAACATTGGCATTTTGAATGGTATCGGATACAGAAATGACAAATTTGTTACAGTTTACAATACGTTTTCGAAAATCCCATCGTCAACCTCAATGCACTTTGCACCTCGTGTGCGAAGATCGCGTGTTGTTCGTCTGAGTTGATCTTGACGTTCCTTTATGCGGGCAGCAGCATCAAAAATGCGCTCGAGCAATTCGTCTCGTGTATCCACTTTTCTTTTGTAAACTTGACTTTTCATCCACCCCAACAAACAATAATCTAACGGAGAGAGGTCTGGAGACCTTGTTGGCCATTGAATGGCAC
The DNA here is from genome assembly GCA_023014485.1 of Bathynomus jamesi. Lineage (NCBI taxonomy): Eukaryota > Metazoa > Arthropoda > Malacostraca > Isopoda > Cirolanidae > Bathynomus > Bathynomus jamesi. The sequence goes on from JAJOZX010000675.1 coordinate 845,832, forward strand.
CACCGCGGGGGGAGGAAGAGCTGCGCACGCATCAGATTCAAACAGCTCTATCTCTGTAACCATTCAGAATTAGACACATGTTCATATGAACTTTTTTTTCTCACAATGACCGATACTATCACCTCCCGAAGTTTTGACCTTTCCTCCTGAAACACCCTGTATATACAGTAGAATCCGCTTATTATAATCACTTTGGGGCGCATCTATATTGATAATAATAGCCGACTGATAACATAAAGCGGTGTATATTAAAACAGAAAAGTTAAAATAGTTAAAAGGCAGTAATAAAACAATTTAAAAAATTCATACCTTTAATATTTACTGTCGAAATTCATCTAGTGTTGTTTGCCTGCGGTTTGTTTGCAGTAAGTCATTAATAAAGCGCTCATAATCATAATGCTTTTGAAATTCAGCAGATCGGTGTTGCACGCCGCGACGAAGTATTTGCAGAGCTTCTCGTATCTGAGCGTTTGTTGGAGGGTCTTCTGGACTATCTTCTTGTTTAGTGTCTTCATTCTCTTCCCTTTCTTCAGCCAATTCAGAGCCTGCTTCAGTAACAGCTTGGCATATTTCTGATGATGTCATGGTAGCTGCCACTTGAATTTCCTCATCAATGGCCAACCAGCTTTTAAAATCTTCTTCTGACATACCATCTGGGGGTTTCTCCATGATTTCCTCTTCAGTAGCATCGGGTTCTTCATTTGGAGATGTTTCCGTGCCCTTCTTAAAGAAGCCACCCTTTGTGAAACAGTTTTCAATGGTTCTCTCAGTCACTTGTTTCCATGACATTGTTATAAGATGTAGGGCATCAAGGAGGGAAATTCTTTTAGCAATTAACAAAAGCTAGAGTGGACCTGAACCAACAAATTATAGCCATGTTTAAGCACTGTTAGCACTGTAAGCACTGTTTAAGACTACCGTCTTGAACGAAAGCTAGCATGTAACTGAACCAATAAATAGGCTGGAGTGGAAAGACCGATGAAAAGTGGTGAAATCTGCCGAGTCATTTTATGAGTCATTTTAAGATTCTGATAACTATAACCGAAACTATGATTACTATAAGCGGAGGTTTTATAATGTAATTTAACCTCGATGCTTTGGGACTGTTAATTCTGATAACATTAGGCGATTGATAACAATATCGGTGATTACAATAAACGGATTCTACTGTACTAGTAAATGTAACTAACGTATATATTTTGTATATAAGAACTGTAGTGTAAGGAAAAATAGCAAAGATTTCTTTAACGCCGTCCATGATCTTATCGTCTCGGCTTAATGTATTAATAACGATACCATACAAAATAAAATTAGAATAAATACAGTCAACTCATAAACAAATTTTGCCTTGTTCTAATATTTTGTATTACGAAATAGATCCAGAAATTATTAACTAAATTAATTTTAATTTAATTTATCTAATCTAAGGGGAAGCTAATATATTTCAATCCATTCGTATAGTAACGTGATAACAATCATCTTGAACAACTAATATTATCATATACAGGGTGTCCGAGAATTATCTGTACAATTTTTGGCTGTTATTAAAAGTCAACCATGAAGTGTAGAAATTCCAGTGTTGTCCCATTTTACAGAGAATCTCATTAAGTTTTTTTCTGATACCAAGTTTTCACAAGTTTTTTTAGAAATTCCAGTGTCCGAACATTATCTGTACAATTTCATCTTTTAATAAAATTCTTGATAACACACGTAAAATTCTTAAACAAGATTATTTAGAATCTGTATTTTCAAAAGTTTCTTTTATTAAAGTAACGTTGTTACAAACATTCGATATGTGCACCATTAGTGATTCGCAAAACATCCAATCGATACTCCAAATGTTGCCATGTACGCTGCAGCATATCCACATCAATTCGCTCAATAGCAGCTGTGATTCTTGCTTTTAAATCATCAATGTCTGTCACCCGCGTACATTTCTAAAAAACTTGTCAAAACGTGGTATCAGAAAAAACTTAATGAGATTCTCTGTAAAATGGGACAACTGGAATTTCTACACTTCATGGTTGACTTTTAATAACAGCCAAAAATTGTACAGATAATTTTCGGACACCCGGTATATATATATATATATATATATATATAATATATATATATATATATATGTAAAGAACGACGCTTGTTTAGAAGAGCGTCCGCACAGGATGGGGAGAGAGAACGAGCAAATGAAAAATGTGCCACCTCCAAGGAATCGAACCCGGGATCATCCAGTTGACGGTCGGATATGCTAACCACTGCACCAAGGTCCCCAATCAGTCACAACTCGTAATTCTCTTACATACGAGTGGAATCGAATGCCCTGAGGGGGCACCTTCTCATGCCGTACATATATACATTTTAACGGCAAACAACACAGAGTATAATTAATGTAAAGAACGACGCTTGTGTAAAAGAGCGTCCGCACAAGATGGAGAGAGAGAACGAGCAAATGAAAAATGTTATTTACATCGCCTCACGTTTCTCGAAAATAGTGGAGAAGTTCTTATAACTACACCACTTAAATGATAACTTATGAACTAATTGAGTTTGGTATTAAAAGGTCCCACTCAACTGACGTGTGTGTCTATATACAGTCTAATGCAAAGAATTAAAAAAGTCAACCACCCTGATTATCCAAGCTATTAGCAATCCTACCGTACGTCTTCTAAGCTATGGAATTTATGATATGAAAACGGCTGGTTGTAGCTTCACACAACTTCGAAAGTACTGTATTATTTCTCATTAATTGTATATATTTCTATCCTTAGTATGCAATTTGTCATTGTATTATTAAATTAGGAATTTGGATAAAGGTCTACCAACAAACTTATTCATCTTCATTTTTTCATACAAAACATTGAAATAAATAAGCATGTATGCCTTAAATTTCTGACACCAAACAGTTAAAAAAAACGAGTAGTGAATTTTTCGGTGGTAACTCTATTATTTGAGTGATTCTTTCCGAATTATCAGCCCCATCTCTAAAATACTTGGTCAAGGGACTAACAACTTCAATACAATTACATTTCGCATTGTCGGTAAAGATTAATTTATTTAACCTCGTATTAGCTATGCAATAATCAACTCTTACCTCGAAGCAAAGAAACGTACAAGTTATATATCCAGTCGACCACTGTGACTGTATTTTCTGTTGTCAGTTTCTGTACAAACGGCAGTAAAAAGACTTCTTTACAATCACAATATATGTGCATAATAAAGGCATGTTTTATATATATATATATATATATATATGTTAAGCATAACAATATTAAAACCTCATCAATAAATATATTCTTTTTTTAACTGAACTAAAAGAATCTGCAAGTTTTATATTCTAGTTAATGTTTAAAATCAAATTCTTAAAGACGCCAATAACTATCCCATACAGATCAGCTAAGACATAATAGAAAATTAAGTCAAGTGGGCCTGAAATCGAACCTTCAACCTCTTAACCCTGATCAAACAATTTTTTAAGAGAATTTGAGCAACAACGAAAGACGACTTCTCTATTTGGACCTATATTTTAAGTTACCAAACTTTAAGATAAATTATTTTAATCACTTTTTATCATTTGAAAAACTTTTTCATAGTTTAAAACGAATCCTAATAGCTGACGGTACCAAATTTTCCCATTAGACATAGCCTTTCTGCCTACATCACCCATAAACACTTTTATAAATTTAAAACTCATAAAGATTTTCCCCCTGATCAATAGTAAGATATCGCTTACCTAAAAGAATCATCCAGGGATGACTCCATTATAATTTCACGTCCTGATAAAAGCAAAGATACCATTCTTCTTAACAAATCAGATGATGATAATAAGTTCAATAAAACCCTCAACGACTCCGCCAAATTCAAAAAGATTAATGACAAGCCTCTAGCATTTTCCCTAAACTTGAAGATAAAATCAACCGTTTCCTCAAAATTTATATGATCAAAATAAAATTTCGGAGGATGATTACGACCAAATACACTCCACCGTCATCCTCCCAGACACTCTTTACGGCCTCCCTAAAATACACTTACCAAATTTACCCATTATACCTATCCATTTTGCCTACATCATCCATAATTTCCATCTAGCAAAATTCCTTATTCCCCCTTCCTCCACCCTAACACCTTATGCAGAATGAATATTCCATCCCCATTTCCTACGAATTCGTCAAAGAAATACTGACGTTGAACAATTCAAACAACCTCCATATGCACAGCTTTGACATAGTATTTCTCTACAACAACGTGCCAATTAGAGAAGCCAACGACATCTGCACCAACAATTTATTTTCCATAATCAGAACACAGACCTGAACCTAACGAAACAAGAATTTACCAAACTGATAACTCTTACCATTTCAGACACCTACTTCTTTTCAACGTTACCAACAAACCTATTCAGTAGCCACAGGGGATCCCCATAAGAGCCACACTAGCTAACATATTTCTCTGTTATCACGAAAATAATGGCTACTCCATTGCCCCACCCATTACAAACACACTTATATAAAAGATATGTCGATGACACCTTTCTACCCTTTGACATTGCTAACCACGACCCTCTTTTTATTAACTATCTCAATTCCCAGTATCATAGCGTCAAATTCACTAAAGAAAACGAACCTAAGAACACCCTACCCTTTTTAGATATAACAATAACGAAACAAAATAAATTCAGCACTTCCATATATCGAAAACCTACATATACAGACCTAGATACAAACTGCTTAAGCCACACCCCCTTACTATATAAAATTAACAGCATTAAAATCTTAATTCATTGTGCTTATCAACTTTGTTCCTCCTACTTATCCTTCCACAACGAAATAGAATTCGTTCACAGTTTCTGCATTAGTAATTCTTTCCCAAAACATTTGCTACATTCTCTAAATAGAAATTTTCTCAACAACATTTATCAGTCCCCCTTAAAGTTCCCACTGTTAAAAAAGGTATACATTACTTTTCTTCTCCCTACTACGACTGTATTAGTTACAAAATACAATCAGAACTTCGCCACCTACTCAACCCACTTTACCCTCAATTAATCATCAATTTGTATTCACCAATAATAATAGCATTAATTCGTATCTCAACCATAAAGAAAAAAACCCAGCCCCTTGTCTCATCAATATTTACTGTCTGTTTCATTTGTACTCACTGCAGTACGAGCTATATTGGCAGCAACATTCGCCAACATCAAACAAGAGTGGACGAACATCGTGTCATTTCTACCAAACGAAATCATCAATAAGAGATCATTTACACCTCCACAATCACCCACTGCTCTCCACCAATTTCAAATTATTAATTCAACATACGAATCAACCGACCTCAGCACCCTCGAATCCCTATATATCCTTAGTACAAAACCCTGTTGTTAAAACACACTGGATTGGTGCACCATTAAACATAATCAATCAATCAATCAGTACAAAACCTACTCTCAACGACTACAATTCGTACCTCTATACATTTATATAATTTTAACTTTAAATTATTATCATAGGACTGTACAAATATTTTGGTGTAAAATCTCTTACTATATTTGTACATTCTTAATTTTTTACTTCTTAACAATGATGCTGGAAATCGAATTTCCGAAACGTCTGATTAATAAACATGTCACTTTCTAATCCTCCTATTCCTTACTATATATACACATACATATACTGTATATAATATACATTTAAACTGCAAACACGCAGTATAATTAACGTAAAGAACGACGCTGGTATAGGAGAATATTCCGCGCAAGATGAGAGAGAGAGAACGAAACAAATGAAAAAATGAGGTAACCACCCGGGAATCGAACCCGGGATCTTCCGATTGCCGGTCAGATATGATAACCATTACACCATGGGCTTCACTCAATCAAATGCCCCCTTGGGGCATTGGTTTCTGCGCGTATGTAGAAGAATTACGGCATTTGATTGAGTGAGGCCCATGGTGTAATGGTTATCATATCTGACCGGCAATCGGAAGATCCCGGGTTCGATTCCCGGGTGGTTACCTCATTTTTTCATTTGTTTCGTTCTCTCTCTCTCATCTTGCGCGGAATATTCTCCTATACAAGCGTCGTTCTTTACGTTATTTATATATATATATAATATATATATATCTTACTATTATTGCTAACATTCTGTATCCAGGCATGGCAAATCTGGGTTTTCTGAGTTTCATTTATGAACACACCAGAAATAAATAGGATTGAAGCCTAAAATAATTATAGGTTATAGTTATATAAAATCCTCATTATTATAATTACAATATACATGCCGCAAGACGTATAGCTTTTGATATCTTCAATAGATGAAAGACTCGTTTCTTGCTAGACAATAATTCATCTACTCCTGACGACAGATATTGACACGAAAGGTTTCTATTCACGTGTCGAGAGAGTGGAACAAACACTTTCACAAAACAGGTTGAGAAAATAAGATGTTAACAAATTTTACCACACACACACACACACACACACACACACACACACACATTTAGTTAATTATTCAACTATCAATAGCCTTCGATTCTATAGGTAAAGCAACTTTCTGGGTTTCTGGCCACTGTATAATGTTTGAACCTAAGGCTATGATTGGATTACAGTCCTTCAAAACGATTCTTCATAATTTTGAAGCTGTACAAAATAGGTCTACCCCCATTAATTAAATTATTAAGGGCTTTGACTGCCTCAACGACCCTGAGAAACACACATTTATGTCTCTCAGGGTCGTTGTAGCAGTCAAAGTTGAAGTCATCAAAGAAGATTAGATGCTTGTCTCAGTACAGTACCAGATGAGTTGGGGTGTACATGGTTATGTGCTGCAGGGAGTGTAAGAGAACATCTCGTCTCTTCATCTGAATGCAACATATCATATTTGTCTGAGTGCGCAGAATCAAACTTACAGATGATCTCGAATGAACTGCTCGTCTATTTCATCTATGCCCCGTAGACGTTTTATATATATATTTAGTGGTGGACCGGATATCCGCATCATTTTTAACATCCGCATCCGCACTTCTGACTGTGGATGTTATGCGGATATTACCTCTAATAAATTATGTAATTTACAATTAAATTAGCTTATAAAGTAGCTTATAAGGCCCAGTCATGCACATTTCATGTAAAGTATTAATTATTAATGAACAAACAAATATATAAACCTGAAAATATAAATACCTGGTAACACAGAAAATTGAATGAAACTTGTTTCATTGAATTTTCTGTGGCTGAAACTCTTGAGAAAGTTATTATTTTTATCATAATGAAAACATTAATATTAATTCTTATGCATTGCCTGCCATAATAGTAATATCACGAAATTTGAAAAATTATGTCATATATTCATAATTCTATATTATATTGATAGATTAACTAAATATCCGCATTCACGGATATTGAAATTAAAGATCCGCATCCGCATCTGCAGATGTTGAAAAACTGACATCCGGTCCACCACTAAATATATATACATATATATGTGTATATATATAGGATCAAGTAAAGATAAGCATCCCCAGCCTTCTTTAATTAGCCTTATAAGGCTAACTAACGAAAATATCACGACCTAACCTAACCAATCGTTAAGTCAACTGTACGCCCTTGACGATTGGTTAGGTTAGGTCGTGATAGTTTCGTTAGTTAGCCTTATAAGGCTAATTAAAGAAGGCTGGGGGTGCTTATCTTTACTTGATCCTATATATATATATATATATATATATATATATATATATATATATATATATGTGTGTGTGTGTGTGTGTGTGTGTGTACTTAAAACTTAATTATTGGACTAATATAGTCTATTGCATTATCGAAAACCTAGGCCAGTTTACATAGACTTCGCAATCCAAGCCTACTGAAGTGGATTTACAACCTTTGATAGGCTTAAGAAGTGTTAGACCTCATGAACTTTAATACCCATGTGTATGGAAAAATTAGATTTATCCTATTAAAAATAGATTATACAGTCTAAGATAAGTTTTCAGGCCAGCATGATCTAAGGCTACTGGCCCTATTCAATACTTAGCATCTAAACCATCTCTAGATACATTAATCTAAACAAAAGGCATACTGTAGTATGCAGTCTACCTACGATTCGGCGGTCTACCTTTTAATTATAGCTTCTTATCTTCTTATTATTATATTATTAGGTTAATTGTACGCCCTTGACGATTGGTTAGGTTAAGTCGTGATATTTTCGTTAAAACTAACGAAAATATCACGACTTAACCTAACCAATCATCAAGGGCGTACTGTAGTATGCGGTCTACCGTTAAGTATGCGGTAGTAGTATGTTTAACTTCTTTAATAATTCCTTAATTGTGTAAATTAAATTATAATTCCTTTCAATTCATTTTCAATTCCTTTTAAATATTTTGAACGGTAGACCGCATACTACAGTAGAAACTTAACGGTAGACCGCATACTACAGTAGAAACTTAACGGTAGACCGCATACTACAGTAGAAACTTAACGGTAGACTGCATACTACAGTAGCACCCAAAAGGCTATGCGTAGATTATATTCGCAATACCAAACTTTAACTCTAAACTGAGCCCTTAATAATTTAATTAGTGGGGTAGACCTATTTTGTACAGCTTCAAAATTATGAAGAATCGTTTTGAAGGACTGTAATCCAATCATAGCCTTAGGTTCAAACATTATCTGTACAGTGGCCAGAAACCCAGAAAGTTGCTTTACCTATAGAATCGAAGGCTATTGATAGTTGAATAATTAACTAAATATAAGGGAATGTGTGTGATGTGTGTGTGTGTGTGTGTGGTAAAATTTGTTAACATCTACTTCTTATTTTCTCAACCTGTTTTGTGAAAGTGTTTGTTCCACTCTGGACACGTGAATAGAAACCTTTCGTCAGGAGTAGATGAATTATTGTCTAGCAAGAAACGAGTCTTTCATCTATTGAAGATATCAAAAGCTATACTTCTTGCGGCATGTATATTGTAATTACAATAATGAGGATTTTATATAACTATAACCTATAATTATTTTAGGCTTCAATCCTATTTATTTCTGGTGTGTTCATAAATCAAACTCAGAAAACCCAGATTTGCCATGCCTGGATACAGAATGTTAGCAATAATAGTAAGATTCCTTATATATATATATATATATATATATATATATATATATATATATATATATATATATAGTATATGTATATATATATAGTAAGGGGAATAGGAGGATTAGAAAGTGACATGTTTATTAATCAGACGTTTCGGAAATTCGATTTCCAGCATCATTGTTAAGAAGTAAAAAATTAAGAATGTACAAATATAGTAAGAGATTTTACACCAAAATATTTGTACAGTCCTATGATAATAATTTAAAGTTAAAATTATATAAAATGTATAGAGGTAAGAATTGTAGTCGTTGAGAGTAGGTTTTGTACTGATTGATTGATTGATTATGTTTAATGGTGCACCAATCCAGTGTGTTTTAACACCAGGGTTTTGTACTAAGGATATATAGGGATTCGAGGGTGCTGAGGTCGGTTGATTCGTATGCTGAATTGATAATTTGAAATTGGTGGAGAGCAGTGGGTGATTGTGGAGGTGTAAATGATCTCTTATTGATGATTTCGTTTGGTAGAAATGACACGATGTTCGTCCACTCTTGTTTGATGTTGGCGAATGTTGCTGCCAATATAGCTCGTACTGCAGTGAGTACAAATGAAACAGACAGTAAATATTGATGAGACAAGGGGCTGGGTTTTTTTCTTTATGGTTGAGATATGAATTAATACTATTATTATTGGTGAATACAAATTGATGATTAATTGAGGGTAAAGTGGGTTGAGTAGGTGGCGAAGTTCTGATTGTATTTTGTAACTAATACAGTCGTAGTAGGGAGAAGAAAAGTAATGTATACTTTTTTTGACAGTGGGAACTTTAAGGGGGACTGATAAATGTTGTTGAGAAAATTTCTATTTAGAGAATGTAGTAAATGTTTTGGGAAACAATTACGAATGCAGAAACTGAACGAATTCTATTTCGTTGTGGAAGGATAAGTAGGAGGAACAAAGTTGATAAGCACAATGAATTAAGATTTTAATGCTGTTAATTTTATATAGTAAGGGGGTGTGGCTTAAGTAGTTTGTATCTAGGTCTGTATATGTAGGTTTTCGATATATGGAAGTGTTGAATTTATTTTGTTTTGTTATTGTTATATCTAAAAAGGGTAGGGTGTTGTTAGGTTCGTTTTCTTTAGTGAATTTGATGCTATGATACTGAGAATTGAGATAGTTAATAAAAAGAGGGTCGTGGTTAGCATTGTGAAAGAGTAAAAAAGGTGTCATTGACATATCTTTTATATATGTGTGTTTGTAATGGGTGGGGCAATGGAATAGCCATTATTTTCCTGATAACAGAGAAATATGTTAGCTAGTGTGGCTCTTATGGGGATCCCCTGTGGCTACTGAATAGGTTTGTTGGTAAAGTTGAAAAGAAGTAGGTGTCTGAAATGGCAAGGGTTAGCAGTTTGGTAAATTCTTGTTTCGTTAGGTTCAGGTCTGTATTCTGATTATGGAAAATAAATTGTTGGTGCAGATGTCGATGGCTTCTCTAATTGGCACGTTGTTGTAGAGGAATACTATGTCAAAGCTGTGCATATGGAAGTTGTTTGAATTGTTCAACGTCAGTATTTCTTTGACGAATTCGTGGGAAATGGGGATGGAATATTCATTCTGAATTAGGGGTTAGGGTGGAGGTAGGGGGAATTAGGAATTTTAAATTTGGTATGTGTATTTTAGGGAGGCTTCTGGGGAGGTGACGGTGGAGTGTATTTGGTCGTAATCATCCTCCGAAATTTTATTTTGATCATATAAATTTTGAGAAAACGGTTTATTTTATCTTTAAATTTAGAGAAAGTGCTATAGGCTTGTCATTAATCCTTTTGAATTTAGCGGAGTCGTTGAGGGCTTTATTCAACTTATTATCATCATCTGATTTGTCAAGAATGGTATCTTTGCTTTTGTGAGGACGTGAAATTATGATGGAGTCATCCGCGGATGATTCTTTTAGGCAAGCGATATGTTACTATTGATTAGGAAGAAAAACTTTATGAGTTTTAAATTTATAAAAGTGTTTATGGGTGATGTAGGGAGAAAGGCTTGGTCTGATAGGAAAATATGGTATCGTCAGCTATTAGGATTCGTTTTAAACTGTAAAAAAGTTTTTCAAATGATAAAAAGTGTTTAAAATAATTTATCTTAAAGTTTGGTAACTTAAAATATAGGTCCAAAGAGAGAAGTTGTCTTTCGTTGTTGCTCAAATTCTCTTAAAAAATTGTTTGATCAGGGTTAAGAGGTTAAAGGTTCGATTTCAGGCCCACTTGATTTAATTTTCTATTATGTCTGAGTTGAATCTGTATGGGATAGGTATTGGCGTCTTTAACAATTTGATTTTAAACATTAAATAGATTATAAAACTTCCAGATTCTTTTAGTTCAGTTAAAAAAAGAATATATTTGTTGATGAGGTTTTAATATTGTTATGCTTAACATACATATTATATATATATATATATATATATATATATATATCAACAGAAGGCTGGTGTTCCAGAAATGGATCTTCTCCACGAACGCTTCCAGCGTTTGTTTGCTTGTTTTTGTCTGTTTTTGCATGTTTGTTTTTATTTGTCTCATGAAAGAACCCCACAAGAGGATTTTTTTCTCGTGAAGGAAGGCTAGGATGATTTTTTTTCACAAGGAGGAGGGGGGCCCTCAAGGGGCAATTGCCCTTCACTAAGGCCTGTGAGGCCCCATAAATGGGTTAGGAACTTAAGGAAGGTGGGCCCCTTATAATGGAGGCGAAGGCCTCCAGGGGGGCCTCTCAAGGGGCAGGATTTCAAAGCACCCCAAACTCCTCGTCCAAAATGCGGGGATACTACTCACTTCACATAAAGCTCGGTCTCATGAAAAATTTTGTGAAGGCCCGAAACAAAGACTGTTGTGGATTTCAGTATTTGTATGACAAATTCCTCAATATTACTGATGCTAAATTGAAAGAAGGAATTTTCAATGGACCTCGGATAAGAACTCTTCTAAATGATGATGAATTTCTAGAACATCTTGAACAAAATGAATTATATGCTTGGAATTCCTTCAAGAGTGTGTGCCAGAATTTTCTTGGCAGCCATAAGGCTGGTAACTATAAAATACTCATCCAAGAACTTCTAGATGCTTATAAAGACCAAGGAGCTCGTATGTCTCTAAAGATTCATTTTTTGCAGTCATCTTGATTTTTTCTCTGAAAATCTTGATGTGTCTGATGAGCACGGAGAAAGAAAGATTCCACCAGGATTTATCAAAGATGGAAGAAAACTTTAAGGGACGATGGGATCTTCACATGATAGCTGACTTTTGCTGGATGCTGAGAACAGAAAAACCAGGTGCTGAATTAAAATGAAAATCCATAAAAACTAATTTCTGAACATCCAGTGTATAATCATTGTGAAATATAGATGTAATGAAATTTACACATTGTAATTTGTTCCATTTTAAAGTAAATAGTGACTGAAATGCTTTGAAAATTCATAAGAATCTTTTATGTAATGAACCAAATTTTGAACTATATGAGGGGGGGGGGGGTCAGAATTCCGAAAATTCTGACCTGATACAGCAAAAACTTTGCCATATTCATAATCAGCACCCAAAAATTGGTCAAAAAAAGGTATTGAAGTACTTGAAGCAGGAAAAAAGTTTTGTTGTGCATGTGTAATATGACTGGTATTTTTGATGATTGGCTCGGACTGAAAGCCAGTAATTTGATTCCCCTGAATCGAACATTTTGTGTTTTAGTGGATTTTAATTTCATTTATTATTTTCAGTTCAGTGGCATACCTTTTACTGTTGATATATTATTTACTAAAAATTAGTTATAAGTATATAAAAGGTGTTGTGTTCGTATAAATTACACTATAATTTATTTTTGTTGAAGAGCAAGCTGCAAATTAGTATTGGAGGCATAGCCGCCTCGGCTATATACCGTATTTATGTTTCTGCAGTGTTTGAAACTCGGTCCAGGGGAATGTTGCAAAATGATATGCAAAAAGGTTGAAAGGAAATGTTGCAAGATGTTATGCAACAAGGGAGAAGGGTAATGTTGCAAGATGTTATGCAGCAAAGGGGGAGGGGGAATGTTGCAAGAGCAACAAGGGGTTTTGCAACTTGGAGGCGGAGTTATCCCCAAGAGAAATCGAGAGGAGAAGGAGAGAGAAGAGGAGAGATGTTCGCCCGCCTGGCAGGAGCCAAGCGCATATTAAGACTTCAGCTGAGCGGCCGTTGTCTTAATATGTTCCTAATCATCCAGCTGGCTTAATCAGCTAGTTCGTTTATCTGCCTGAGTTGCGAGATTGGGCTATTTATTTAATTAAAGCATATATTCTGGCCTAATCAGCCAGTTGGCTTAGAAGACTGAGTTGCCAATTTGCGCTATTTATTTAACTAAAGCATATATTTTAGCTTAATCCGCCAGTTGGCTTAGAAGGCTGAGTTGACATATTGCCCTATTTATTTAATTAAAGCATATATTCAGGATCTCCGCCAGTTGGCATAATCCGTCAGCTGGCTTAGCCCGCCAGTTGACTTAGAAGGCCTAACCAGCCATTTGGTATAATTAAAAAATAATAATAACGTTTATATATACACAACCAAAAGAATTAAATAAAACACCACCACATCACTCAGTTTATTTAGACGAATTATTGGATTGGCATAATCCTAGTCGGAGGTGTACGTGCATTTGTGTGCGTTTGTCCCCGTCAGGTGACTTAAACCGCCAGTTGGCATAACCCGCCAGTTGACTTAGGTGGCCTAACCCTCCATTTAGTATAATTAAATAATAATAATTATAACGTTTATATATACACATCCAAAATTAAATAATACACTATCACATCACTCTGTTTGTTTAGACAAATTACTTTATCCAATTTCATGAAATATATTGAAAATAAATATACATTCCTATACAAGCGAAAGAATATATGCAATAAAAAATAATAATAGCATACAAATTACGAACAAGGAGTATATATATATATATATAATAAAAAACAATAATATACGGGGCTCCAATAAACCTTAGCCCCCCCCCGCCCATGGCCTAAACCATTAGCGGTACAGTAAAACTAAACATACCTTACAAAAGAGAATTTAATCCTGCATTTAATGAGAAACAATTAAAACTTGGTGTTCCCGCCATTGGCTTCCAAGACAGCCTGAATTCGCTTTGGGTAGCTTGCCAAAAGTGACGTGAATAGATCTTGATCGTTACGCAAATTTGCTAAAACAGTTTCAATGTGTTGCATCATTGTATCCTTCGAAAATCGATTTGCTGCAGGTTCTTGAAACAAGAGACATTCAACCTTGTCCTTTATAACTGATCCAATGTGTTCACAGACGTTCAGGACAGGAGAATTTCCTGGCCATTCTTCATTTCCAAAGAAATCGATCTCATGGTTCCGCAACAACTGTTGAGTGGCTAATGCCTTAAAGCAGGGGGCCTTATCGTGCAGAAGTGTGACCTGATCGACATCCATAACATTGTTTGGGTTTCTTAGAAAAGGAATGACATGCTGGGATAGAATAATATCACGAAAATACTGTCCATCCCAACTCTGACCATTTGGCTTCAGCACCCACATGAGCTTCTTTGCAGTGAACAAAACAAACACACCAACACAGTGTGGACTTTTTAATAATTCGCGATAATGTTCGTTGTCATCGATTTCATCTGGTGTTGTGTCCCACACTCGATCATTTTGGTAGTTAGGCCGACGTGTTACGTAAACAAAAAATTCATCGGAGACAGCTAAATGCATGAAATCATCCACATCCCAATCTTCAAGATAATGGGCAAACCACATTCTGTCATCGATGTCAAGTTGAGTTTTTCTTGGCTTTAGAAGTTCATGCCAAGGCTTTAAACATTGCCTATGACGGTACAGTCGAATGATCTCACCACTATCGATCTTTCCTCTCAACACTTCGATCTCTCTAGAAAGTTTAGCACAGCTGTTTTTCCGCTTACGCGTACCGCTTTCAATGATATCCTTTGTTTCCTGAGAGAGTTGCAAATTTGGGCGCCCAGATTTGGTTGTATCCATTTCACATTCATCCAAAGTTTTATTCCAATTTCTTTTGACGAAGTCCTCACTTCTTCGCAACTTTTTGGCAACCCATGAACGTGTTATAAAGGTGGCTCCAGCATCACGAGCTTCCCGAAATGTTATTGCTCGTATGCGATCTATCACACGTTGCCTCTCCGAATCACCAATTAATTGAGAAGCCATTATATTATCACTTTATCAGCTAGAGTAATTTTAATACCTGCAATAAATAAAGAATTTTATATATTTTTATAATCACTAAAAACTATTTCGATATAAGTAAACATGTAAGCTGCAAATGGGGGGCTAAGGTTTTTTGGAATCCCTTACAAACCCGGACCTATCCAAATTGTTCATTCTAACGAAGGTCAAGCGTGCCACTCCACCTTAGACCTACAGTTTAACATTGAATCCTAACCACGTCTAAAATAAAATGTTAAACACCCCTTAACACAATAAAATCTAATCGGGAGCGGAATAAGACGGTTTACCGAGAATAACAGAATCACCTTGTGAAAATAATATTTATCATTTACTACAGAAATGCTCATTCCTTCGAAGGTCACGCTTTTCACTCCATCTTAGACCTACAGTTTAACGGGGAATACTACTACAATAGATCTAGTTGGCCTGGTGAAGTAGTGAGTTGAATTCTTTTACTCTCCATCTCTCAGGTACACCCGGAACATCGGGGATCTTCTTTTCTATTCCATGGAATTTTACATCCTCCCCTTTTCCATACCATAAAAGTTGAATTTTATCAACGTTAAACTTCATATAAAAACTATGCAACATCTCTTAAAACTTACTACATCATGACCCCTAGCCCATCCTTCATGTAATAAAAAAGTTCTACTTTATCGGCAACCTTTGTTTAGCATCCCCCCTGATTGTTCAACCCGGCTAAGGTCAATTGGGTCACCCCACCTTAGATCTAGAGTTTAACGTTGAAACCGAACCACGTCTAAAATACAATGTTAAAACACTCCTTAACACAATAAAATCTAATTTCAGAATAAAAAAAATGTAAACAACTTAACCATACAAAATATCACTCGGAATTGTCCTGAAAATGAAAGAAAGAAAAAATAAACAACAACAATCAGCCCAACCTATAAAAATTGATGAATATATATATATATATATATATATAACGCAAAAAAAACAAGTTAATTTATCGAAAGAATTTAAGAAAACAATTTCTCTATTTCAATTAAACAAATTTTTATCTTTTTATAACAAATTTTGCTTATTTTGAAGGCCCACGCAATTTATATACGGCAAGCGTAATAAACTTAAACAGTTCGAATTTGACCCAGTATAAATTAGTGTCTTTATCGATTATTTTTTCGACTTTAAACCTTTAAATTAACTTAAAATTATAAAGCGAATTAAAACTACAAGGCGATGCCTGTAAGTCCATTATTTACATCCAGTCAAAAAATAATTTTAAAACTGGACTAGATTTTGGAAAATTTTGCTACTTCTTTATTGAACCTCTTAGAATGCTCTTTTATATATATATATATATATATATATATATATATATTTTTTTTTTATTACCTAGAAATGCGTCACCATACGATGAAACATTTTAAACCTTACCGTATAAAAATCAACGCGAGGAAAAAGGAAACAAACAACTCTCGAATTCCGACTCTAATTTTTGACTCCACATTATTACGACTTCGACAAGACGACCAGAAAAATTTTGAGTCAAAGCGGTTTGGAAGTCTAGACTCCAACGAGAAGAGAAAAAAAATTTTGACCGCGAAAAATACGAAAATGCTCGCTATGAGAAGAAATTTTGAAAATGATGGGCCCCTTCTTGAAAAACAGTTAAAATGATTTGTTAAGGAATGAGAATCGAAATTTGCTTGCAAATGGGTTAACACAATGCATCTTGCTATTTAAATAATCGAAACAGAATATTTATTAATGCCTCGGTGGTGTAGTGGTTAGCGTCGCTGACTACGAATCCATCGGTCCAGGGTTCGAGACCCGACGGCAGCCGGCGCGCAGCAAAACCCAGCTGTTCATCCTTCCACACAATAAAGAAAATGGTTGGTAGATAAATGGGTACCCTAAGTGGCCTAGTGGTTAAGACGCTGGGCTGCTGATGGGGCGTGGTTCGGATTCCACGTTAAACTGTAGGTCTAAGGTGGAGTGAAAAGCTTGACCTTCGTCAGAATGAACAATTCGGGCGGAAGCTAACCAAAGGTTAACCAAAGGTATAATACGGGTAGCAACAATTTTGACCGAAATATAAGGCGACGTGGGAAAGCCCTTATATTTATATAAAGGAACACCGCGTAGCCACCAAAATGTTGTTTAATTTCTGTAAGGGCCCATTCCTTCATTATTATATTTCATTATTTACTCTACTTTCTATTCATTTTCTCTCTATCTTTCATTTATCGTTTTCTTTACAATCGTTTCGCTGTGCTTTATAAACACGGTAGTACATGAACGAGTTTGAGGCGCCATTATGATTCGAAGAATGCAAAGGAGACCGGAGGATTAATTATACCCTAATTACACTTTACTAACTTTTATTTATGCCGACACGCTTTTAGATAACGGGGTAATGCGATGGGGGAATGGTGGAGTAACGTTAACATTTTAAGTCGGAGAAAGACGTAATACTATTCTAAATTTACAACTACATCGTAACACACAAAAACACCTTCTGAAGCTCAAGGCCGTCCGATGACTGAAGGGCATTTCTGCCCAGCACAGACACACGATTTCAAGAGCTAAACACATTTTTATTTACACTCCGTCTAATTTTGCGTATTGCCAAAAACATTTAAAAACGTAGAAGATTGGGATCTATCCAACAATAAAGAATTATGAAATGCTTCGATATGTGAAGATATCTTTGGCTCATTTAAGAGGAATAACATTTAAAACGATTGCCATAAAAAAATTTCGATTTTAGCATAATGGCGATAAGAGGTAAAACCAAATAACATTGACTGCCATAAAAAAAATTCGATTTTTGGTGAGTATCTAAATGAAGTATTTGACGAGATACTACAACCCTCCATATATATATATATAAAATCGAATTATAGACACTTACATTTCTATGGTAGTCCCTTGCGTCGGATTGTAAGGAGCGTCACTGCAAATATCTTCAACGGTTTGCGTTGGAAATAATTCATCACGGTCAATCGCGTTAAAAAGATTAATTGCAATCAATGCTGCAGTGTCACTTTCTTCATACAAATCCGGGGAGACGTACAGGTCCATGGTGGAGGGAATGATTATTCACTGACGCGAAAATAGCTACTGTTACTCCCAACTGAAAAATATCTCCTTTTATATGCACAATCGCCAAGCTCCGCCCCAAAAGACCAGATGTTCGTAGTGATTGGTTGCCAGTGTAGCTGGGTGGAGCTATGATGTGTACCAATCCGCTATAACGGGGCCGGACGACTAATGACATCTTTATATTTTATCAAAGAAATATATCCTAATTATATTTTTAAAAAAGCATTCGGTTTCCGCGTTAAACTGTGGTCTAAGGCGGAGTGAAAACCTTAACCGTTGTTACAATTCGAGCTAGTTGTTATTATTATTATTAAAGAGAAAATCATGCATTAACATGCTTTTCGGTCATACTACTGCCAGGATCAAATGATCCTGTTATTTTAAATCCGATTCAATAATCCTTTAGACTGCATGTTCCACATTTTATAAATAAAGAAATTATAAATATATCCTAATTATATTTTTAAAGAGCATTCGGTTTCCACATTAAACTGTGGGTCTAAGGCGGAGTGAAAACCTTAAACCGTTGTCACTCTTCGAGCTAGATGTTGTTATTATATTATTAAAGAGAAAATCATGCATTAACATGCTTTCGGTCATACTACTGCCTCGGATCAAATGAACCTGTATTTTAAATCCGGTTGCACACCTCATGCACCTTGTTTCTCGCTGATTATATTTAATTAATTGTGTGTATTTCTCTCATAACAGAGATGTTATGTAAGAATATGACACCATAAAATTCACGCGTAAATATAAAATATTTCATTGTAGAAGTAAACGGAGGTTTTTGCTCAAGCAAACGAAGAAAGGTTGACTCTCGGTCAGAAAAGGTTCTTGGAGACGATTCGAATTGACCTAGTTTCTGCCTTCCTCGTGTGTGCGTGTTTGTGCGTTGTGTGCGTGTGTGCACACGAGTGGTTCATTAGTTTATTTATATATATACACAGATGGGTGGGGGATTTGGGGGAACGAGGGAGGAGGATCGTGTTTTGAATTGTTTCGTAAATTTTCTTTTCGTTTCGTTATTCGTGACTTAAATATTTATAATAAAAATTAGTGTGTAAAGGTTTAAATTATTATTTAATAAACAGAATTTAATTGGATTCATCGATTAACTACCATCATATATTGTGGTATTTTGAATAATATAGGTTTAATTTAATAAATATTGCTATCTGGCAACTCAGCCGAATACATGGCGCTATCTGGCAACATGGCGGATTAGAGGTTTATAAAGACCGAGAGACGATTGACGGAATCATTCAGCTCGGCTCCAGCCGAGCAAGGACCTCTGGTCCTATCTCTTTCTGGCCCTTTGGGAAAACCCCTTAGAGGCCTCTTAGGTTAGGTAAACGAAAATAGCTTGGGGGAGAACTCCGCCTCCAAGTTGCATGCCTTGCAATGAAAGGCAACTACTCTCTCCTCTCTCTCTCTCCTTCAGGGTACCCCTCCCCCTTGGCTCAGCCAACTGGCTGATTCAGCAACTGGCTGATTAGGAGCCTAAAACAAACGCCTACTCGGCTGAAGTCTTAATATGCACTTGGCTCCTGCAGGTGAACACCTCTCCTCCTTTCTCTCCCCTCTGGCCCTTTGGGGGGAATAGCTTGGGGGAGAACTCCGCCTCCAAGTTGCATGCCCCTTGCAACCCCATTTTGGGGTTGGCAACAAAGGCCTCCTCTTTGGGGGGATTTTTTTTGCAACACCCCCTTTGCAACAAACCCCGCCCCTTTGCAACACCCCACCCCCTTTGCAACGTTGCAACATTACGTAATAACTTGCAACATTCTTGCACTCTCCCCTTTTTCTGCTATACTACTTGCGTTCTTCATGAAATAAGTAAAATATTGCTTATTTCATGAAATTGGCAGGCCATTTGCCAAATTCATGAAATATTATAAGCAGTTATTGCTGATTTCAGGAAATACACACTTTCGCTCTGCCTATTTCATGAAACAGGCAAAGGAAAAACTGGAAGCTCAACTGTCAGGTGCAAACTATATTTAAAGCAAAATATACAGGCAAGTACCTAACCTATTTTGATGCGTTTTTACACTTATGGCTTGGGTGGCACGAGCTGTTACGAAGGTTTCCAACTTTTAGACAGGAGCAGTTCGGTGTGGTTAGTTTAGGTTAGGTGTGGTTAGTTTATGAAATGCTTCATATTTTGCGATGATATTTTAGTTTAAATTTAATTAAATGGCAAAAATCCATTGCGAGACCTCTCAATGACAGGACATCTAAACGTTAAATATTTTTGTCTCTGATAAAAATTAACAAACTTTTGAGGGGTCACGCACCATTGTGAATCTTTAATAGAAAAGAGTAGCTATAAGCGCACGGCTACTTAAGCATTTCATAATCTAACCTAACCACACCTAATCCACATCTAACCTAACCTAACCATATCTAACTGCCGAAGCAGCTGTATGACCAAAAGATGCTCCTGTCTAAAAGCTGGAAACCTTTGCAACAGTTCGTGTCACCCATACCATACGTGCAAAAACGCATCAAAATAGGTTAGGCCTAAACATTTTGCTTTAAATATAGTTTGCAAGTGACAGTTGAACTCTGTTTTTCCTCTGCTTATTTCATGAAATAGGCAGAGCAAAATTACGTATTTCATGAAATAATCAATAAGTTTGCTTATTTCATGAAATGGCTGGCCTGCCAAGTTTATGAAATAAGCAATATTTTGCTCATTTCATGAAAAACGCAATTTTACCGATTACGCATGACACACACACACACACACACACACACACCACACACAATTATATATATATATATATATATAAATGAGGGAAGGATTTCATATTGATTTCGGATCTTTTCGGTTTGAAGCACCGTGAAAAAACAATAGAAAATAATATTTGTAGGGGGAAAATGTATAAGAGAATGTATAAGAAAAGTACTTTCTTCATTGGAGAAATATATTATTTGAGCGTAATATTTGCTATAAATTATACAGTATGATAAAAGGAATTTACAGTGGTTTTACACTGAAGATGATTATAACAACTATTTGAGAAAAGTAAGTTACCTAGAATACATCCTGATCTAACCTAACTTTCTAACGTGTACCAGGTTTGTTCCGAGACAATTCTAAAACATCCAATGAAAATCGGAGGTCCAAACTGTGCAGTTGAAATAGATGAAACATTTTGCGAATTCGTTTGGCGTCGAAAGAACACAAATAAAGACTTATTTGAGAAAATTTTACAAGACGCTTTCCAATTTTCAATCTATTCTAGTTAAACCAGGGTTCTCAAGTCTAAAAAAAAAAGTCAGACCCTCAACTCCAAAAAATAAGAATTCCGTCCCAAAAATAAGAATATCCATAATATATCGTTAACCTTTTATCCTGATAGACAAATGAAATGAAAAACTGAAAATTTGAGAAATAAGAACAAATTTGTTATTTGAAATAAGGACACTTGAGAACCCTGAGTTAAATTATTATACATTTCTCCACCATTTTTCTTTCAGACCCATTTATCAGTTAGATGGCCTGCCAGTTCTTGGTTTAACTTTTACCGTTCCTGTTTTGAACAGTTTCTTTTCCTATATCAACAGAGTCCTTTTTGCACGAATATTTTCAATGGTTTTACCATTACGTGGTCGCTCATGGACCCAGGCACTAGCCAATATGCGTTGTTCAATCGTAAAGTTGCTACTATCACACATTTTAAATGGATCTGAAAGAAAAATGAAAATCAGTTAGTATTTTACTGGGATGACAAGACATTGTGGACACCCTGCACAGTTTCTACCTAGAAATATATATTTTTTAAAAAGATTTTTCACAGTGCTTCAAACCTAAAAGACCCCTGATTTCAAATGAGGGGTAGATAGATTTAAGTGGTATATACAAATTGTAAAATTTAGCAATATATTGCATCGTTACGCATCTATTTGAATAAAAAGTTTATCATTTATCAGAGATCTATTTTTAGCTATTTTAATATTCTGATAAAGTTTAAAGAAGTCAACCATTTGTATAATTTCTGAGTCAAAGTTAAATAATAATAATTGTCTGGTATATGCTGCATGCAACATATTTATACATTTATTACAGAATATGGTATGTACACTACCTACATTTTTGTAAGGTAGTCATTAATCAACAGAACTTTTCAGATAATAGTCCGGTAGCACAGACCCTGATTTTACTGGAACCCTGCATTGTTTGTTATAAAGCAAATTTTTACATATTTTGAAAGCTTATACCACCCCATTCAAGAATCCATCGGATGTACACCTGAACCCCGCTTGGCTTTTTCAATATGGCCGCCATTTTCCAAGATGGCCGGCGAAACTGAAAAATCCCATATCCTGGTCAATACTTGATGGATTTTGATGATGTTGGTGTCATTTCTAGGGGTGTTTAGGATGATGAGTCGATCTGGAGGGGTTGCAGATACTTTGGGAGTCGTTTTGACCCACATTCGTCAATACTCAAGGTCATTGGAGGCCAAACGCCCCCCGAAATAAGGAATATCCCACATCCCGGGCAGTCGTGGAGATATTTTGGTGATCTTACTGTCGTTTTTATGGTTTTGGGCGAGACTGAGTAGTTCTATAGGGTTTAAAATGAAATCAGGGATTATTTTCCCCATGGTAAGGTGAATTCCAATATGTCTAGTTATTCCTCTTATTTTTTTCAGGTTGTTGAGATTATTGCTGATGGTGCTGCCCACCTGGTGGTTTGATGACGTCTTGGTTGTGCTGGTTCCAAAATTGTTTTTTGACTGCTGAATATGGAAAATATACCAGGTAAGCATTGTTTAGTTTTCATTTGCTGAGGATAAATAATTTTAATTCGATTTGTACTCTGAAGAATGGGTAAACAAAATTCTTATTTTTCAGGTTCTACAAAAGCTGCAGACGAATGTTTCTTCAAGGATTTCCTGCGTAGCTGTCCTGGAGGTCAGAAAGATCTTCCAAATTGTGGGAGGATTCAGAAAATCATAGAGAGCAGCGACATCAGAGGGCAGCCAGATGTTTGAACGAGACTAGAGCCTCTCTTGGAAGATGGAGCAAAAATCCTTCGTTGTCACAAGAACTGTGTTTCCACTTATGTGTCCAAGCGGAATTTATCAGCATTCTTGAAAAAGAGAGAATGTGATAACCCTACAGTGGAGCCAAAAAGACTACGTAGTGCTGTTCTCAGTGAAGGCCCAGCATATGACCCTAAAAAACAGTGTCTCTTTTGTTTGAAAGTCAGTGAGTGTATATTACCCGAGAAATATGACATCAAAGTTCCGGTGCAATACCGCATTCCAGCATCTAGGTTTATGACCGATAAGCTTGGTGATAAAAAAACAAATTACAAAGATGTGTTGATAGAAAAACCCAAACAGCGTTCATTGTTGCATGCTATGGGGATAAGAAATCCTCATCTCTGACTGAGTGTCGTCAGCGAGTATGGGCTCAGAAGACAGGGAAGTCGGGAACTGCTACACCCAAACTATGTTCTCTACAAACAACAACTGAAGCTTTCCATCAAAATGTGCTCAGAGCCCACTACACTGTGGCGAACTGGCTCGATGCACCACCACTTGACCCTGTGCATTATGGGTGGGAGAAAGACGAAACAAACAGAATTCTCATCCCAAAAACAGTTGGTGAAGGAGTGTGCTTAGCACCAGATGAAGTTCTGAAGCTAATTAGATGTGGGTGTGAATCACAATCAGCATGCAGGGGGAGTCGCTGCGGCTGCATGGGACGCGGAATCCCTTGCACAATGTTCTGTGCATGTGGCAGCGGCTTGGATTGCAACAATCCATTGACCCAAAACGCAAACGAAGACCAGACTGATGATCCTGACGATCCTGACACAACCATGTCTTTTGATATTTGCCCCCAATAAATGGTTACCTAATGTGAATAACTGCATCAAAGTTGTCAATGCCAATCCCCCAGCTAGGTGTGAGCTTTGTTTTGCTTACGAGGTCATATCTTGTAGCTTTGCAACCTTCCATAGAATGCATGTGCCCTGCACTTCAGCATAAATTGTGGTTTATATCCGAATATCCATATCCATATAATGTGGGTTATGTCATTTAAGCATTATGATCTGGTTTTATCTGCAGAAAAGATGTTAAGTGCTCAGCAGTTAGCTAGATTGTAGAAATTTTCACTGAAATAAATCAAATACAGTGATGTCAACTGTGGCATTATCATATTTCAAGGCCAAACTTTAACCTCAAATGACCTTGACTTGACCCATGGAGTTGCAAAATGATATCCTACTGTTATCATGTGCCTATAGAACTACTCAGTCTCGCCCAAAACCATAAAAACGACAGTAAGATCACCAAAATATCTCCACGACTGCCCAGGATATGGGATATTCCTTATTTCGGGGGGCGTTTGACCTCCAATGACCTTGAGTATTGACGATTGTGGGTCAAAACGATTCCCAAAGTATCTGCAACCCCTCCAGATCGACTCATCATCCTAAAAATCCCTAGAAATGATACCAAGATCATCAAAATCCATCAAGTATTGACCAGGATATGGGATTTTTCAGTTTCGCCGGCCATATTGAAAAAGCCAAGCGGGGGTCAGGTGTACATCCGATGGATTCTTGAATGGGGTGGTATAAGCTTTCAAAATATGTCAAGATTTGCTTTATAACAAACAATGCAGGGTTCCCACCCCGTGCAACCGGACTATAATGCAAATATAATATTTTAAACATTTGTTATTTACGAGATCATTTTTTTTTTCTTTAAAAAAAGAAATCGAATTTACAGATGAATTTGGAAGGAAGGAAAAATGCACGTTTACTGACATCGGTGCTGCTTCTACTCTCGATTCTGAACTTTGGAAAAAGCCTTCAGGACCCAAGAAAGCTAAACTCAAGTAAATTCGTTGAAAGTCTTTAGTAGTATATACAGTATAGAAAATTAAATTATATATCCAATTTAAACATTTAGAGTATAAAATGGCTGTCACTGTAAATATTTAGGTTTTGATTAAATTCCTTTTCTTTATACATACTGAAATAGAGAACTAAGATTTCATATTGATCAGGATGGAAATTTTTAAGTCAAACTTATTAATTCATTATTTTAATAGGTGAACTTACTTATGCTTCCTTATGATACCCGTTTACAATACTTTTGTTTTACGTTTCAACCAGTTAAAATTTTGTGACAGTTTTATTAATAATTCTTTAGTTAATTTATTAATAACTAGAAAAATTATCAGAAATTAGATATTACAATATGAGAAATGAACTCTAAAAAATAATAGATTTTCGGTGATGAAATTACTTCAAACGCTTTGAAAAAATGTCAGTAATTATTCTGAGGAATATTCTTAGCTATTTTTTGTTCTCTACGTAAAGTGTATTTTAAATAAATAGTTATTATATTTTAAGTAGCTAAATTGTGCAGCGAATGCTAAGATAGGTAGTAGTATGACGTTGAAGGAAACGGAAATTTTTTTCACTATAAATGGAATTATGAGCTCATGTCCGAGAATGGCATCCTTTTCCTCCTTCCCACCTTTGAACCCCTTCTCCGACTAACGTTCTCTCCGTGATGGTTGTCATGACAACCGGAAGAAGCGTACGAGGAACGAAAAAGAATTAATATGAAAAACAAATAAAAAATATACCTTATACTATCTACTGGCAGCATGCAGAAGTACGATTTAATATCCACTGTAGTTTATATGAAGTCGTGGATCTTTTCGGTTTGACGGCCGGCAGAAAAAAAACAAAAAAAAACACCTTTTTTTGTTGAGTTAATGTTTATTACATTTCAGAATAATACATTTTAGTTTAGAGAAATAAAAAATAGTATTAAGAAAATAGAGTTTAAAGTGAAAAAAATACCGTAACATAAAAAATAAGACATTATTAGCAGAATAGAAACCCATGGTAAAAATACCACGTTTAAACAATGAACTGGGGCAACCAAAGGAAAATTATTGAATGCCCGGAAACTAACGAAAATATCATGACTTAACCTAACCAATCATCAAGGGCGTACAGTTGGCCTAACCGGGCATTCAAATAACCTAACCAGTTGGTAGAGTCTAGAGTTTGACGGTCCGGGGGCCATGACTTGGCACGGGGCTCCAAAACTGGCGCGACGGTCGCGTAGCCTACAGGCTGCGGGACCATCGCGACGGTTCTGGAGCCACTTAAAAATTGTCTATATATATATATATATATAGCTGAAATCAGATAATGCTTGTTTGTGAATCTTTTAAACTGTTTCCCCCCAAACATACTCTTTTCAACAATCATCACCCCAATGTTGATCTTTTCAACTATATCCCCCCCCCCCAAAGTTTAAACCCTGCAAATTAACCAAAATAAGATAAGAAAACAATAACAACAAATTTATTATTTATTGCAAACATATAATAAATAGAGAACCATTATTTACATAGGATAAAATTTGAATGCCCGGTTAGGTAAACTGTACGCCCTTGACGATGGTTAGGTTTAGTCGTGATATTTTCGTTAGTTTTAACGAAAATATCATGACTAAACCTAACCAGTTTTCAAAGGCGTACAGTTGACCTAACGGGCATTCAATTAACCTAACCGGGCGCATATATATATATATATATATATATATATATATATATATACCGTATATATCAAAGCCTACGGTAAAATTACTGAATGCCCGGTTAGGTCAACTTCACGATTGGTTAGGTGAGTAGGATGGGCTCAAAATGGACGAGTGCTAAGCAATCACAAATGTTGATCAATGTTCCAAAGGGGTTATGCAACAAGGGAATGTCGCAAGTTGTTATGCAACAAGGGGAATGTTGCAAGTTGTTGTGCAACGAAGGGGGATGTTGTAAGTTGTTATGCAACAAAGCGGCAGGGGGGAATGTTGCAAAATAAACAAGGGGTTATGCAACTTGGAGGCGGAGTTATCCCCCAAGAGAAAGAGAGAGGAGAATGAGAGAAAGGAAGAGGAGAGGTGTTCGCCTGGCAGGAGCCAAGCGCATATTAAAACTTCAGCCGAGCGGCCTTTGTCTCTTAATAAGCCAGTTGGCTTAGAAGGCTGAGTTGCCAGTTTGCGCTATTTATTTAATTAAAGCATATATTCTGGTTTAATCCGCAAGTTGGCTTAGAAGGCTGAGTTGCCAGTTTGCACTATTTATTTAATTAAAGCATATATTCTGGCTTAATCCGAAGGTTGGCGTATCTGGCTGAGTTGCCAGATTGCGCTATTTATTTAATTAAAGCATATATTCTGGCTTAACCCGCCAGTAGGCTTAGAAGGTCTAACCAGCCATTTGGTATAATTAAATAATAATAATAATAATAACGTTTATATATACACAACCAAAAGTATTAAATAAAACAAAACCACATCACTCTTTATTTAGACGAATTATTGGATTGACATAATCCGTCAGCTGGCTGGCTTAAGCCGCCAGTTGACTTAGAAGGCCTAACCAGCCATTTTGTATAATTAATAATAATAATAATAATAACGTTTATATATACACACAACCAAAAGAATTAAATAAAACTTCAATCTTTATTTAGACGAATTATTGGATTGGCAAAATCCGTCAGCTGGCTTAACCCGCCAATTGACATAGAAGGCCTAACCAGCCATTTGGTATATTTAAATAATAATAATAACGTTTACATATACAACCAAAAGAATTAAATAAAACACCACCACATCAATCAGTTTATTTAGATGAATTATTGGATTGGCATAATCCTAGTCGGAGGTGTACGTGCATTTGTGTGCGTTTGTCCCCGTCAGCTGACTTAAACCGCCAGTTGGCATAACCCGCCAGTTGACTTAGAAGGCCTAACCAGCCAGTTAGTATAATTAAATAATAATAATAATAATAATAATAACGTTTATATATACATCCAAAAGAATTAAATAAAACACCATCACATCACTGTTTATTTAGACAAATTATTTGATCCAATTTCACGAAATATCTTGAAAATACATATACATTCCTATACAAGCGAAAGAATATATGCAATAAAAAATAATAATAGCATAAGAACTACGAACGAGGAGTATATATATATAATAAAAAATAATAATATACAAACCCGGACCTATCCAAATTGTGCATTCTAATGAAGGTCAAGCGTGCCACTCCACTTTAGACCTGCAGTTTAACGTTGAATCCGAACCACGTCTAAAATAAAATGTTAAAACACTCCTTAACACAAAATCTAATTTCAGAATAAAAAAATTTAAACAGCCTAACCACACAAAATATCACTCGTGACCGGAATAAGACGGTTTACTGAGAATAACAGAATCACCTTGTGAAAATAATATTTATCCTTTACTGCAGAAATGCTCATTCCGTCGAAGGTCAAGCTTTTCACCCCGTCCTAGACCTACAGTTTAACGGGAAATACTACTGCAATAGATCTAGTTGGCCTGGTGAAGTAGTGAGTTGACTTCTTTTACTCTCCATCTCTCCGGTACACCCGGTTTATCGGGGATCTTTTTTTCTATTCCATGGAATTTTAGATCCTCCCCTTTTCCTTACCGTAACAGTTGAATTTTATCAGTGTTAAAATTCATATAAAAAACTATGCAACATCTCCTAAAACTTATTACATCATTACCCCTAGCCCGTCCTTCATGCATTAAAAAAGTTCTACTTTATCGGCAATCTTTGTTTAGCATCCCCCCTGATTGCACATCCCGGCGAAGGTCAAGCGTGTCACTCCACCTTAGACCTACAGCTTAAAGTTTGAATTCGAACCACGTCTAAAATAAAATGTGAAAACACTCCTTAACACAATAAAATCTAATTTCAGAATAAAAAAAAATTCAAACAGCCTAACCATACAAAAAATCACTCGGAATTGTCCTGAAAGTGAAAGAAAGAAAAAAAATAACAGCCCACCTATAAAAAATATAAAAATTGATGAATATATATATATATATATATATATATATATATATATATATATATATATATGGTGAAGGCCGCTTCTGGCAAGCTTCAATTTCAATTTAAGCAGAAAGACACAGACAAGAAGGAAAGAAACATCCATCAAGTTGGAAAGGGACTATATTTTGTATATTGCAACGTTTCAAGCACAAACTATGCTCATCCTCAGGCAAAAATTCTAAAAAGTTAAAAACATAAGATTAAAAGCCATAATGACTAACAAAATAAAATAAAATAGGGAAAAAATCCACAAGTATTAAAAACAAAAAGTCTCACTAAAAATTCTAGAAAG
Organism: Bathynomus jamesi; assembly: GCA_023014485.1. NCBI lineage: Eukaryota > Metazoa > Arthropoda > Malacostraca > Isopoda > Cirolanidae > Bathynomus > Bathynomus jamesi. The sequence continues at coordinate 875,461 of JAJOZX010000675.1, forward strand.
TTACAATTAAAAACCATAATGACTATTATAAAACAAAAGCGAACAATTAACAAGCTTTAAAACAATGAAAGTGACACTAAAAACGAACAATGAATAACAACTATAAAATACAAAATGTAAAACTCAAAAAACTAAAAATTCACAGGCTATCTTTTAAAACACTAAAAAATTAAAAACCCACACTAAAAGGAACACACCTTAAGTCTAAGCAGCACAGATTCCGAGGCAAAACTAAAAAACAGAAGCATCTAAAACCAAGTAAAGGTTGGTTGTTCAAGATGTTCAGTTTAGACGGAGGGGAACGGATGAAATATCAGAGTTAAGCGAAGGGGAGAGTGTTTTAATATACAGGGATTCTAAAAGTCTTAACGTTTGCTCACACGGAGCGGAATCTAAAATGTTAAAATTAGCTAAAGTTATATCGACTTTGCATAGAACAACATGGCTGCGTATAGCTGAAGCTTCTTTAGTTTTCAAAGGTTTGTCAGTTCTATGGCTTATGCCCATATGGGCACAGAAACGCGACTCGAGGCTCCGCACAGTGCTACCAATATAGCTCCGATCACATCGGGGACACTTGAATTCATAAACGACAGCACTGCGCAGAGCATCCGATACACGGTCTTTAACATTAAAATATGAGCCAATAGAACGACGGTTAACAAATACTAGTTTAAAATCTATTTGACAATAAAATTTACTAAGAAGTGGCAGAAGGTTATTACGGCAATAGGAATTCAGATATCCCATTTCTGGGAGCACAAGATAATATACATTTTTAGGAACGTTAAAATTATGCTGTTTAGGTTTGTAAATGTTAGCTAGAAATCTATTGATAGCGTTTTCTACAATCTGCAAAGGATAGCCATTATTCACAAAATATTTTCTTAAAAAAACAAATTCATTATGCAGACATTGATGTTGGAACATAAATTATACGCTCAGTTAAGTAGGGTGTTTACAGATGCCAGCTTGTATTTAAAATCACAATAACTTAAAAAATTGAGACCAAGACCAGTGAACGTCTTCTTACGAAAAACTGAAGTAATAATAGAATCACTCTCTCTGCTAATCAGTAGATCCAAGAAAGGCAGCTTGGAGTCAGATTCTTCCTCCAGAGTAAACTTTATGTTTGGATGCAAGTTATTTAAAAATGTAAAAAATTGCATCCAAACATCCAAACATCCAAACATCCAAACATAAAGTTTACTCTGGAGGAAGAATCTGACTCCAAGCTGCCTTTCTTGGATCTACTGATTAGCAGAGAGAGTGATTCTATTATTACTTCAGTTTTTCGTAAGAAGACGTTCACTGGTCTTGGTCTCAATTTTTTAAGTTATTGTGATTTTAAATACAAGCTGGCATCTGTAAACACCCTACTTAACCGAGCGTATAATTTATGTTCCAACTATCAATGTCTGCATAATGAATTTGTTTTTTTTAAGAAAATATTTTGTGAATAATGGCTATCCTTTGCAGATTGTAGAAAACGCTATCAATAGATTTCTAGCTAACATTTACAAACCTAAACAGTATAATTTTAACGTTCCTAAAAATGTATATTATCTTGTGCTCCCAGAAATGGGATATCTGAATTCCTATTGCCGTAATAACCTTCTGCCACTTCTTTGTAAATTTTATTGTCAAATAGATTTTAAACTAGTATTTGTTAACCGTCGTTCTATTGGCTCATATTTTAATGTTAAAGACCGTGTATCGGATGCTCTGCGCAGTGCTGTCGTTTATGAATTCAAGTGTCCCCGATGTGATCGGAGCTATATTGGTAGCACTGTGCGGAGCCTCGAGTCGTGTTTCTGTGCCCATATGGGCATAAGCCATAGAACTGACAACCTTTGAAAACTAAAGAAGCTTCAGCTATACGCAGCCATGTCGTTCTATGCAAAGTCGATATAACTTTAGCTAATTTTAACATTTTAGATTCCGCTCCGTGTGAGCAAACGTTAAGACTTTTAGAATCCCTGTATATTAAAACACTCTCCCCTTCGCTTAACTCTGATATTTCATCCGTTCCCCTCCGTCTAAACTGAACATCTTGAACAACCAACCTTTACTTGGTTTTAGATGCTTCTGTTTTTTTAGTTTTGCCTCGGAATCTGTGCTGCTTAGACTTGTGTTCCTTTTAGTGTGGGTTTTTAAATTTTTAGTGTTTTAAAAGATAGCCTGTGAATTTTTAGTTTTTTGAGTTTTACATTTTGTATTTTATAGTTGTTATTCATTGTTCGTTTTTAGTGTCACTTTCATTGTTTTAAAGCTTGTTAATTGTTCGCTTTTGTTTTATAATAGTCATTATGGTTTTTAATTGTAACTTTCTAGAATTTTTAGTGAGACTTTTTGTTTTTAATACTTGTGGATTTTTCCCTGTTTTATTTTATTTTGTTAGTCATTATGGCTTTTAATCTTATGTTTTTAACTTTTTAGAATTTTTGCCTGAGGATGAGCATAGTTTGTGCTTGAAACGTTGCAATATACAAAATATAGTCCCTTTCCAACTTGATGGATGTTTCTTTCCTTCTTGTCTGTGTCTTTCTGCTTATATATATATATATATATATATATATATATATATATATATATATATATATATAAAGTAAACAACAAATTAATTTATCAAAAGGAATTACGTAAACAATTTCTCTATTTCAATTAAACAAATTTTGCTTATTTTGAAGTTTCACAATTTATATACGGCAAGCATAATAAACTTAAACAGTCCGAATTTGACCCAGTATAAATTAGTGTCTTTAACCTTTAAATTAACTTAAAATTATAAAGCGAACTAAAACTACACAGCGATGCCTGTAAATGCATTATTTACATCCAGTCAAAAAATACTCTTAAAAACTCGAATAGATTCTGGAAAATTTTGCTTCTTCTTTATTGAATCTCTTAGAATGCTCTACTATATATATATATATATATATATATTTATATATATATATATATATATATTTATATATATATATATTTTATTACCTAAAAATGCGTCATCATACACTCAAACATTTTAAACCTTGCCGTATAAAAATCAACGCGAAAAGGAAACAAACAACTCTCGAATTCCGACTCTAATTTTGACTCCACATTATTAAGGCATCGACAAGACGACTCAGATGAATTTTGAGTCTAGAATCCAACGAGAAGAGGAAAAAAAATTTTGACCGCTAAAATTACGAAAATGCTCGCTCTCAGAAGAAATTTTGATAATGATGGGCACCATCTTGAAAAACAGTTACAATGATTTGATAAGGAATGAGAATCGAAATTTGCTTGCAAATGGGATAACACAATGCATCTTTCTATTTAAATAATCGAACCACAATATTTATTAATGCTATAATACGGGTAGCAACAATTTTGACCGAAATATAAGGCAACGTGGGAAAGCCCATATATTTATATAAGGGAACACCGCCTGCCACCAGACTGTAGTAATTAGGACCTTTTAACCTTTTTATGTTGCTTTTTTATACTATTTTCTCTTTCTTTATTCCATTTCTCTTTATCCTTCATCATTCTCTTTACACTCGCTTCGCTGTACTTTATAAATATGTGTCTATTTCAAATATATGCGAATTGCACCAATTATGTCTCTGCTAATCATAGTTTTTCTTGTCTTTTTACAACAAAAAAAAAATTTGATTACGGGGCTATAAAGCCCTTCCATTCTGAACTTTTCTCATATATATATAACACACACACACACACATGTTTATTTCTTTATTGGCGGTTCTCTGATTTCCAAGATTCGAGATAAGGTACGCATTTTAAATTATACTACACAGCGTCGGGTCAACCTTATTTCACTTCGCTCGAGATCGTGTTTATTGAAACACTACATCACACGTCTTTGTTTTTTAATTTATCTATTGTATCGCTCAAATTTTACAGAGCGATAGAATAGATAATTAAATGTCTTCCACTTTTATGTTTCAAGGCACCATAAACCATAGTTAGCGTTTCTCTCAAGCATACGCGATTTGTTCCGATTATATCTTCCAATATCACGAAAACCCTTCCTTTCCCGACAAACGAGGTTGTACAGGCGAGCTGCTACTACCACGGTAAATGGGTAGTAGGTCTTAACGAACTTGATACACAGAGCATTTTCCATTTGTACAAATGCCATAAAAAATTTACAACTAGGAGGTTCGTCAGCCAATTCATGGGTAATTAGTTTAAAATATCTTCCTGGCTCTGTTGAAATATTTTTGAGAGCAGAAAAATACGTTTTATCGAGAACGATGTAGACATCTTGTGAAAATAATATTTCTAATTTATTACAGAGATTACTAATTAGTACACACACACACACACACACACCACACATCAATTATATAAACAGAAGCAACTCTCGCCAACGTTTAAAAGGAAGAACAGTTTACACAGTGCGTACCATCAACGGCTCTCGATCCCTGGTGGAGAGCAACTCGCTCATCCATCAAACCATGTCTAGAGATGTGCCCCTATCATATTAAATCTTACTGTTGAAGCCGAATTCCGAATATATCTTTCGTTGGCATTAAAACCCTTCATTTTCTGATATTCGAAGATATACAGAGGGGTAGTTTAATACCCCAGGTTTGGGGTGTAGACCTTCACCGGGGGAAATACCCACGATGCCTCGCTGTGCTTCTCTTTGCATTCGCTCTTTGATTTTAAATAACAATAAACAATATACATATTCTATGAGATTAATATTATTTTTCACCCTATTAGCAACACTATAAACGGAAGAAACGATCTGCCTTATAAATCTAAAAAATAACTTCTTAACAATCCACGCTTTCAATTAAAATATACATCTATTACACACACACACACACACACACCTTTTCAAATGTTCAGACTCTATTGTTTAAGGTTCAAATTTGATTGTCAAACACATATTTTTATCCCATTCGTCGGTCTGCTTAAAATACGCTCAGCTGATATAACTAGGTGACGTTTACAACCAAACACTAAATAAAACCTCGTTACGTCATTCTGATATTTAGTCGATTGTGCACTGTTTTACTCAACTAATAAATCACATCGCCAGAAACATAGGCACATAAGCATTTTATATTTTATCATCGCTGAAATCGAGATTTGATTTAGCTGCTAGTCAGGCTCCTCTATTTAACATTTTCTTTATGAACTACCCGTCTCTGAAGCTATCAATTACGGGGTAGCTAAAATTAATTTTTAATAATTTCATGGGTTCATAATTTTAGTTCATTCATTTTTATTGACGAACTGTATTTAATGCGTCTTACGGTTAAAAGTCTGTTGTAACAATCAGATTTTGTGGTTGGAAGATATCAGAGGCCTATAATAACTAATAAACTTCTTTCGGTGGAATTTTATTGTTTCGGACATAGATATCATAACGTTTCACATGCTCAATCGGGCGGTCATTCATTGATTAGAGCGCACACATATTTTCCAGATTGCAGGGAGTAATTCGGCTATTTGTACATCGGTACAAGCTTAGTTACCAGAAGGCGCTATGCAGTGATACAGTTCTTTTATTTGATCGTTTTGCGAAGATTAATTCGAATTATTGCAAACCGCTAAAATATTTTCCACAGTATTGGCTAGAAGTAGTAAGAGGTTCCAAAAAACCTTATCCCCCCCCCCCATTTGCAGCTTACATGTTTACTTATATCGAAATAGTTTTTAGTGATTATAAAAATATATAAAATTCTTTATTTATTGCAGGTATTAAAATTACTCTACCTGATAAAGTGATAATGTAATGGCTTCTCAATTAATTGGTGATTCGGAGAGGCAACGTGTGATAGATCGCATACGAGCAATAACATTTCGGGAAGCTCGTGATGCTGGAGCCACCTTTATAACACGTTCATGGGATGCCAAAAAGTTGCGAAGAAGTGAGGACTTCGTCAAAAGAAATTGGAATAAAACTTTGGATGAATGTGAAATGGACACAACCAAATCTGGGCGCCCAAATTTGCCACTCTCTCAGGAAACAAAGGATATCATTGAAAGCGGTTCGCGTAAACGGAAAAACAGATGTGCTAAACTTTCTAGAGAGCTGGAAGTGTTGAGAGGAAAGATCGGTAGTGGTGAGATCATTCGACTGTACCGTCATAGGCAAGGTTTAAAGTCTTGGCATGAACTTCTAAAGCCAAGTAAAACTCAACTTGACATCGATGACAGAATGTGGTTTGCCCATTATCTTGAAGATTGGAATGTGGATCATTTCATGCATTTAGCTGTCTCCGATGAATTTTTTGTTTACGTAACACGTCAGCCTAACTACCAAAATGATCGAGTGTGGGCCAAAACACCAGATGAAATCGATGACAATGAATATTATCGCGAATTATTAAAAAGTCCAGACTGTGTTGGTATGTTTGTTTTGTTCACTGCAAAGAAGCTCATGTGGGTGCTGAAGCCAAATGGTCAGAGTTGGGATGGACAGTATTTTCATGATATTATTCTATCCCAGCATGTCATTCCTTTTCTAAGAAACCCAAACAATGTTATGGATGTCGATCAGGTCACACTTCTGCACGATAAGGCCCCCTGCTTTAAGGCATTAACCACTCAACAGTTGTTGCGGAACCATGAGATCGATTTCTTTGGAAATGAAGAATGGCCAGGAAATTCTCCTGACCTGAACTTCTGTGAACACATTGGATCAGTTATAAAGGACAAGGTTGAATGTCTCTTGTTTCAAGAACCTGCAGCAAATCGATTTTCGAAGGATACAATGACGCAACACATTGAAACTGTTTTAGTAAATTTGCGTAACGATCAAGATCTATTCACGTCACTTTTGGCAAGCTACCCAAAGCGAATTCAGGCTGTCTTGGAAGCCAATGGCGGGAACACCAAGTTTTAATTGTTTCTCATTAAATGCAGAATTAAATTCTCTTTTGTAAGGTATGTTTAGTTTTACTGTACCTCTAATGGTTTAGGCCATGGGCAGGGGGGGCTAAGGTTTATTGGAGCCCCGTATATATATATATATACACACCGAGATAAGCCACAAGATTAGGTACCATACTGAGCTTTTTAATTTAATTTGTATATGCTTAATGGAAAAGCGATGCTCTCGGGCGAATGAAACCGCACTCAACTGCAAGTCCGTGCAAATGATTCACGAAATTGATTAAAAACTGTAAATATGAATTAGCTACACCTATATACTGTATATGGAGAAGAGCCCGCTTTCCCAAACAAACATAACACTTAGAATATTCAATATGGCTATAGACCATCCATCATTACACACATTCAATGATTTACTTTTCATATTTCTTTATTTTCCCCAATAATATACGCCGATTAACATTTATGAAGCATTAATTACTTTAAACATTAACTTACACAACTTCGTCCACTAGTTCATTTATTAGCTATGATTGAAATCAGTCCCACACTTTTGCACACACACACACACACACATATATATATATATATATATATATATATATAATATATATATATATATATATATATATTAGGGTGTTTCATACCTATAGGGTAAAATAAAAATGAGCTTGGAGTTTTAATCCACACGTTTCTCCGTATTCTAAAGAATAAGAAAACACGTTTGTGCAAGTTTGAACAAGATCGCGCGCTGCATTTAGAGGTCCACAACTTTGACGACTTTTTGTCAGTTCATTTCTCGCCTGCCTGCAGTGAAGACGGTTTTCTTCGTCACTTGAGCGGTTCGTGTTGTATAGCCTATTGGACAACTATGGAGGTAATTATATATGCTACTAATTATCTCATTTTACTGTGGTATTCAAATTTATTATTATTTAATTTCTGTCATTTTACTGTGGTAGTGATATTTATTATTAATATTACATGAAATTAATTAGTCTGTTGCATATTGGACAACTAAGCTGGTAATTATTTATGATACTAATTAATGTAATTTTACTGCGGTATTGAAATTTATTTAATTAATGAATTGTCAAAGAGAACGTAGTGTACATGTATCAGTTTTATAAATAAAGAAAAGCAGTAACTGGGACTCGAACCAGTGTCATAGCCGTTTGGCGGCATCGCTCAAGTCGGCGTACACAGCACGCAATCCACTCCCTAGATGATGGTGTAGTGGATAGCGTGCTGTGTACGCCGACTTGAGCGATGCCGCCAAACGGCTATGACACTGGTTCGAGTCCCAGTTACTGCTTTTCTTTATTTAATTAACCCTTTCATGCTGTATGGTCATCCAGGAGACCATCAAATTTTATGAGGTTTTAGTCTTTCTGGAGATATCGCATAAGTGTTTTTTTGTGGCGTGAAAAGAGACGAAAATCAGGTATGAAAGGGTTAATGAAATTAATTACGATGTGAAATTATTTCTGTGGAATTATTTAGTTTGTTTTCTTTTCCAGGTGTCTACCAGAGCGAAAACAGAAGTGTTTCTTATTGGCCAGACGGATGCGAACATCACATCAAGTGGCCTTCCAACTCAGTTGCAAGTACTCAAAAAGTACTTTTATCACTAAAAGGAGCAAAAATTTGGACGTACTAAATGCCTGAACCTGTGCCTGGATGCCTGTCTCATATTTTGGGAGAGAGCGAGAATCCCCATGATGCGTCGAGATTCGGCCTTGAGGAAGATGGAATCCCTTCTCAAGGAATACGACCGGCTTGTGAAGCACAAGTCACATAAAGCAGAGTCCTTCCGAGTGAAGGAGGCGATGTTCAAGGAGGCAATAGCGAAGGAGATCATGGACATTGCTCATTCACAGGCTAAGGAAATGATGAAGAATCAGGAGGACATCCACTTTCTCGACATGCAGCGTGAAGATCCAAATTCCTGCAGCATGGGCCCTGTTGACATGAAGCTTCACTATAAGGAGATTAGGAAAAGGAAGAGGCTGGACAAGATTAAGGAACAAGGAGCTGCAGAAGATACGGGGGCTTTAGTGATTTAAACTTCGTCAGAGACTGACTCAGATGTCGTTGACCCAACCGTGGAAGTTTTTCCATCCTCCTCCAAACACCTGGCGGAGTTCGTGACAGGAAAGACGATGGCTTTCTTCCATGCATTCGACTTGGACACAGAATTCTTGAAAAAGTCAGTTGCCGAGTGGACTGAAGTAGAGGGCTTCAAGCAAGCAGGCAACTGTTAACAAAATCTCTGTCGTCAACGATCGGGCCGAAAGAGCCATCGCGCTCACCAAAGAGTTCAACTGTTCTCTGACGAGAACGAAGAGCAGAAGCAGTATTTGCTCAAAACTGTGATGCAGCATAGGGCGAAATACCCGAATAAAACCAAGAAGGATTTCATGGACAAATGATTCGCAAGAAGTGGTTATGTTTTTTGTATCTTTGTGAAAATGTGTAGTGAAATGGTACTCGTTTGTTGAATAAAAATTCATTGACAGATTTTTGTTTAATTTTTTCCGTTTATGATCTGCCAGAGCATCAAACTGGGGACCCGGAAACTTTAAACTATTGAATTAATACTTCGGTTTATCAGTCTCCTCAGCAAATGGAACAAGGGGATCCATGTGGATTAAAATTTGTCCAAACCTTTAATTTATGAAACACCCTAATATATATACAGAGTCATGCAAGAAGTAAATAGACACCCTTAATTTTATGGTAAAATGTATGCATCCAAATTTTTTGGCCATTATTATGACTAATATTCGTTTCCTTTTTTTAGATTGTAATATACCCATCCTAGAACATGCCTCGAACACAAGATTCCAAAGAAATTTCTGACTTTCAACGAGGACGGATTGTTGGTCAATCTGACGGTGGACTGTCCCAGCGCCAAATAGCTAGGGATCTCGGAATACCCCTTTCTACTGTTAACAGAATAATAGTCCAATTTAAAGAAAGGGCAAAACATCAATTGAATCACGACCTGGTTGACCTGGGCCTTCTGACAGATGTCATCGTTTTGTTCGAAGATCTGTTGAGAACAACCCTCGTTTAAAAGCTTCAGAAGTGGCAGAAAAACTCAAAATTAGCCCAAGAACAGCAGTAAACTATCTTCATCAGCTTGGTTATTATGGACGTGCAGCTATATCTTATGTTCGAGGCATGTTCTAGGATGGGTATATTACAATCTAAAAAAAGGAAACGAATATTAGTCATAATAATGGGAAAAAAATTTGGATGCATACATTTTACCATAAAATTAAGGGTGTCTATTTACTTCTTGCATGACTCTGTATATATATATATATAACTGCTGTCATGCTTTTCAACCCACCCTAGACCTACAGTTTAGTCGATATAAACGGAAGACATGGTTTGTCTTACAAATCTAAAAATAAGTAATAGCTCATGTTTTTAAATTAAATAAAACTCGACAAGACAATCTTATAGTAAAAGACATTCAATACATATTGTTTTATGGCAAGTTCTATAACTGCTGTTAATATATGCGAACTAATTTTGATAAGAAAACAACAACGGGTTAAATGCAATTTTATTAACAAAAATAGTGTGATTATGAACGGAATTTATACAGGTTAAATAAACTATTTAATCATTTAACAAAAAACGGCAAAGTAGACTGCATATTAGGCTAGATGATCCGGGCGTACATGACTATGTGCGGTGGAGAGCGCGAGAGAGCAACTCGCTCCTCCACCAATCGGTCATGTGTGGCGGAGAGCGCAAGAGAACGGATCACTTTTTCAACAAGCCAATCCTAGAGGCAGGGACCACCAGCTTCGATCTTCGTGTGAAGAGAGACCGACACGCGGAAACGCATCGTGGCACACACACATACACACACTTTATTCATGCAGTTAACCGTGATTCACTGTCGTCAATTGAGTTAACATGACCTACTATTTGTCACCATCATGCACTTATCCGTGATCGTGGCATGGAGCTAACCGCGACTTGGAGGTGTTTACATTCGTGGGTCCCCCGCCATACCGACACAATGCGACTCAGTCAGTATCTCTCAGCGCGACCAAAGGCAATATTACGAACGAAATTATCTAAGACGCAAAGAGAAAAATCGGCGAGTGGTACCAAACCTCAAACTAAACCCAATAACCATACACACTGAAAACACCTAGTGACACGCGTCCATTAGTTGCGGGACTATTTACCGAATGTTTTGATCACACCTCGTATATATGAGATCTACTAAGTCCTTTTTCAATCGGTACTTAAAAGAACACATTCATTTTCACCTGTTCAGTCTCAATTGTTTAAGGTTCAAAATTGAGTGTCAAACGCGATGCAAGGGAGCAATTCCTCCCACACCAAGCGGTCATGTGTGGCGGAGAACGACTGTTAATTTTTATAGAAAACAGAGTAAATACATTTTTACATTAAATTGTCTTCGCATCCACGTTAGTTTACGTGAGGCGAGAAGAAAAGGGCGCAGGTACATGAAAGGGTACCATCGGATTGTTTTCCCGAGATAGCAGCGAGGGAATACCCATGATGTCTCACTCTGCTTCTCCTTACATTCGTTCTTTGATTTAAAATCACAATAAACAATATAAATGTTCTGAGATTAATATTTTATTTTTCATCCTATAAACATCATCATAAACGATAGACATGATCTACCTCAAAGCTAAAACATAACTTCTTATCAATTCATGTTTTCAGCTTCATTAAACATCGATAACCCCCCACCCATACCACACACATTGCCGTATATAAATTGTGTGATAAAGATATATATATATATATACAGAGAGAGTCAAAAACTGAAGACGGCACACACACACACACACACACACACACACACACACACACACACACATTAATGATTTGAAATCGCTGTTAAAAATGATAATTATCAGAAAACTCGCAAGAGCCACACGCTCATCCACCAAGCCAGGAAGACCTCAACTTTGACTCTTGTGGCGGTCCTGAGATACTTTCATTTATGTCTCTGACAATATCCCAGGATGTATCATAACGCCCGGTTAGTGTTACTATTTTGCAATATTATTACAGCCTTCCGCTCAACTCGAGTGCATAGTGCCGAACTAAGTTACCATGCATTTCACACCCCTCACAGTTTCTCAGAATTATAAAATCAGGGACCTTTCTTATGAATACTTTAAAACTTGATGCAGCAAGTTAAAGTATCGCTAATAAAGGTCCCTCTTGTGATTCTTAGAAGTTGTGAAGTGTATGGGAAACGCACAGGCAACTCAGGTCGGCACTAAGCCCTCGGGTTGGGGCGGAAAGCTGTAATACTACAGCAAATAGTAACACTAGCCGTGTCGCTATGATACAACCTGGGATATTGTCAGAGACTTAAATGAACCTAACTCAGGACCGCCACAACAGTCAAAGTTGAGGTCTTCCTGGCTTGGTGGAGGAGCGTGTGGCTCTTGCGAGTTTTCTGATAATTATCATTTTTAACAGCGATTTCAAATCATTAATGTGTGTGTGTGTGTGTGTGTGTGTGTGTGTGTCCGTCAGTTTTTGACTCTCTCTCTGTATATATATATCTATATCACACAATTTATATACGGCAATGTGTGTGGTATGGGTTGGGGGGGTTATCGATGTTTAATGAAGCTGAAAACATGAATTGATAAGAAGTTATGTTTTAGCTTTGAGGTAGATCATGTCTACCGTTTATGATGATGTTTATAGGATGAAAAATAAAATATTAATCTCATAGAACATTTATATTGTTTATTGTAATTAATTTTAAATCAAAGAACGAATGTAAGGAGAAGCAGAGTGAGACATCATGGGTATTCCCTCGCTGCTATCTCGGGAAAACAATCCGATGGTACCCTTTCATGTACCTGCGCCCTTTTCTTCTCGCCTCACGTAAACTAACGTGGATGCGAAGACAATTTAATGTAAAAATGTATTTACTCTGTTTTCTATAAAAATTAACAGTCGTTCTCCGCCACACATGACCGCTTGGTGTAGGAGGAATTGCTCTCTTGCATCGCGTTTGACACTCAATTTTGAACCTTAAACAATTGAGACTGAACAGGTGAAAATGAATGTGTTCTTTTAAGTACCGATTGAAAAAGGACTTAGTAGATCTCATATATACGAGGTGTGATCAAAACATTCGGTAAATAGTCCCGCAACTAATGGACGCGTGTCACTAGGTGTTTTCAGTGTGTATGGTTATTGGGTTTAGTTTGAGGTTTGGTACCACTCGCCGATTTTTCTCTTTGCGTCTTTGATAATTTCGTTCGTAATATTGCCTTTGGTCGCGCTGAGAGACACTGACTGAGTCGCATTGTGTCGGTATGGCGGGGGACCCACGAATGTAAACACCTCCAAGTCGCGGTTAGCTCCATGCCACGATCACGGATAAGTGCATGATGGTGACAAATAGTAGGTCATGTTAACTCAATTGACGACAGTGAATCACGGTTAACTGTATGAATAAAATGTGTGTGTGTGTGTGTGCCACGATGCGTTTCCGCCTGTCGGTCTCTCTTCACACAAAGATCGAAGCTGGTGGTCCCTGCCTCTAGGATTGGCTTGGTGAAGGAGTGAGCCGTTCTCTTGCGCTCTCCGCCACACATGACCGCTTGGTGGAGGAGCAAGTTGCTCTCTCGCGCTCTCCACCGCAAATAGTCATGTACGCCCGGATCATCTGGCCTAATATGCAGTCTACTTTGCCGTTTTTTGTTAAATTATAAAATAGTTTATTTAACCTGTATAAATTCCGTTCATAATCACACTATTTTTGTTAATAAAATTGCATTTAACCCGTTGTTGTTTTCTTATCAAAATTAGTTCGCATATATTAACAGCAGTTATAGAACTTGCCATAAAACAATATGTATTGAATATCTTTTACTATAAGATTGTCTTGTCGAGTTTTATTTAATTTAAAAACATGAGCTATTAGTTATTTTTAGATTTGTAAGACAAACCATGTTTTCCGTTTATATCGACTAAACTGTAGGTCTAGGGTGGGTTGAAAAGCATGACAGCCGTTATATATATATATATGTGTGTATGTGTGCAAAAGTGTGGGACTGATTTTAATCATAGCTAATAAATGAACTAGTGGATGAAGTTGTGTAAGATAATGTTTAAAGTAATTAATGCTTCATAAATGTTAATCGGCGTGTGTTATTGGGGAAAATAAAGAAATATGAAAAGTAAATCATTGAATGTGTGTAATGATGGATGGTCTATAGCCATAATGAATATTTTAATTGTGATGTTTGTTTGGGAAAGCGGGCTCTTCTCCATATATGTACAGTATATAGGTGTAGCTAATTCATTTTTACAGTTTTTAATCAATTTCGTGAATCATTTGCACGGACTTGCAGTTGAGTACGGTTTCATTCGCCCGAGAGCATCACTTTTCCATTAAATATATACAAATTAAATTAAAAAGCTCAATATGGTACCTAATCTTGTGGCTTATCTCGATGTATATATATATTATATATATATATAATATATATATATATATATATATATATACTACTTCTGGCCAATACTGTGGAAAATATTTTAGCGGTTTGAAATAATTCGAATTAATAAAAGAACTGTATCATTGCATAGCGCCTTCTGGTAACTAAGCTTGTACCAATGTACAAATAACCGAATTATTCCGTGCAATCTGGAAAAGCTGTGTGCACTCTAATCAATGAATGACCGCCCGATTGAGCATGTGAAGCTTTATGATATCTTCGTCCGAAACAATAAAATTCCAGCGAAAGAAGTTTATTAGTTATTATAGGCCTCTGATATCTTTCAACCACAAAATCTGATTGTTACAACAGCCTTTTAACCGTAAGACGCATTAAATACATTTCGTCAATAAAAATGAATGAACGAAAATTATGAACCCATGAAATTATTAAAAATTAATTTTATTAGCTACCCCTTAATTGATAGCTTCAGAGACGGGTAGTTCGTAAAGAAAATGTTAAATAGAGAAGCCTGACTAGCAGCTAAATTAAATCTCGATTTCAGCGCCGATAAAATATAAAATGCTTATGTGCCTATGTTTCTGGCGATGTGATTTATTAATTGAGTAAAACAGTGTACAATCGACTAAATATCAGAATGACGTAACGAGGTTTTATTTAGTGTTTGGTTGTAAACGTCACCTACTTATATCAGCTGAGCGTCTTTTAAGCAGACCGACGAATGGGATAAAAGTATGTGTTTGACAATCAAATTTGAACTTTAAACAATAGAGTCTGAACATTTGAAAAGGTGTGTGTGTGTGTGTGTGTGTGTGTGTGTGTGTGTGTGTGTGTGTGTCATAGATGTATATTTTAATTGAAAGCGTGGATTGTTAAGAAGTTATTTTTTAGATTTATAAGGCAGATCGTTTCTTCCGTTTACAGTGTTGCTATAGGGTGAAAAATAATATTAATCTCATAGAATATTTGTATTGTTTATTGTGATTTAAAATCAAAGAGCGAATGCAAGGAGAAGCACAGCGAGGCATCGTGGGTATTTCCCCGGTGAAGGTCTACACCCCAAACCTGGGGTATTAAACCACCCCACTGTATATCTTCGAATACCAGAAATGAAGGATTTTAAGGCCAATGAAAGATATATTCGGAATTCGGCTTCAACAGTAAGATTTAATTTGATAGGGGCACATCCCTAGACATGGATTGATGGATGAGCCTGTTGCTCTCCACCAGGGATCGAGAGCCGTTGATGGTACGCACTGTGTAAACTGTTCTTCCTTTTAAACGTTGGCGGGAGTTGCTTCTGTTTATATAATTGATGTGTGTGTGTGTGTGTGTGTGTGTGTGTGTGTGTGTGAGCGTGTGCGCGCGCATTTTTTACTAATTAGTAA
Source organism: Bathynomus jamesi (assembly GCA_023014485.1). NCBI lineage: Eukaryota > Metazoa > Arthropoda > Malacostraca > Isopoda > Cirolanidae > Bathynomus > Bathynomus jamesi. Next base: position 891,209 of record JAJOZX010000675.1, read on the forward strand.
TCTCTGTAGTAAATGATAAATATTATTTTCACAAAATGTCTACGTCGTTCTCGATAAAACGTATTTTTCTGCTCTCAAAAATATTTCGATAGAGCCAGGAAGATATTTTAAGCTAATTACCCATGAATCTGCTGACGAACCTCCTTGTTGTAAAGTTTTTATGGCATGTGTATAAATGAAAAATGCTCTGTGTATGAAGTTCGTTAAGACCTACTACCCATTTACTGTGGTAGTAGCAGCTCGCCTGTACAACCTCGTTTGTCGGGAAAGGAAGGGTTTTCGTGATATTGGAAGATATATTCGGAACAATTCGTGTATGCTTGAGAGAAACGCTAACTATGGTTTATGTTGCCTTGAAACATAAAAGTGGAAGATATTTAATTATCTATTCTATCGCTCTGTAAAATTTGAGCGATAAAATAGATAAATTAAAAAAAACAAAGACGTGTGATGTAGTGTTTCAATAAACACGATCTCGAGCGAAGTGAAATAAGATTGACCCGACGCTGTGTAATATAATTTAAAATGCGTACCTTATCTCCAATCTTAGAAATCAGAGAACCGTCAATAAAGAAATAAACATATATATATATATATATATATATATATACCTGCAAACAACACACAGTATAATTAATGTAAAGAACGACGCTTGTGTAGAAGAGCGTTCCGCACAAGATGAGGAGGGAGAACAAAGAAATGAAAAATGAGGTACCACCCGGGAATCGAACCTGGGATCATCCGATTGCCGTTCAGATATGCTATCCACTACACCATGGACCTCGATCAATCAGAAGTCGTAATTCTATTACATACGAGCAGAAACCAATGCCCTGAAGGGGCACCTTCGCTTGCCGTACATATATACATTTTAACTGCAAACAACACACAGTATAATTAATGTAAAGAACGACGCTTGTGTAGAAGAGCGTTCCACACCAGATGAGGAGGGAGGTCCATGGTGTAGTGGATAGCATATCTGACCGGCAATCGGATGATCCCGGGTTCGATTCCCAGGTGGTACCTCATTTTTCATTTGTTCGTTCTCCCTCCTCATGTTGTGCGGAACGCTCTTCTACTCAAGCGTCGTTCTTTACATATATATACTGTGTATATATATATATATATATATATATATGAGAAAAGTTCAGAATGGAAGGGCTTTATAGCCCCGTAATTAAATTTTTTGTTGTTGTAGAAAGACAAGAAAACTATGATTAGCAGAGACATAATTGGTGCAATTCGCGTATGTTTGAGATATACACGTTTTTATAAAGTACAGCGAAGCGAGTGTAAAGAGAATGATGTAGGATAAAGAGAAATGGAATAAAGAAAGAGAAAATAGTATGAAAAAGCAACATAAGAAAGGTTAAAAGGTCTTAATTACTACATTTTGGTGGCAGGTGGTGTTCCTTTATATAAATATAAGGGCTTTCCCACGTTGCCTTATATTTGAGTCAAAATTGTTGCTAGCCATATTATAGCATTAACAAATATTGTGGCTCGATTATTTAAATAGCAAGATGCATTGTGTTATCCCATTTGCAAGCAAATTTCCATCATTTCCAAAATTTCTTCTCATAGCGAGCATATTCGTAATTTTTGCGGTCAAAATTTTTTTTCCTCTTCTTGTTGAATTCTGGACTTCCAAACAGCTTTGACTCAAAATTTATCTGAGTCGTCTTGTCGAAGCCTTAATAATGTGGAGTCAAAATTAGAGTCGGAATTCGAGAGTTGTTTGTTTCCTTTTCGCGTTGATTTGTATACGGCAAGGTTTAAAATGTTTGAGTGTATGGTGACGCATTTTTAGGTAATAAAAATATATAGAAATATATATATATATATATATATATATATATATATATATATATATATATATATATATATATAGCAGAGCATTCTAAGAGATTCAATAAAGAAGAAGCAAAATTTTCCAGAATCTATTCGAGTTAAGATTATTTTTTGGCTGGTTGTAAATAATGGATTTACAGGCATCGCTTTGTAGTTTTAGTTCACTTTATAATTTTAAGTTAATTTAAAGGTTTAAAGTCGAAAAATATTCGTTAAAGACACTAATTTATACTGGGTCAAATTCGGACTGTTTAAGTTTATTATGCTTGCCGTATATTAATTGTGTGAAACTTCAAAATAAGCAAAATTTGTTTAATTGAAATAAAGAAATTGTTTTCATAAATTCTTTTCATAAATTAATTTGTTTTTTTACTTTTTATATATATACATATATATTCATAAATTTTTATATTTTTTATAGGTGGGCTGATTGTTGTTGTTTATTTTTTTCTTTCTTTCATTTTCAGGACATTTTCGAGTGATGTTTTGTATGGTTAGGCTGTTTAAATTTTTTTCTTTTATTGTGAAATTAGATTTTATTGTGTTAAGGAGTGTTTTAACATTTTATTTCAGACGTGGTTCGAATTCAAACGTTAAACTGTAGGTCTAAGGTGGAGTGTCACGCTTGACCTTCGCCGGGATGAGCATTTCTGTAGTAAATGATAAATATTATTTTCACAAGGTGATTCTGTTATTTTCGGTAAACCGTCTTATTCCGGTCACGAGTGATATTTTGTGTGGTTAGGCTGTTTAAATTTTTTTTATTCTGAAATTAGATTTTGTGTCAAGGAGTGTTTTAACATTTTATTTTAGACGTGGTTCGGATTCAACGTTAAACTCTAGGTCTAAGGTGGAGTGGCACGCTTGACCTTCATTAGAATGCACAATTTGGATAGGTCCGGGTTTGTATATTATTATTTTTTTATTATATATATACACACTCCTCGTTCGTAGTTCTTATGCTATTATTATTTTTTATTGCATATATTCCTTCGCTTGTATAGGAATGTATATTTATTTTCAATATATTTCGTGAAATTGGATCAAATAATTTGTCTAAATAAACATTGATGTGATAGTGTTTTATTTAATTCTTTTGGATGTGTATATAAACGTTATTATTATTATTATTATTATTATTATTTAATTATACTAAATGGCTGGTTAGGCCTTCTAAGTCAACTGGCGGGTTATGCCAACTGGCGGTTTAAGTCAGCTGACGGGGACAAACGCACACAAATGCACGTACACCTCCGACTAGGATTATGCCAATCCAATAATTCGCCTAAATAAACTGAGTGATGTGGCGGTGCTTTATTTAATTCTTTTGGTTATATATAAAAACGTTATTATTATTATTTAATTATACCAAATGGCTGGTTAGGCCTTCTAATTCAACTGGCGGGTTAAGCCAGCTGACGGATTATGCCAATCCAATAATTCGTCTAAATAAAGTTATTTAATTCGCTTGGTTGTATATATAAACGTTATTATTATTATTTAATTATACCAAATGGCTGGTTAGGCCTTCTAAGCTAACTGACGGATTATGCCAACTGACGGAGAGCCTGAATATATGCTTTAATTAAATAAATAAGGCAATCTGTCAACTCAGCCTTCTGAGCCAACTAGCAGATTAAGCTAGAATATATGCTTTAATTAAATAAATAGCGCAAACTGGCAACTCAGCCTTCTAAGCCAACTGGCTGATTACCCCAGAATGTATGCTTTAATTAAATAAATAGTGCAAACTGGCAACTCAGCCTTCTAAGCCAACTGGCTGATTAAGCCAGAATATATGCCTTAATTAAATAAATAGCACAATCTGGCAACTCAGCCAGATAAGCCAACTGGCTGATTAGGAACATATTAAGGCAACGGCCGCTCGGCTGAAGTCTTAATATGAGCTTGGCTCCTGCAAGGCGAACACCTCTCCTCTTCCTTTCTCTCTTTCTTCTCTCTCTTTCTCTTGGGGGATAACTCCGCCTCCAAGTTGCATAACCCCTTGTTGCTCTTGCAACATTCCCCCTCCCCTTTGTTGTATAACATCTTGCAACATTTCCCCTTTGTTGCATGACGTCTTGCAACATTCCCCATTGTTGCGTAACAACTTGAAAGATCACCCTTGTTGCATAACGACTTGCAACACCTCCCTTGTTGCATAACCCCTTTGCAACATTGATGAACATTTGTAATTTTTTTGCACTCGTCCATTTTTCGCCCTTACTACTAAGTTTAGTCGTGATATTTTCGTTAAAACTAACGAAAATATCACGACTAAACCTAACCAATCGTCAAAGGGCGTACAGTTGACCAAACCGGGCACTCAAATTTTATCCTATGTAAATAATGGTTCTCTATAAACCGGAAATATGATAGAATATAATACAGTGTTCAAGATATGTATCTTATATACATATCTTAAAAATTCTATTATGTAAATAAGATAAGTAAAACCTGTAAATTATATCCCCCCTAATATTGACCTTTTAAACTATGTCCCCCTCTCTGAAGCTGGGGGGGGGGGAATAGTTTAAATGATCCTTGTTTGTTTAAGTCCTCATTCCGGGAAATATTATTAAAATAAAATACAATTGCTCCCGTTGATTATTTAAGCGTGGTATTTTTACTACGGGCTTCTGCTAGTAATAAGCTAACCAGACGTCCCGATTTCGGCGGGGCTGTCCCGCTTTTGAGCTATGTTACCTTTTGCTGCCGTAAAGTAAATACACGTGAAAATACATATGAAAAGTACGATAATTAAAAGGTAAGCAGGTTATTTTTGTGCATTCAGTAAAAATAATTTTATGTTTTAACCTATTTTATACCAGTAGGATGTAAGCGAGCGCAATATTTTCTGTTCATTATTCAAGAGATGTCCCGCTTTTAACTCCAGAAAATCTGGTTATCTTAGCTTGTAATGTCTTATTTTTTATTTTTTTCCACTTTCATCTCTGTTTTCTTGATACTATTTTTCATTTCTCTAAACTAAAATGTATTACTCTGAAATGTAATAAACATTAACTAAATATAAAAGCTGGGATTTTTTCTGCCGACGTCAAACCGAAAAGATTCAAATTCACTTAATGAACTTCATATTTTAAGAATGTAATTCTGTATTATTGTTATCTTTTATTGTTTATTCAACCGTAGTGAAAGTTATACAGTGTTTAATTTATCTTGGGCCGTACGATCGTTCTTACCTGAGTAATCATTGATCTCAAGAACTGGAATTACTTTAACGATTGTTTAGGTTTTTTTTTAGGTATCTGCATCTTGCTTATAGTGATCTTCCTCGTATTACAAACTAGCATCGCTTCCACTTAACAGCGTTCTAATACAAGTTTTTTTTTGTATTTTGGTGGTTGTTTCTCTGATAGGATTTGGTTATTACTTATTAGTTATTACACCTTAATTATTCTAAGCTAATTGTTTATTTTGCTTACTTTTTAAAGTCAGAAGTTAATAAAGTTAGTAGGAGTAGGGTGTTAACTTTTAATACTGTTTAACGTTGGGAATAAGATATTTTGTACAGTTAATTAGTATTAAGCAATTTCCTGAATTATTATTATTATTATTATTATTATTATTATTATTATCGCCCGTTAAAATGTAGGTTAGGTAGCCCTCGCTTCTTTTTAATTTTTGTTTGTTGAATCCAAGGAGAATTTAACTTTCCATCTAATTTACTTCCCCAAAAGTATCTTAAAGTTGATTTACAGTTCAGTAGATTACCGCCAACCCTCGGCCACTTTATTCCCATATTGCTAACTCATACAGCCTACTGCAGTTTATGGGGCCCTGATATGTCGCGAATAATATGCGCCTAATAAATAATCAGTCAGGAGGGCTAGAAACTAGCACGATGCTTAGGCCAACTAATCCGGCCTATTGCTCTAACTTCTGCATTATTATTATCAGTACCATCAGGATTCGAACCCCCGCCTCAGTGACTTCACTTCACTTATGGAGAAAAGTGTTACTTACCGAGTTATGGACGCTGGCTACACACGCGTCTAAGCAAACAAAATAATCGGAGAAACAATCGTCTTCGAGTACAAGGTCACCATCTTGCTTCTCATCTTTTAAAGTGGAGGGGTTTTTATTTTCGTTAAATTGACGTGTATACTTTGACACTAAGTATTAGCATTTTCAGAGGTGCTCAAGATGTAGATCGACGTCGAATGGTGGACCATTAACTCGTTTCAAGTGGACCGCAGAAATTTTAAAACTGACCACATGGTTAACCTAGAGTTGACACCATTAGCGTATATAAGGGGGGGGCCATGGGACCATGGCCCCCCCCATTTGTACATCAAAATAAAAATACGGCTTCATGTATAATTTTTTTTAATTCGTTATTAAAATATTATTTTTTTAATATTTGTGTGGATAAGGATAGTATGGTAATTTTGAAATTGAATTTTTTTTCCATTTTTTTTTGTCTTTCAGTTTCAATTTTCAAACAACCATTACCCTAAATGACGTCGGTAGACAATGGCACACAGTTTACTGTTTTCAAGCCGTACGAACGTTTTTGTCGCCTGTTTCAGTTTGTGCTTGTTTGTGCCTGCGAGAGAACGTCGATCGTTCCCACACTGATTTCTTAGAATTGTTATTCGTTAATCGTTATTCGTTGGTAGTATTCAAATATTGGAAATATTGCTGCATATTCTGGCTACTTTACCTGTCACAACTGTGACAAGCGAGCGCTCATTCAGTTGCCTAAAATACTCGTATTTTAAGAGCTACTAAAGGTCTACGATGTCTGAAGAAAGATAAACGGTCTGGTTTTATTATTCGTTCACAAGGATATTAAATTAAATATTGACGAAGTTATTGATGATTTTGGCAAGTGTAATCGACTGCTTTATTTCACACCATAGGCTATGCATAGTACAGCTGATTTTGTGAAATCAAACAGTTTCTTATTTGTATTTTGATTAAACCGATTTAGGTTATTTTAAGTTCTTTTTTCAACTAAAACGAAACTAGTTTTAGATCTTTTTAAGGATCTAATGACTGTCAATGTAATTTGAGTAATATACGAATAAGCAAGATATATTGATCTCTTATCTCTTTCATGTGCATACTATTCAGGGATATCTACTATACAAACAGTTGCATATACTACTTTAGCGATTATATCACTACATTTCGCCAATGCCATGCCGTTGTTTAAACTTTCTATATAGAGTAAGAATCGCATGTCCATTGTAGACAAGTTTATATTATACAGGGTGATTCATAAATGTGTTTCATAAATCGCAGGGTGTATTCTTGAAACAAAAGTTACAAAAAAAGATTATATAAACATAGGTCGAGAAACCCGCAAGCGACAGAAAATGAAACTCCTAAAGATTTTTTACATTTTATGCAAATACGCAGTGTGATACATTTGCTTCATTAAAATAAATGTTCGAAATTCTTTCCTACTTCTTGAATGCATGCCTCAGCACGTCGCACCATTGATTGTCTGACACACTAAAAAAATTATGGAGTATTGCGGATCATTTCGCAATTGTCTCAAACTCGTTGCCACAATTCATCACGTGCTCGGACTTCTGTAACATAAACTAGGTTTTTTAAATGACCCCATAAGTAATAATCAAGAGGATTTAAATCTGGTGACCGAGGTGTCCACGGAATAGGACCACCACGTCCTAATCCACCTGTCAGGATACACAGTATCGAGATATTCCCTCGTTAAACGGGCGAAATGAGCTGGTGCACAATCATACATGAACCACATTAGTCATCGAGTTCTGATAAGCACATCTTCAAGTAGCACTGGCAAAGTCTGCTCAAAGAAACGCCCCTACGAATCTCCAGTCCTAAAAATTCTTTAGGAGTTTCATTTTTCTGTCGCGTGCTTTCGCTCGAAACCTATGTTTATGTTTTTTTCCTTTACTTTTGTCTCAAGAATACACCTTGCGATTTATGAAACACATTTATGACTCACCCTGTATATATAAAATTTAATTTTTTAAAACTGCAAATAGCTAATGGTAAAATGTGCTCCCCCCCCTCCATTTGGTTAGATCTATATACGCCACTGGTTGACACCTCTTTAGAGAGCGACAGAGAGAAAGATTTATTGTCTATGCACTCTACACACGTTTTAATGTGTACATTTATTTTTTTGTCTAGTTGACAATACTCACTTTCTTGTAATATGTTTCGCGAAGAGTATTGTTCAGTGAGTTGCGTCACAAATTCTTACGGTACACAAGTTGTTGGTTTTACGCGCTGTGGGCGAAGGATGTGTCAAACTACGCAACACCCCAGTCATTCTGCGAAATGACAGCCGTTATTACAGAGTAGTCAGTAGCCTGAAGGTTGTTGTAAAGAAGACAAGCACATGTGAGTGTACTAAATTTCCAAACTTTTATAAAAAAATTACTCGAAGCGTAGGTTTCCAGTGAATTAATTGAAGTTTTAGTGGAGGGCTAATCATGAGTGCCGGACCAAGCAACAAAAAAACAAGAAATTTTCACAATGGTGAATTCAAAGTGTGTGTGTGTGTGTGTGATTTGCCATTCGACCACAGCTCTTGCTAAGAAAATAAATATTGAAAGGCACTTCAAAACTGTTCACAAGAAATATGAAAACGACTTTCCAGCCAGAAGTGAACTGAGCAAGACGAAGAAGAAGGAATTGAAGTCTCAACTTGCTGGCCAATAATCCATATTTACTAGGCCCATCAAGATTTTAGGGGAGACACAACTGTGAGTCACTTGTTAGCTAAGTACATGAAATTGTACGAGGATGAAGACATGGTAAAAGATGCATTTTTGGAGGCAGTAGACTCATTATTTGATCATTTAAAAAATACTGCAAGTCCGAAATAATTTCAGCTACTAAGGAAATTCAGCTATCTAGACACACTATTATGTGACGTTTAGAAGTGATGAGTGAGGATCTGAGAGTGCAACTAAATAAAGATATAAATGAGTGCATTTTCTTTTCACTTCAGTTTCATGAGTCAACACATGCTATTGACACATCCCAGCTGTGTATTTTCATAAGAATGGTATTTAAAAATGTGACTGCTAAGGAGGAATTGCTCAATATCATACCGTTGAGGGGATAAACTCGAGGGGGAGGACATTTTCAAAGCATTCAAAGACTGTTCATAACACTCATTTACCCAATAACAAATTTGTGTCCCTTATCACCGATGAAGCTCCGGCCATGACTGGCCATACCTGTGGTTTCATTGCTCTCTGCAAAAATGATAGTAATTTTCCTAACTTCCATAGTTATCATTTCATAATTCATCAATTCATCGTATGTTCTATTCAGGCAGAAGTCTTCAGAGGCGCCTCTTTAATTTTCAACTGGAAGAAAGCGTTGTAAGATGGCTTAGTAGGAGAAAATTTCTTCAGAGATTTAGAGATTTTTTGACCGAAATGAAAGAGTTTCTGGCCTCAAGAGGTGATGAATATAAACATTTGAAAGATTATTAGCTTTAGCTTTTTTGACTGATGTCGCTGCTAAACTGAACAAACTCAATTTGGAGCCTCAAGGAAAAGATAAAAATATTATCCAACTGATTAGTTCTGAATGCCTTTAAACAAAAATTAAAACTGTTCTTGTCACAACCGCAGGGACACAAACGGAGGCATTTCCCAAATATTATGTCAGAGCTAGAAAACCAGGAAAAAGAACCTGCAACTTTTGACAATGATCAATATGTGGAACAGTTGAACAGCCTCATGACGGAGTTTGAGAGGCGCTTCCAAGACTTCTCAATGCTAGAACCTGTAGTAAGATTTATGTGTTTTCCGTTTGATGCAGACGTAGATGTTAAAGAAATTGCATTCAAAATGACAATATTGTTTCATATGGACACATTTTACATCGAAAGTGAAATTTTAACACTGCTAAGCGACCTTCAAATCAAATCGAGGGCATCAGATAAAAAATTTTGGAATCTTCTCGTGGAGGAAAAATATCAACATTTAAAAAAGGTGCGATGTATTTGACAGCATTTTTTAGTTCCACGTACCTCTGTGAATCAGCGTTCTCAAACATGATGATCATCAAGTCCAAGTACCGGTCCACTCTAACAGGTAATTATCTGGACGCCTGCTTGAGGCTGGCATTCAGCAACTATAATCCAAACTCTGCACAGCTTGCTGACACCATGCAGTGCAAATCATGTCTATTTGATAATATATTAATAACTAAAGAATATCTTATCATTCCATAATTATTATTATTATTTAAATAAATGTATTTTGCATAAATAAAGAAAATATATTTTCGTGTGCAAAAAATTATTTTGTCAGTTTCAGTGCTGGTAGATCACCAGGGAAACCCTGATTTATATTATCATCATGATTCCAATCATTATTATTATTATTATTATTATTATTATTATTATTATTCCCACAGTTCTCTCTCTCTCTCTCTCTCTCTCTCTCTCTCTCTCCGGTGCACATTATTATATCGTAGTAGTAGTAGCAGCAATGATGTTGGTTGTTTAACACCTTCCTATCGTACATCAGTTTTAACTATTATTTCTTCCTGAATATACATATATATATATTTGATTGAAGGGTTTGTTCTTGGGGAAGCGTAATTTAATGAGGAATAAAAGGATGAAGAGACGGTACATACTGAAGTTTTATTGACAGACGTTTCGGAAAAATTAATTTACATCATCAGTGCTAAAAAGTTAAAAGAAGAATGTATGAAAAATATACAAAAATATTTGGAAATAATAAAAAATACATGATTATAATATGACATGATTAACTGCAGTATAATGAAACAAATGATGTATAAAAGGTATATAAAGGATAAGGGGACAGTTAAAATATACAAATGGTTAAAATGGAGTTAACAGAAGTATAGGGTAACAGTGTGTGTATGTATGAGTTGGCGTACCGGGTTCTGTAGAAGTGTGTGATTACGAATTGCCGGAGAATTGACAATTGGAAGAATGTTGAGTAGTGAAGATATTCATTTCGGAATGATTTGTTCGTGAATGAAGATGAATGGCTGCAAGTTTCCAGTAGCGAGGCGGGAGAGTTTATCTACCTATGGTAAGGTTGAAGGCAGAACTATAATTATAATTATTAGTCACGGAGCCAGCTAGGGTATCGTGTGCACTGAAATGTACCCGGTTTTTTACTTCGGATATTGGTATAGGTTAGCTCAGTCAATGAGAAAAGTTTGGTCACAAGTTTCGGATTGTCGTCATTTTCTGCCATTTTGAATTCAAAATGGCCGCCATCTCAAATTTTAAAATCTGCGATTTTCGTAATTTTGCTATCTAATCCTATGTTTTCAGGTACGGGAAATTGAATGCTGATCATCTTAGTGCTTTGTGACATCTAAAAACAAAACAAACTTGCCATAAGTAGAATTCATTAATACATTTTTAATTTTTTTATTCGGGATGTATTGGCAGCACACATCACAATGACACCGAAAATTTCGAAAGACACACGAATACAATTTTGACAATTGACTACCCATACGGCAAGAAGGCGACTTATCACATAATGCACGCGCGCAATTTGTCACATAAGCATAAAATAATACGTAAAAGTAAATAAGAAAGATAAAAGAAAAAGTAAAAAATATTATCCGTGCGTCTCCCGCAATCGCGCGTGTTTCGTCCAGCGGCCGGCGTCCACTCCGGCTCGTGGCAATACATTGATATCATTTAACCATGTTTTCAGGATTGATGCACAATATTGTAGCTTCGCACTTGCAAAATGCACAACATTTTATATTTTTCCGACCACAAAGGCAAACATCCGACCGACCAAATATTTTACAAGAACATGGGTGAGGAAAATCATCGGGACCGGTTGGAGTGGAAGATACAATTGACACTAGAATTGTATCATTTCGCAATGCGTAGCCGTAATCTGGAGGATTCAACGTCACAGTGGCATGATAAGGTGCACGTAACCAACGATTACATTGTAAATAGGCTAGCTTAATGTTTTTTAATGGTCTTTGACGTTGGTACAACCATTTCAAAGTTATTTCTGATGTTTTTATGGCGATACTGGTGATACCTCAGCTCATCAAATGTTGTCAGTTTGAAATTTCCAAGAGCATTTACAAGGAACTTCTCAGCATTTTCTTCTATGTCTGGCGTTAATTCATTAGTTCCAAAACCATTAAGTAAGTTTGTTTCTGATTGTTCAGCTAGCTTCAGTGCAGATTGTTTTGTAGCAACTTTACTTGTCGTGTCGCAGCCAGTAAGTGCGTGGATGGCTGGGAGCACAGAAGTCAGTTCACTCGATATTTGGCGCAGCAAGTCATGCAAAGGTACTGCTCGATTTGAGCTACCCTGTCCACATAGAACCCACACCTCTAGTAGTCCACACTGCTTCCAGTTTTGGTTAAAATGATATAGGAGACAAATAAACACATCTGTATCTGGTGAAGCCACTATTACTCGCTTAAATGAATCTGAACTAATTGCATGATTGACATGAAGGAGCATGCGGTCATGAGCTTCTTTGTGGGTACAATGAAGTGCTGGCACATCTTTAACAGTTTGAGACATTATCTGTATGCACTTACACTGGTCTGTTTCATGTCCTCCTCCGGGATAAATAGCTGTAAGTGTGTTCACATTCTTAGTCTCATTCTCCTCAACCCACTTCATGAAAAATGCTTGGAATCTTGTTTTGTTAACATCTGATGCCCAGAATCTTTCCATTTCGACTAAAAGTGGTGTGTCATTTCGGATGATGGCAACTTCTACCGGATCAACTTTGTCTCTCCGAATTAGTTCATTTTCTCGAAATTCTGATAAGCTTGATCGCCAATTTGCAAACATGTGAGGAGGTACTTGCTTTTCTTAATATCAATGTGTTTTCCGGTTACAAAATTTTTCACAATACCAGTTTCTGTCAAATCAAACGGGTTCTCCTATTTTAGAACATATGCAACCATTTCTTGAACGCATTTTTCGTCGCGTTTAGTTGTAGCATCAGAAAATTCATGATGAAGAGAACATTCAGTTTCGTCATCAAGTCCACATAGCTGCTGAAGAAAAACGGAAATGCGTGCCTTCTCATGCATTATCAAATCGTGCTGAGCTACAGCTTCTTTCCTACGTGTTATTCAAAATATTCCACCTTGTCCTTTCGCAGGTTTATTATATGCCTGTCCAAGTGCCTAGTCCATGGGAACACAGGAAAATTTGCGGTTTGTGTGTTTAACGACAAAATGACCGTTTAAGAACTCCTTGTGTAGATAAATTCCAACCACTGGAGGCGACTCATTACCTCTGTCAACATGGAGAGGTCTCTGAGAGAATACTTTTAACTATCAATGGGCCAAAGATTTCATTTTCAACGAATAACTGGTCCACACCACTATCTTCAAGATACTTTCCAATACATGACATTACTACTTTTTCCATGTGGAAACCGCCAAGACCTGAGAAAATGTTGCCAAACTTTTCTTTAGGAAGAAGAAGCTGAAGCTCTTTTGCAATCCGGTACACTCCTTCATCGCACCGCAACGATCCGTACTGTTGTCCACACTGTAACAATGTGTCTTGATAGTTGACCATACAAGTGAATATATTGTCATACTGAGTTGCAGGATAAGGAAGAATAGTAGTGAAAGCTGTTGTTGTTGGTTTTGAAATGTCTTTAGAGGTCAGACTGTTAAATGCGCTCCATGAGGGAACATCACCTGATTCTTGCATTGTATGTCCAGGGACGTTTGATTTTGTTAGAAATCGACATAAAAACCATACCAAGTCCTGAACGCTAGCATTTTCTGCTGCAGTTGTGTAATTTGGTCTATCAGAAGGGCAAACATCTGGTTGAATATCGCCTCTATTGTTAGGTTTATGACACATCAGAAGCTTCTGACAAGGAAGAAGGCCGTCTAGCACTTTACTTCGGAGATTAATATAAAATGTGTCCAGAAAACTATCTTGCTGTGCATGGATTGGCTGTTCAACTATGTCTTGGAAAATTACTAGAACAGTGTCATGGATTCCCCCAATACCAGAAACTGTTTGTTCTTCGTGGTCAAAGTTATCCATTGCACCTCGAAGGGGAACTGGCGTTTTCATAGCAGGTGGCAATGGTACTCGATGTCCGTCTGCTCGTGCAATTGTGCGAGCAACTAAAGAGTGGTCTTGCCTTTCAATGTGATCATAACTCATACACACACCTAGGCGACTAAATATTTGTACAAGATTCTTAGAACGCGTTATTCCATGTATTGCCTGCGATGTGCTTACGTGCATTGGAGTTTTTTTGTTCCCGTTATGGATAAGTGTGAATGCAATTTGAAATATGGAGTCACATTTTCGTTTGATGGAGTAGGAAGGTAGTAGGGTAGTGAAAAACTGTTTCCATATTTCCGGAGTGGCTTGATCGTAATTTTCCATTTCAATTAACAGATCATTTGAATCGCAGAATTTTCCATCTAAACCAAAGTCATATTCTTTACACTCTTGTCTCAGTTTCTCAGCACATACCTGCACTGGGTTTGAAGTACGCACTGTCTCAACTAACTTGAAGATGCAAATATGTGTTGCAAAAACCATCTGCGAATTTGTTTTATCCTTCGGATACGTGAAGCATATTTCTTCTCCAAAGTGATTAATTAATAGTTGCTTCATTCTCCGGTTTGTTACGTGTATGTCTGGATCGCACTCATTGTTTAGGAAATCTTGACATTCAGATAGTGTATAGCCTCGTTCCTCGAGATGTATGTTTGCTAAAACTTTATTAAATGCTTCATGCACTTTATCTGGAAGAACGTCGTTGAGCAAGGCTTCTGCTGCTAAATTTCGCTTGTAATCTAAAATGTAAAGGTTGATACACTTTTTATGGCACATTATATCGACAGCAAATACACCCTGAACATCTTGTAAAGTTGAGGTTCTATTAAATACACTATCTTGATTAAAACGTGTTGCATCAAGGAATTGGTGGGCACGATTGTCTTCGCACATTCGGAATACTTTAGTTGACAATTTGTTTTTCCTTTTATTACAAATAATACACACATCAGAATCATTATGTTGAGACAAACGTGACTTTGTTCACAAATTAAGGTGAGTTATTAGTTGAGAGGCATTAGCATGTGTAGTATCAGCGCATTCGTTTGATGGATTTTTTAATCTATCACCCTTTAAAATGTATGGACGGTAACACTGCATATGGTACACAAATGTATTTAGTTTTTCAGTACAAAGTTCACTTAGGATACCATCTTTCATTTTATTAGACAGTTCTTTGATTTTGTTACGACCACTTTCAGTACTGGTTGACTTATCACCACGTTTGCTGCTATGGCACAGGATACATGTTGCTTTTCAGGGTACTTCTGTTCTTTTTCGTTTCTTCGTTTTCGCGAGAGGTGTTCCAAATTGTTCATCCATATCTGAAAAAGAAAGAAAACAGTTAAAATAATGCTAATATATATGAGTTACATGGATTTTAGAACGTGGGGATTAACAGCAATCAATTGCTCGTACCTGAAAACATAGGATTAGATAGCAAAAATATGAAAATTGCAGATTTTAAAATTTGAGATGGCGGCCATTTTGAATTCAAAATGGCGGAAAATGACTACAATCCGAGACATGTGACCAAGCTTTTTTCAATGTCTGAACTAACCTGTACCAACATATGAAGTAAAAAATCGGGTACATTTCAGTACACACGATATCCTAGCTGGCTCCTATACTAAATCGTTGAGGGTTGGTTTGTACTAAGAATATGTAGGGATTCGAGGATCTACAGAAGCTAAGGCTACCAAAGACCCTAAGATCCACTCTAAGGTTAGCCCGAGAGAAAGGAAAGAGTAGGGGGTTAAGGGAAGAGAATAAGGGGTTAAGTAAGTAGCAACACCTGTCACTCGTGGGTTAACATTCATTCAGAAAAACATTAACATTCATTCAGATGTCGGTTGGTTGTTGTGGGGGAGTCAATAACTTTGAAACTGGTGAGGAACAGGGGATGGTTGTGGAGATGGCATTGATCCCTTGTAGCTGATTTCGATGGTTTATTTAAAGGTTGCGAGGTTCTGGTAGAAATACCGCGATGTTTGCCCACTCTTGTTTGATATTGGCGACAGGTGCTGCTACTACAGAGTGGCCACAAAGTCTCTTTGCAGTGAACTTACAGCATATTTGTATGTTGTCCTTGTTTTTCATCCAAATGGACTTTATAGCCACCCTGTATAATTGAACGAGTAGACTGTGGACGAAACAAGGAATGCAGGGGTTTTTCTTTGATTGAAATATGATACTGAAAATACTGAAAACTGATTTCGGGATAGAGAGGGGTGATAGCTAGGTGGCGAAGGTCTGTATTTACTTTGTAACTGATGTAATCGTAAAAGTACTGACTTTTTTGAGGGTGGGGGCTTTGATAAATATTGTTAATAAAATTTCTGAGTAGAGATTGTAATAAATGGTTGCGAAAAGAGTTGTTGATTCTGAAATTATAGATGAATTCTGTTTCATTGTGGAAAGATAAGTAGGAGGAATAGAGAATTAGGATCGGCACGGTGGATTAGGATTTTGATGTTATTAATTTTATATACAGTAGTGAAGGAATGTGCCTCAGGTAATTGGTACCGAGGCTTATGTAGGTCTTCGATATAGGGAGGTGCTGAATTTTATTTTTATTGTTATTTTTATATCTAAAAAGGGTAGAGTGTTGATGGATCAGTCTTCTTTGGTGAACGTAATGTTTTGGTTTGGGAATTGAGGTAATTAAAGAAAAGGGAGGTCGTCATGGTTGGTATTGTGAAAGAGAAGAAAAGTATCGTCGACGTATCTTTTATATAGGTGTGATTTGTAATTGGTGGGACAGTGTAGTAGCCAGTTGTTTTCATGGTGGCAGAGGAAGATATTGGTGAGTGTAGCGCTTAGGAGGGACCCCATAGCTAATGAATCTGTTTGTTGGTAAAGTTGATTATTAAAAAGAAATGTGTTTGAAGCAGCAAGGGTTAGTAATTTAGTAAGTTCTTGTTTTGTCAAATTTAGAACTTTGTTTTGATTGTTAGGAAATTGTTTGCGTTATTTATGGTCTGTATTTCTTTGATGAATTCATTGGAGTTAGGGACGGAATATTCATTCTAAGTTAAAACAACAAACCAAAACAAAATCTTTATTTTAAAAGGAATACAAGTGACAGAGTTTAACAATATTTTTCAATATTTTTCTGTACAATTTAGGCATTTGATATGGCAATAGTACATTCACAGTATTCTATGTGGATATGCAGTTGGAAGCATGGAAGCTTTTTGAGAAAAATTAATGGGATTCAGCTTATTTATTGCACAAGAGAAGTGAGTGAAAATCGCAAGAAATAGTAATAGTATTAACAAATAATAGTAATAATAATAATATACACAAGTTAAAAATTTACAAAATTGTACATACTTTTAAATAAAATTATCAGTTGTATATTTAATACAAAATAAATGATGCTTAAAAAAATTAAAAAAGGATTAATTATTAAATTAAAAGTGCTTAATGAAATTTGCATACTTTAGATACTTAATTATAAAATGGGAACTTAATTACTATGACAGAAATGGCAGTAGTGAACTTATACATCAGTAGGAGCTAATAAAGTATTTTTTCAGTGATTTGCGAAATACTTTTAGTGATGAAGCCGACCTGATATTTATGGGAATTGCATTCCATATATCTGCTCCTTTGAAAGAGAGTACTTTTCTGCGGTTTCCATCATTGTATAGTTTGGTTTGTGTATAAAATCACTGGAGGTGATAGGGGTCACTGGGGCCTAGTGTGAAATGATAAGGTATTTGATGAGGTATGATTGCTTTTTGGATGGGTGATGTATGTTGATTTATATTGATAACTATGAACATACTGACAGCAACACTGAATTTGTACAAGTTTGTACAAGGGTTAGGTGTGTTAGGGCAAGAATTACGAATTTTGCTAGTTTGTAGTTGTGGGTAGTATAGGCAGAAAGGATAGGTCTAATGGGTAGGTTTGGTTTGCGTCTGTTGGGGAGGCCGTAAAGAACACCTGGGTTCTCCCAAAAATACACAAACCAATCCTACCCATAAGCCCCATCAAGGCTTTTACCAAATATAAAGTTTTTTAAAAGTCTTTCCTTATATTCACTAATCTTTTCTTGTTCTTCTTTTCCAGAATGATAAATAGTGCGCTCAACCAGCAAAAACTTGTAGAGTTTGATAAGGTTTCAGAAGGAACTCGAGATCCCTCACCGAAACCATCAACTTCATCGGATGTTGGTGGGCGGGATTGTGGAACCGGCCTGGAACCCTCCGTCTCGGATGTTGGAAGACGTACTCAATGATTCAGTCAGAAGCCTTCCATCTCCGCAGGAGTTAAGCGTACGTTAGTAGAGGATTCTGTAAAACCCTCCACGTCAGGTATACCTTCAAAACGTCCGAAATTCGAGTCGTACAACCCTGAGGACACAATGTCGCCACTACCACCAACCCCTTTGTCACCAACCCGACACGAATCAAAGAACTTAAATGGATTTGTGTCAACTCGACTTCCACATCTTTCTTCTGACGCATCTACAACCCACACAGAAACATCAACAACCCATCCTTCAGACAGGAGCGTATCAATCACGCTGTTACACAATGTGGGTAACACACCCGTACTGGTTAGGAACAAGTACGGCGTTAGGGTTGATCTACAGATCGCTTATGCTAAAGGTTTCGAACAAGAGCTTCACAACGTAGTTCGGAGCGTCGTCGCATACGCCTTTCGCAGCAATGAGGGCCAGAAGGCACGGGTGAGGTTGGCTCTTGGATTTGAACGCCTGGTTGAGGAGGATATTGACTACATCCTCTCACGTCCTGAGAAATCAGTGCAGAGTGGTTCAAAATTCAATCTGAGAATTTCATGATCGATACTGACCACGTGTTCCGTGATTAGGGCCTTGTTACTACACCGTACACTGAACTTTAACTCCTATGAAATTTACAGACAACACACAAACATTGGTCGTGGTTGCGGTTTTATGGCTGTAATTTTAGTGCATATGATCAGTGTTTTAAACATGGTAACCAAAAATATTTGTTTAGATACGGTTATAGATCGTTCGTGTAAACTTGCTAGATCCTGCGGTCTTAATTTAGATGCGAGATGGGTCCTGAAGAGGTTTTTTTTTACGCAGGAAGGAGGAGCCAAGGGAAAATGCCCGCAAAAGCGCCCCTCCATAGAAGAAGAAGAGAGCCAAAATGAAGGTCCGCGGTTTTGGAGATACCTAGAGACTCTGCGTTTGAAAGATGGGAGATCATAGCCAGGAGGAAGGATGAACTGGGGAAGATTGTTCCAGAGTTGACCGGTTGAGTAGATGAAAGACTGAAAATACCGATTAACCCTTGCATTAGATAGTTGGAGAGAAAAGGAATGAGAAAGTGCAGAAAGTCTGGTACTACGTGCTCTCCTTAAAGGAGGAGGCATACAGTTACCGAGTTCAGAAGAGCAATGTCCGTTATGATAGCGATAGTAAAGAGAGAGTGAGGCAACATTGCGGCAACACCTAACCTCTTAGAAGCTGTTTTGGCAAGAGAGTATATGTGATCTTTGCAGAAAAGATCACGAGAAAAGAAAACGCCAAGAATGTTAAGAGAAGAGGAAGGATTGAGTTGTGTGTTGTTGAAGGTAAGGGGATAGTCGTGTGGAAGATTGTGACGAGTAGACAGATGGAGGAACTGAGTTTTTAAAGCATTGAAAGATCAGAGGTTAGTTGCTCCATAGTCGTACTACGCGAATCATGGAGTGACTGTTGAGAGGGACGCTTTGGGAAGCGGGTGAAGTGAAGAGTGGAATCATCGGCATAGGAGTGAATAGGACAGGAAGTGCGAATTAAAAGATCATTAATAAATAAAAGGAAAAGAGTGGGTGACAGGACGGAATCCCGAGGAACACCACTGTTAATAGCTTTAGGAGAAGAACAGTGGCCATCTACAACTGCAGCTATAGATCGGCCAGAAAGGAAATTAGAGATGAAGGCACAGATTGAAGTATAGAAACCGAAGGAAGGCAGTTTCGAAATTAAAGATTTGTGCCAGACTCTATCAAAAACTTTTGATATGTCTAGTGCAATAGCAAAGGTTTCATCGAAATCCCGAAAGGAGGATGACCAAGAGACAGAAAGATATGCAAGATGATTGCCAGTAGAGCGTCTCTTGCGGAATCCATACTGACGATCTGAAAGAAGAAAGGCGTTTAAGAATCTTCCTATTTAGGATAGATTAAAAAACTTTGGAAAGGCAAGAAATCAAATCAATTGGACGGTAGTTGGAGGGTTGAGAGCAGTCACCCTTCTTTGGGTCAGGCTGAATGAAAGCGAACTTCCAGCAGGAAGGAAAAGTACCAGATGGGAGACAAAGACGCAAGAGTTTGCCTAGACAGGGTGTCAGCACAGTTCTTTAGAATAACAGGAGGAACACCATCAGGACCATACGCCTTCCTAGAGTTGAGCCCAGATAGTGTAGAAAAAAAACATTTAGAAGATATTCTAACTTGAGACATAATAAAGTCGGGGGGGGGGGATGGAGGAAAAGCACCGGAATCGTTAGGGTTGAATTATAAGAGAAAGTTTGAGCGAAGAGTTCAGCTTTGTCAGGAGAAGAGACGGCAACTGTGCCGTCCGAATGGAAAAGAGGAAGGGAAGAAGAGGAAGTAAAGTTGTTGAAGAGGTTCTTAGCTTGATAGAAAGAACGAGAACTAGAATTGGATAGATTTTGAAATTTTTATAGGATGAAGGAATTTTTGGCGAGTCGAAGAACAGATTTTGCACGATTGCGGGAAGAAATATAAGCTGAGTGAGAGTCAGGAGTTGGATGGCGACGGTACTTTCTCAAAGCCTCGTCTCTGTTGCGGATAGAATTAGAACAAGTAAAGTTAAACCAAGTTTTTTTTTGCATATGGAATATGGAATGTACGCCTTCATGCCCAAGAGAATCACCTCTGTGATATGCTCAGCACACCCAGAATGGTTCCGGCCACGGAAGCTGTAATCATTCCATGGCAAACCACAGAAGTACTGGCGAAGGGCCTACCAATCAGCCGAATTGGAGCGATAGGACAGGAAACAGATATAAGATTGTGGTCGGAGGAGCCCAACGGAGAGAAAAGTTTTACAGAGTAAGAAGAAGGATGAGAGGTAAGAAATAAATCCAGAATGTTGAGACTATCTCCAAGGCGATCGGGAATACGAGTAGGGTGCTGTACAATCTGCTCTAGGTCATTTAGGATAGAAAAGTTGTAAGCTAGGTCACCAGGGATGTCAGTGAAATGGAAGGAAAGCCAAAGGTGGTGGTGAACATTGAAATTTCCTAAAATGGAGATTTCAGCAAAGAGAGAGCGGGAAAGAATGTATTCTTCTTTGGAAGTCACCAATACGGGGCGCCTCGATCTTAGGACGCATGACTCACCATCAGGTCAGTGTGACGAACTGACGCAAGCAGCTCATCTCACACCAGCATCTGAGCTTGAAACGTTGTAACGTACTATCCAGAAGCATCCTCGCTGCATCACCATAAAACATCTGCACCTACAGTAACAAAAAAAGATGGAACTACCGCTAAGCAGTATCCTTAACGTTCAATACATTCAATATCCTTAACATTCAAAATTAGGTTTAAGCTATTGATTGAAAACAGTAAGGATAGTAACCTAATAGAAGTCCCTGATTTTCGGAGGGCTAATTTTCATAGTTTTACGGATAGAATGAGAGTAGTGGACTGGGACAATTTATTTATAGGTAATGACGCAAATTTCATTGGGAGGCGTTTAAAGAAAGTTTTTTGAATATCGAAAGGGCGTTTATTCCGCGTAGGCCCAAGTGGTGGATTAGGGAAATAGGTGAGTTCATAAACGAGCGTAACAGAGCGTATAGACTTAAAAAGCGCAATGGCACCAGGCGGTAGCTAACTGTAATATATATATCGAGCTTAGACGTCAGGTTAAAAGATCTTTTAGGAATTCTAAGCGTAATTTTGAGATACTTGAAGCTGCGGATAGTAAACATAATCCGAAAAAGTTTTTTGACTACGTCAATAATCGTAAGCTGATAAAAGGTAACATAGGCCCTCTAGTGGATCTTAACGGCGCTTTGGCTGCCGACGCTCAGGCGATAGCAAGTATTTGTAACAACTTTTTTCAGTCAGTTTTTACCGGAGAAGACGTAAATAATGTCCCCGACGTGGACGATATCGTTTCATTTAGTAGCGAAACTATTTGGAATGAAATAAGTGTTTACGAGGGTGAGATTGTGCATTATATCGATAAGCTAAAAGTTAGCAAGCTCCAGGCCCTGACGCGTTTTATCCTAGACATTTGAAAAATTTGAAAGGCGTTATCGTAGGCCCCTTAACAAAAATTTTTAATAAGTCACTGGAAACGGGGATTATTCCTGAAGACTTCAAATTGGCTAAGGTTACGCCCATTTTTTAAAAAGGCGACCGCACACTAGCTAGCAATTATAGGCCTATTAGCTTAACGTCAATTGTCGGTAAACTTTTGGAATCCGTAGTTAGGGTTCGTATCGTCGATCATTTAGAGAGTCGCGATTTGATTAATAGTAGTCAGCATGGGTTTCGACGTCATAAATCCTGTTTAACTAATTTGTTAGAGTTTTATAATGAAATAGTGCGCGAATACGATAGACATAGAGTGGCTCACGTTATTTATTTAGATTTAGAAAAGCGTTCGATACAGTTCCGCATAGAAGATTAATTGCGAAGGTTAAAGCGCACGGTATACGCGGTCAGGTAGTTAACTGGTTAGAGGAATGGCTTCGTGCCAGGAAACAGAGGGTCGTTGTTAATGGTAGGGAATCGGGGTGTTTGGATGTAGGTAGCGGTGCCCCTCAGGGTTCAAATATTAGGCCCATTGCTATTCGTAATCTACATTAGCGACATAGATATCGGGTTGACCAGTAACGTGTCAAAATTCGCGGACGATACTAAAATAGGTGGTAAAGTTCTTAACGTGGACGATAGAAATAGGCTCCAAGACGATATAAATAGGATTATGGAGTGGACGGGTAAGTGGCAGATGCAATTTAATGTAGACAAATGTAAAGTTTCGCATGTAGGTTCTCGTAACAACAATTACACGTACTCGATGGATAATAGACAGTTAGCGAGCGTTGACGAGGAAGTAGGTTTAGGCGCACGCGTATCTAAGGATTTAAAAGTTCGGAACCAGTGTCTGGAGTCTTGCGCAAAAGCTAATAGGATGTTAGGATTCATAGCGCGTAATTTCGAATTTAAATCGAAGAATATTATATTGCCCCTTTACAAGTTCCTAGTCAGGCTTCACTTAGAATATGCCGTTCAGTTTTGGTGCCGTATTTGCGTGAGGATATTGATGGGTTGGAAAGGGTTCAGCGACGCGCCACGAAACTAATTCTGTCACTACGCAACAAGTCTTACGAAGATAGGATTAAAGAGTTAGACTTGCATTCACTCGAAACTAGGAGATTAATGGGGGAGCTTATTGACGTTTTCAAAATCGTTAATAAAATCGATAACGTAAATTTTGAGAAATTGTTCATTTTCGATAATAACAATACTCTTAATAACGGATTTAAATTACGTGGCAGACGTTTCATTACTAACATCGCTAAAAACGTTTCTAGGTTTAAAGTAATTGTAAATGGAATAATCTTCCCGCGTCCGTCGTGAACTCTACCAGCGTTAATATGTTTAAAAACTGTTTAGATGGGCATTTTAAAAATATTAACGTCGTTTAAAATAATAAAACAATTAGCAACAGGAGCTCTGGTGGTAATGGTCGAGGTTTGAGTCTGTTGACGATTAATGCCAGTTTGTGACATGCCTGTGATATGCCAGCAATAAAATTATATTAAAAAAAATTAGACTAACACGAACTTAGATGTAGCTCGTAGCGTAAACTAACCCACTTTTTGTTATACTTTTCATACTTTTTCTTTTTGTTCTTTTCTTATCTTCTTTTTATTTGCATATCTGTAGTTTGCATGGTATGACAGTGTTTGAGTTAAGACTGTGTTTGCATGGTTTGTAAGCATTCTTATTTTACTTCTTTTCATCTTTCACCCCTTTCCTATTCTCTTCGACTATTTTTCCGACTTGTCGGCAGTGGCCGGCGGATGATGATGATGAGTCTTTCCCTCTCTTTTTCTGAATGAATGTGAACCCACGAATGATAGGTTTTGCTCTTACTTAACCACTTATTCTCTTCTTTTAATCCCCTACTCTCTTCTTTCTCTCGGGTTAACCTTAGAGTGGATCTTAGGGTCTTTGTTAGCCTTAGTTTCTGTAGATCTGTAGGTGTAGAATACGTGGTCTTTTTCTAAATCAGTGATACTGTTTAAACGTAGAAATAATGTGATTAATTATGTGCTCAAGACAAATTATAAACATGAAGACTTCCCATGTGACTGTCGACGAGATGTCGAAAATCTTTGTGTTGGGTGATAAGTGGTCAGGGGCTCCTCCAGATTTGGGTGAGGGGGTGGTTGGTATCAAAATCTGCCTCAAAGAGCTTCTAAAGAACGTTTTCTGGTGTCTATTTCGCTCATTGATGAGCTACACATTTTGCCATGCTTTCAAAGAACATAAGATAATGTCTTTTGTACATAAAAATGTTCTCTTGTACATAAAAATTTCCGTTACAAAAAGTTAGCATTGTGTGAAAAGTAAATTTACTAAGGCAAGGGGGGTGGCTAGTCACCTCAGCCATTTCAAAAGGGTATTTCTCCTTGAAAAGGGGAAACAAACTTATATAGATGCAAATAAGAGGTAATGTTCAGTTTAAAGATACTTTATTATTCACACCTTGTAAACTAGCCAAGCTACCAAAGGTGATGGGTGTAGTCGCCGAAGTTTCAAAAGGATATTTCCGTTACACTTTCCTCACGAGCGACACTTTAAATTATGTAGGAATACCTCCCCCGAAACATTATTTTAACTACACCAACATGAGTGATAGTGAGCGTGAAGATTTTGACCGCTACTACAACAGTTTTAATGAAGATAATCCTTACACTATAGCTGAAGAATGTGAGCGTTATTGCGTGAATGATGTGCGCGTGCTTAGAGTATGTTTCCAGGCCTTTAGAAGATTGCACATAGACCGTTTCAGCTGCGATCCGCTGCAAGTCGCAACTATAATCGCCTCATTGTGCTTTACTGTGTTCAAGAACAATTTCATGCCTAAAGACACCTTAGTCGTCATTCACAGAAACAACCCTCGCAGTTATGGGCATAAGGCTACTTACTGGCTTATACACCTACATCAGCAAACCGGTGTATACATAAAACATGCCCACAACACGGTGGAGGTACCCATTAAGATTAATGGTCGTGTTTTTTGGGTTGATGGCCTAAGCGAAGACCGGATCACTGGTGAGAAGACTGTGTACTCCTTTAACGGTTGCTGGTGGCATGGATGTCCACGTCCCGAGTGTGGAATCGTAGGAGATATCTACGGTAGATCTGCTGACAGTCTTGCATGGACCCGCACCCGCGATCAGCTTATAGGCCCACAGTTCACTCACAAGATCTTGTGGAAGCATGAGTATGATGCAGGGATGGAAACAGATGACAGTACCGTGAAGAAATAAACACCATCAAGCGCTCAATGGTGTTGGATCCTCTCAAATGCGGTGATAGCTTGCTCGGAGGGCGTACAAACCCATTCAAGCTATACTTTCTTTCGCGTACGGAGGGCGTGAAACTCCATTACTACGATTTCTGCTCTTTATATCCCTACGTGATGAAGAACAATCCGTACCCCGTAGGTGAACCTGAAAAACTGGTGGGTCCAGTCCTGCCCACCATCGAAGATTTCTCAGCAAATTTGAACACGAACTATTTCGGACTTTCTTTCGGAGACGTACTCCCCCCTCGCGATTTATGGATGCCGATCTTACCCGTCGTTATAGATCACAAGCTCATGTTTCCCCTGTGCGTGAAGTGCGCAGAGGAGAACAACGGTGATTGTAACCATACAACCAACCAGCGTAAGATCAGAGGTGTATATACAAGCCCTGAGCTGGCCCTAGCCGTTCGCCATGGTTACAGAATATTGAAAATATATCAGGTGTGGAGGTTTCAGAAGCTGCCCAACCTCTTCACGCCGTATATAAATACTTTTTGGAAGGATAAAGTAGAAGCATCATGTTACCCGCGAGAGGTTGAAACCGAGGGTGAAAAATCGGCGTATATTCAGCGCTACCATGACCGTGAAGGGATACATCTTGACTGGTCCAAATTGTTAAGAACCCTGGCAAGCGCTTTAGTGCAAAGTTGTGCCTAAATAGTCTTTGGGGCAAGTTTGCACAGAATACAGGCAAGGGGAACGTTCATCTGGCCTAAAGTTATAATGAGGTGTGGGATTATGCCAATGCCCCCGATAAAGAGGTCATGGAAATCGTGAATGTAGGTAACACGTACATAATAAAGTACATCATCACCGAATTGGCCACAGACACCTCACGTGTTATAGACATGCCTGTAGCCAGCTTCACACCGGCATACTCACGCATCAAGCTTTGGGGACTGCTGGACGGAGGGTCTTGTACGCTGACACAGATTGCGTAATATTCACAGCGCGGGAGGGTGAATACATGCCGCCTATTGGTGAATTCCTCGGAGAGTTGACTGACGAGATCAAGAATGAGTATGGTGATAGTGCATACGCTGACTCCTTTGTATCAACAGGTCCAAAAACCTATGGGGTACAGGTAAGAGTGGGGAAAGAGATGAAATATATCGTGAAGGCTAAGGGTATCACGCTTAACCAGGTGAACCGACGTGTCGTTAACTTTGACTCGCTGAAGGAGCTACTGTGCTTAGAAGATGAGGGTGACCAATCGCCCGAACTGACTGTAGGGACCCACAATTTTTGGGCACAGAAACTGGGGGGCGTGAAGGAACTTAGTGACACAAAGGTGTGCCGTAACACCTATAGGAAACGTTACCAGGTTCCTGGTACCTATGATACCGTACCCTTTGGGTACCATAGTACTTGAGTGTTATATATATATATATATATATATATATATGTGTGTGTGTTGTGTGTGTGTGTGTGTGTGTGTGTGTCTATTTACCCGTTAACGATATGTTTATTTTATTTATTACGTATATTTGAATATGTTTATTAAATAAATCATGTTTCAATTAGGGTTTCATTTTCTCCTTGTGTGTGTGTGTGTGTGTGTGTGTGTGTGTGTGTGTGCGCGCGCGCGCGTATGTGCAGGACAAAGTCCTAAGCTCAGCCCACTGTAAGGTCGATCAAAGGGTCACGTGACTCCTGCTACTACCTGGATATATCTCTATCCTGTGTGCTCAGTTGACGTATATTTGAAGAATTCTCACGTAGACGAAAACTAGTGATGGCGACCTTTGATATTGCGTGCTCGACGTTTATGAAGTGGTATTCGTAAAGTCGGAAGATGTGGTGAATACTGAAAGACTCCCTAGCCCTCTCTACTTTGAGACTTTAAGACTACATTGAACCGTGCGAAGCGTGAGGAGTAAGAGGTTCAAATACTCTATGGATATTCTGGCGAGAGCATTGCCGGATTTCGCGGCACAAACAATGTAATGGACTACGGTGTAGGGCTAAACTGTATAAAAGCGTACATATACCGTGAAGTGAAAGAAACAACACGTGCAGAAGAGAAGCAACGGGTATGGGTTGCGAGTCTTGTTGATGAGTGGTGTGACCAGCAAGCGGTATTATGTCATGCTGCATCATACCGAGTACGCGTACCCTGCGGCTGAGAATGTAAATCTTGTCATCATGGATAGTCTGAAATACTTTTACCACTACATTCATATACAGGGTATTTCAAGAGGAAAGGTCAATACTTCGGGAGGTGATAGTATCGGTCATTGCGAGAAAAAAAGTTTATATGAACATGTGTCTAATTCTGAATGGTTACGGAGATAGAGCTGTTTGAATCTGATGCGTGCGCAGCTCTTCCTTCCCCCGCGGTGGTCCCATTCAATGGCCACCAAGGTCTCCAGATTCTCTCCGTTAGATTATTGTTTGTGGAGGTGGATGAAAAGTCAAGTTTACAAAAGAAAGGTGGATACACGAGACGAATTGCTCGCGCGCATTTTGGATGCTGCTGCCCGCATAAAGGAACGTCAAGATCAACTCAGACGAACAACACGCGATCTTCGCACACGAGTTGCAAAGTGCATTGAGGTTGACGGTGGGATTTTCGAAACGTATTGTAAACTGTAACAAATTTGTCATTTCTGTATCTGATACCATTCAAAATGCCAATGTTTAAATATTAAATGTTAGGAACAGTAATTGGTTTCTCTTTCTTGATTACCATTAACAATGCTTTTGTATTTGTAGATTCAAACAGCTCTATCTCCGTAACCATTCAGAATTAGACACATGTTCATATGAACTTTTTTCTCACAATGACCGATACTATCACCTCCCGAAGTATTGACCTTTCCTCCTGAAACACCCTGTATATCATGACGAGCTTCGTAGTGAGTAGAGGCGAGTATCGACTGCTAAGCAAAAGGGATAAATACGGGCACATGTTTCTCTCAAATAGTGCGCCGGGTTGTGAATAAAATGTGTTTAGTTCGTGGAAATGAACGAAAAATGTCTGGTGCGCAATCTGGGGAGTAATAAAACATTAAAGCCGATAATGCCCTATGTATCGGAAAGATTCTGATTGCCCGGTATAATGGGCACAAGTACTCGCATGATTCTTTCATGCTGGAGCAAACCAGTACACGAAACATTAACGTTTGGTATGACTCGTCCGTGTGACTCACTCCTCCACACCTGTCTCCGAGCCAAACCGCGTACGGTTGCTCATAGTCATCTCAGAGCTTGACCCGACTGGACGTACACTCTCACAATAGAAAACGATGGAGTTTGCAGCATTCTCAATGCTGTATACGACGTGTCTGTGACGAAGTTGTTGCGTGTGTCCAGACGTAAAACCGGTGCCATTAACTATATACTTGAAACGACTTGTAGACAAGCAAACTCTGGTAAACGGAATGTTATTTATTTAAATGTTGAGGAGATGAATAGAGTCTTCCTGATAGTTGAGAAGTGGGGTGAGGATCGTTATAAAGTACCTGCAGGTGTAGGTACAAGAAGAGAACAGATTAGTGATACCCTCTCATATGCCATTGTTTGTACGTTGTGTATAAATAACGATCAGCCATGCATTGATATACGACTGATGTGGAAGAATGCATCTGATAATAACGTTCTTGTCCCCACGCGAAACCGATTCATCCTCGACAGAATGTTTGAAATCGTCGGTTTCCGCAAGCTAAAGCCTATATTAGACGCACGTGTTACGGATATGGTTTATTTTGATACGGTTCTAGAATATGCATAGACCGCTCTACTCGACGGGTTTACCGAATGTAGGAATGAACATGGCGAGAATGGTCTAGAGGTGGATGCTTATTTTAAAGGTTTAGAATCTTCGAAATATCATGAACTTTGGTACAAAGGACTTGAGCGGTACAGGGCAGAGCTCGCCTACACTGTTCACCCTGAAGAATTGTTTCTTTATATAATGAGCAGCTGTCGTTACGACTTAGAAGATTATTTCAACTGCCGCTATGCGTTGTGAAGAAGAGTTCACGATTGAAAAGCTCGGATCGGCAAGAATAAACACTCGATTGGAAAGGAGTGTTTATAAACGACGCCCTCTTTGTGCGTGCTTTTGATTGTATTCTGTCCATGTTTAAAGAGAGTGATAATTTGCCAACCAATTGTAAAGTGGGCACAAAAATAGTATTGAACGAAATGAAGGGCCTTTACATTGAGTATAGGCGTCCGCACACCTTGAGTGGTGAAATAATGTTAAATCATATTTATTGCATAGTACAAACAACAATGATGAACTGTAGACTCGATCACGTGCGAGTTTAGTATTTTAGTTAAGCGCTGTAGAACATAAAGTGTATGTATTTTGCTGTATATTATTTGAAGTTTATATATATAATTGTGTTTGCTAGTACATATATTAAATGGGTATATAGTTTTACCCTGTGCTATTATTATTTTTTATTTTATATAAGTTTTGGTGTTATATATATATATATATATATATATATATATATATATATATTGTGTATTTGCTCATACATATATGAAATATGTATATAGATTTCTCCTGTACTAATATTATTATTTAAGAATGTGTATATTTATATATATCGTTTAATGTGTGTATTTATGTATATTATTTTTGAATGTATATTTATCTCCTATATATTTCATGAATTATTTCCCTTAACTCCTCTAAATCAACAGAATGATGTAATGGTGTTTTATTTAATTCTTTTGGTTGTATATATAAACGACATTAAGGAATAACTGGCGAGATGGTAATATATATAAACAATGCACCTTCAATAAATATATATATATGAATACCAAATGGCTGGTTACGCCTTCTAAGTCGACTGACGGAATTCTAGGCCAACTGTCAAGACTACCTCCATTAATTAAATAAATAGCGCAAACTGGCAACTCAAACGTGATTAATATATATACACATACACCTAAACAAGCCATTTACGCCTTCTTAGCTAGATTAAGCCAACTGGCTTAAAAATACTTCTAAGCCAAGTGATGCTGTCAAGAAATCTTATTATGCGTCTGGCTGCGCCAGACGTAGTATGACCTATCTTCCTCTCTTTTTCTTAGGTTAGGTATACCCATTTGGGGGGGATGAGGCCGTCCCACCTTCTCCCCCAAAGTCTCTTAGGTTAGGTCAGTGGTCGGGGAACAGGGGTAAATTACCCAAATGGGGTAAATTTAAAACTTTTGGGGGTAATGCGTGCGGTATGAGAGACACTTTGTGCTGATATTTTTTTCATATATTTTTATTTTATTTTGTTACATAAATGTGGCGTTATTCTAAATTTTAGAATATTACGAATTTACGTCCTGATTACGTCCTCAAATATATTTTGGGGTAATACCAAAAAAAGTTCGCCGACCACTGGGTTAGGTGGACTACCCCGCTTGCTGGGTGAATTCCCCCTTTTTTGGAACCTGGGGGGTTGGCACTGGCACTCATTTGATCAACATTGCAATTGCTCTGCACTCTAACCTTTTGCGTCCATGCTACTCACCCAGACTCTCCACGCAAGAAAAAGTTAAAAATGGCTCCCTCTCCCATCTTCTGGAACATGAAAGGGATGATTCTGGGGCACATTATGAAGAAAGGACAAACAATCAACTCAGAGACATATATTGCTACCCTACAGAGACTCCAAAGACGTATAAAGCGAGTTCGACCGGAGAGAAAACTGGGAGACGTCCTTTTTTTGCACGATAACGCAATACCACACAACAGTTTGCAAACAAGAAAGGCCATCACAAAAATGCGCTTAACTGTGTTGCCCCACCCTCCATACAGCCCGAATCTGGCACCTTCAGACTTCCATTTGTTTGGGCCAATGAAGGATGTTATTCGTGGAAGAAAGTTTCAGAGTGACGGTGAGGTTGTTGAGGAGGTTAAGAGGTGTCTCCAGCGGAACCCAGCGGACTTTTACCAACAAGGAATAAAGGCCCTTATTTCGAGGTGGAGGAAAGCCGTACAAAAGGATGGAGACTATGTGGAAAAATAAAAACTTGTAAAAAAGGCATGTAACTACTTGTGTACAAAATTTCTGGAACTTACAAGGAAACTTGGAAAAAAAAAAAAAGGTGGGCCAAAATATATTGAGTGGCCCTCGTGTGTATATATTTATATATAATGTCGTTCAAAATTACGGGAACATTTTTTTAAATGCTGATTATGTAATATAATTGTTTTCATTCTTTTTATACTTTACAGGAAAAATAATGATATATCTGCTAATTAAGGAGCTTTCTACTGTGGTGTTTTGTTTCACGAAGACTTAAAGAAATTAATTAATATTGAAAAAATTGTATTTAATTGTGACATCACGTTTTGATCAAAATATTTGTATATATTTACAGAAATATTGGTTGAGTGTTTGGTCAGAATGTTTCTCTGTTATTTGTATTCATACATTTGATCCCATTTTTCTTCTAAAATTCATCCCTGACTTGTCAAACTTGCATCTGAACACTGTTTGGTATCATTGTGCCGTTCTCTTACAGGTATTTCTCTACATTGGCTTCCACAAAGGAAATATACGAAAATAGACTCAAGAATGTAGTTCTTCATCAAGAAGGTATTAATCAGAGACAAATAGCCAATAAAGTGTTAGTTTCGTTGTCCAAAATGAGCAAAACCCTCTCCCGTCATTCTCAAACTGGGAGTAGAATAAACAAAGTAAGCCGACGACGAAAAAGGAAGACCTCAGGAGAAAAAGACAAACACATGATTTTATTGAGCAAACCCAAAAGAAAAAAGACCAGCGTCCAAATAGCTGCTAAAGTCAAATCTCTCACTCAACAACAGCACTTCTGCTTCAACCTGAAGAGACTTTTGAAGGAGGTTTATTTAATAAGTCAGGTTGCTACTAGAAAGCCTTGTTTGCGACGAGGAAATCGAGCCATAGGTTCGAAACGGACATAAAATCACAAAGAATGGTCACTAGGGTGTCAATTTTGGGGGTGAAATGACTAAATTGAAAATCATGTGATTTGGTATCAATTTAATGTAATCATTTGGCATACAAAATAATATCCTTGCTTCAAAAACAATAAAAAATAACTCCTATCGACATCACTTTTAATTAAAAAATTCCATTTTTCCGTAAATTCGTAATGAAATAACAAATGTGCGCAAACATCCTATCAACATTTAAAGTGGCAATAAGATATCATTCAGTCTTTATTTGAAAGTAACCAATGCAGTCATGTCCTTTTTGCTGCGGTTCCTTGACATCAGCATTCGGCTTGCTACTTGCGCTTTGATGTAGCCTTCTCGCCTCTCGTGACTGTAAACTTGACTAGCTGCTTCTGTGACCATTTTCACACATCTCTCCACACTCTGAGTGTGAGAAGGCCACTTTGGCACTTGCAATGAAGCCTCTTTAAGTTGTGTTACATCTTTGTTTGTTATACATGTTGTCAGTGGTGGCTCCAAAACTTCCGAACTCAAGTTAACTAATTCTGACAATTTCGTGGCATTGACGTTTATCGGAGGTACCTTCCTTGTCTGAACAGAGCAGTCTCCCAGCTGGTCATCATCTAGTGATGTTCCTCTAAGCTTTAGAGTGATTTCCACAGCCTCAGTTCGCTCTTTGGTACATTGGCTGCAGAGTATTGCTTGCAAAACTGCCTCTGGCCTAGCATACCAAGCGGACCTTCTCACCACAGGTAACACGATGTCCACCACTACTTTCCTTTGGGTTCTCAGTAGCTGTAATTGAAACAAGATGTGGTTGGGCATTTTGCCTTTCAGTTCATGTTTGGAAACCCAAATCCTGCAGAAATGAATCGTTGTAGTTAACAAACGATTGTGACTTACGGGTCCAATCTCCAAGAGAGTCAGATTTTGAGGCAACTCTCCTGATCTGATTGCTTGAACAATACGATAAGCGTAAGATTGATCCGTGCTGAGGTCTTTGATAACTTCATCAGACAACACTGGAAGGGGAGGGCCTACTTCGACCTTTGGAAATTTTGTATTTATTTCTAATTCCGTTGCTTTATCTTGCATGTTGCCAAGGGGGCCTGACCACTTGTTGTTGCTCTTTGTAGGACCATCAAGTTCCTGGATGAGCGACGAAGAGGTAGTTCCCCTGTGTGCAAATCACATACAATCCAAACAAGCCTTCTTCCAAGTTTTTTCTCTAAATGTGTCATAACACCGCCCTGCCATCCAGTGTTCACCGCAGTTGAGTCTCCACCAACGGCCTGCAGTGAACTGTCAAGTCTTCTTTCTTGAAGCCAACATATTATTTGATCAGCAATTGCCTCTGCATGTTTCTTACCTTCTACTTCTGCTTCAGGAACAAAATGAAACAAATAGCGGCCACCAGGTTCGGAACACACATAGTAGTGTTCTTCTTTGATGAGACCGGGAAACTTTCTGTCCATTCCCTCTACCTCTAGGAGAACTTTTGTGTCATCTCTTCTTCCATCAAACAAAAGCAAGAGAGACCTTCCTCCTTCAAATCTTTTTCATGCTGATCAGATATTTCCTTCATTATTTTTTCTTGTGCGCTTCTTATCTTATTATGATCTATCACTAAGGATGTATCCTCTCGGCTGATGAGGCCTGCATCTATCCAAGCGGCAGTGGCAATCTCTGCAGTCTCTCGTAGCCCCGTATGGTGGCGAATACTGGCAAGGGCAATGTTTGAGATGTCTTTAGTGTTGTATTTCATTCTCTTCGGCGAAGGTTCAGATGGCATTTTTGAGCTATCACCTGATGTTGCTTCTTTCTGTTCATCTGAAGAGCTTTCAAAGAAGTGAGAAACCTCTTGATAGAGCTCTTCATCTCTTTGGGTGGCTTCTTCACTCTTCTTTTTCTTCCTTTCTTCCCTCTCTCGGATTTTCTCTTTTTTTTTAGCAATAACAATCTGTTTTTTGGTTTCTGAATAATCTGCCGAACCAATCTGCATACTTCCTTGGCCTCCTGCCTTTGTTCTCTGCCCTTTATGAAAGCCAGCTCCAAAACAGGGATCTTCTTCTCACGAGGAAGCGACAATCAATGTGAGGGTGAGGTTCTCTTCTGCATGAGGGAGAACAATTGGCTTCAGGACACAACTCTATGGGACACTGGCAGTTAAAAATGTCAAGAAGCGTATCAAGTGTGTGCAGAAATTTATTTTTCTTTGCTAGTTTTCCTTTACCAAGTGATGTCTCAACTGCTTTGTGCCACAGCTTTGTTAATTTTAGCTCAATAGTTCTATACTGATTGAGTACAGGTGGTTTGAATAACACATTAGCTTTTTTCCAGTGATGCAGAAGAGGGGGAATTATGTCCCTTATGAGCTCTTTCTCTGTGTAGTTCCTTCTATCCTTTGTATTTTGTTCACGAAGGAGTAACCCTAGTCTCAGCATGTCTCGCACTGTTGGTAGTTCTGATAAGGGAAGCTCCTTGCCTGTACCGACTAACAGGCTCAAGTGGCATGACGACTGACCTCTTGTCTTCAATTTTGGCATCTTAGGAATATCTGAGAAGAAAGAAAAACATTTAAGTATTTTATATCAATTGCGATGTTTCAAAGTTTAGTCATTCGATGTTCTAAAATTCAATAAAAAAATATTTCATGGGATTACAACATAATTAGACAGAAGAATATGATAATAATAAATAATTGTAATAATCAATAATCCATACTTACAGTTAAACTGTAGTATTCATCTAATAGAATAACTATGAAGTAGGTACAAGAGCAATAACAGCAAACCACCGTCTATGACATCTAAGAGGCAACTCAGGACTGAGAGTGAGGGACAGTTCTATTCATGTTGTGACTTGTACATTGTACAACAACTATATGACCTTGAAAACACTCCATATGCGATCAGTGGGATAATTCTGTGACAGATGAATAGTTAATCAATTTATGTCCTATTATTTAGTAAAAGAGTCAATTTCTGAAACTTTAAGGTAAAATTTATGTAGGTAAGAGTTATTTTATTTCATTTTGGTTGGCCAATTTCAAGTTTTGACATGAAAGACACTATATTTTCACTACCAAAATTGATTTGAAAAAAGTTGACAAAATTGACACACCCTAAATTGGTCACTCCAAGAGTGTCAAGAATGACTGGCTACCATCATTACGGAAAACCCGCTTCCAGCGATATGTAGAAACTGAGCAGAAAACATAGCGACTGCAAAAAACAGAAAAAATAGCATTTGAACAGCCGTTGTTAATAGTTAACTCATACTAAGTTTGAAGAATGGGCATCACAAGGAACATAGTGAATAAGCGGCTCGGGTCAATTTAGACGTGCCTGCAGACGGCCGTATCGTCTCGACATATTGTAGGCATTGTCATATGTTTGTTGAAGGCAATTGGAGATGTCCAAACCAAAGTTGTTTACCATTGCAAGTGCACACTCAGCAATGGCTCAAATCTATTAATCGTTCTACAATTTTCCCCTCTGAATTGACAAATCTGAATATGAAAGTCAGCTGATCAACATGCGATAAGTCTGGCACTGAATCCACAGTCACTGAAAAATATTTGGCTTGTTCCAGTTTAGCTGATAGTTTTTTTTTATTTTCTGTCCCATCAAATAAATTAATTTTTCACAAATACTTAATGACAGATAAAAAGGATTACCTTTACCCTTCTGTCCGAATTTAGGTATACGATTTGCCAAAAATGGATCAAATTGAGTAATCAGTTCTAAAATCCCCAAATAGCTTCCATTATGTAGTGACCCGAGTAGCTCATCTTGGCCAAAAGAATGGGAGCCCGCGCACACTTCAGAACTTCTAACTGTTCCGTCTCTGCAGTACTGACACTGGCCGACACTGCCGTGCTAGATCTGCATCAACTGTACCTTTTGCTCTTGTATGCTGTATCTATGTCAGCATACATTTTCAGTGTTCCAAGCTTTTTTCCTGTTCAGAAAGGCGTTCAGGGTGTTTCTAAATCACTGAATCCTTCGCTAAAGGCGTGCTTTTGGTTGAAAGAAGTTTGCAGACAAAGCAGCAAACATTTTCAGAAGGTGGGGAATAAATGAGCCAGTCCTGCATAATTGATTCACCGTTTGTACAACCGACAAGAAAACAAATCTTCAGCTAGCATACTCGTCTTCCTTCAAATCACCCTTGCAGAAGCAGAGAAAATTTTTACGTTTATAGTTTGACAAGTAGCTGAACTCTTGGCAATCCAAAAACTGAAACTGTTATCAATATTACTCCACAATGCAGGATCGCTGCCAAATTTATCTGCTTTGATTGTATTCGTTTCACCAGCATCACTCGGTTCCGGCTCGTCCGCTTCCCGCCAATCATGGTCTATAAACTCCTTCTCTTGTTGAAGGCCTGTATTGTTGTCAGAAGTATCGTCCGGCGAGCCACTGTTGTTGCCTTCGTTGTTAGCCGTTTCTCGTTACTTTCTCTCCTTGAAATATTGAGTTATTATCTTTTGTAGCAAAGCAACTCCTTTAACCTCATTTTATTGTTTCACCTTTCTCTTAGTACTCCTAATTAAGTAAGGTCGATCCATAATTTTGTAAACAAGATAGATATCTCGGATATTTCTCTTAGTATCACTATGTATGATATAAAAGGTCTGGCCTGGTTAAATGGTTTTCGGATTTGGGTATCGAGTTATGTGATTTCTTTAAGTTGCAGTCTCCGTTTGACCTACTATGAATAGTAGCCAAAGTGAATATAGATAAATCAGTCCTAAGTAAATCTTTATTCGGTTACGAAGTGACCAAGGCCGTCACTTCGGAGGTCACTCGTCGAGCAATACAGATTTATTACTTAACTGAGAATAAAGTTAATTTGATGATTGCTAAAAGAGATGTTTAGGCCGAGATGACATTAAGAATTTTCTAAAGAATTATACTAGTAGGTTTTCTAAAGTGTTCTATTAATTGAAATCAAAAGAATGAAAAAGAATGCTGAAGATTATGTCTGACTGCTATGAATGCGTGGCAACACATGTTTGACTCTCTCAAAGCTTAGGCAGTGTCCCCGCTCCTTTCTATTCATGGTTTCTAAAGTGTGCGATTTTGACTAGATTTGAGATACTTTTTGCTCTATTCTCGATGTTTTTAGTACGAGTTTTGGAACCAGGTGTAAGACGGTAAGCTATGTGTCACTGATAAATTTCGCTAATTTGAATTTCGAGTTTGGTCGGAAGTTCCTCCGGAAGGCATAGGTTTTATTGCTGCTCACTGGAGTTAAGTGAAAGACTCCAACTCCACTAATTTGAATTGACTGTACAGGAATAAATATGATTTTTATATGGTGTATGAATATAAGTTTGGGTGATAATTATAATTAACTGTCGAAAATTTTCGGCATATTCTTATAGGTGACTTTTCCTGGAGGCCTCTTCAGTCTGTGCGTTAATGCGCCATTATTATATATATAGATAATAGATTTAGACTTTGAACACGCGTGGCAACATAACTCTATGGGGTCGAACACAGATGATCCTGAAAAGTTGTTCGAAGCTATTAAAAGTAAGTAATGAGGTGAGAAACAAGTTTATTCATTCTAGTACTTAACTTCATTAAGCGTATACGTGTTATATTTCATTATCTTTAATAACTACATGAACTGAAATCAAAAGTGAAAGTTGGAAAATAACATAACTAAATAAATAATTAGTAATTAAAAAAAGAAAAAGGAATAAATATTAAAATATCCACTTGTTCTCTTTGTAATAGCAACTATCAGCGGGTGGGAAAATAGAGGGGGTGGTAGCTTGCAATATTTGCAACTCTTTTCTAAACTACCAAAACGTAACCATACTACTGGGGAGATGAAAGTCATCCACGAACATGAGTTTGCAATTGCGAGCGTAATGACAAAACTTTCCGTCCACTCCAACATCATCACACTAAAACATCCTGCCTCTACAAGTGATAACTGAGTAAATATTGTTTTTATTTATTTTGTGTGTTTAAAGCTGAGGAGGAACATTTCATACAAGCAGCAAAAGTCCTGAATTTGGAACTAAATTTACCCCTTCAACTGCTAAAAAAAATTAATCAAGTCGAAAGTGCTTCAAGTAAAATGCCCCTCAGGAACTCCAGTAAGGGATCAGAGAATGACTTGAATTTACCCAAAGAAAATTTCCCGTCACCTCTTACTGTAAGTGAATATCGTATTTTTATTCTCCTCTATAACCTATATTCTAATAGTACTCTGCCCAATCTGTAAGAAGTAATTATAACTGTAACTAGAATGTAACATACATGTGTTATTATGTATAACACATAATTCGATACCCCCAAACTATTTTCACTTCGGTACATCATTTACTGTATAGCCATTTAAAACAATTTAACTGTTCATTCCTTTAAGTCAGAGCATGTAAGGGTGTTAGAGTTGGTGTGTCTATTCCCTGGAAATTGTATTGGTGTTGTACCGTTTTTGAATATCGAGAGAGCACTATTAATCTACTCCTTTTTTTGTTGTATCCAGAACCCTGAAACTCCTGGCGGGAATTACAAAAAATACTACTACATTGGGGGAGGAGTACTGATCATTGTTGTAATCATAATAATAACAATAACCACTTGTTGTTGCTACACGAGCACGAAAAAGAAACGCGAAAGAAAACTGCGGAAAGCACTCAGAGAAAATGTAAGTAAAATACAGATCTAATTTCATTCCTAGTCTGAACACAAAATATTAGACTATTCTCATGAAACAATTAGACTCAGTGTTACTAGAAACATGTTACGTTTGTTAAGTACAAACCTTTGTGCGGACCTGTGCAGTAGTATATCCGCAAAAATGAAAAGTGCAATGCAATTGAATGCAACATGATCAATTTTGATTATTGTTGTAATGTTGCAGAATCAGACCCTTCTAACACTGCAAGAGGGTGAGGGAGGGAGGGTTATGCATGAATGGGGCTCGGGGGTGGACCCTCCAAGGGGAGAGTGGGGTAACCTAACCTAACATCTATGTATTTATGTTGGCATGGTTCCATGCAAGTATATGTTTGTTTGTGTGTTTGTATGTTTAATTTACGTGTGCATGTATGTTTAATTTACGCGTGTATGTATGTATGTATGTATTTAAAGG
This sequence comes from Bathynomus jamesi, assembly GCA_023014485.1. Taxonomy (NCBI): domain Eukaryota; kingdom Metazoa; phylum Arthropoda; class Malacostraca; order Isopoda; family Cirolanidae; genus Bathynomus; species Bathynomus jamesi. The sequence continues at coordinate 930,712 of JAJOZX010000675.1, forward strand.
GCAATGAAACAGAAGTCCTTATTAAAGGCATAACTGGAGAGTAAGAACCATCCACTGGAACGTCTTGGAGCATAATGACGCCTTCCCTAGACTTCCTGGCTGGCTTCGGAACACCGCCAGTCGTCCTGGCTGAGTGGCTGAATGACATTGGAATACAGCCAGGCGTACTTGAACGGCTTTTGTCTGAACACACACACACACACACACACACACACACACACACAGAAACATTACAGTTACATCGTGTAAAGTCTGAAATAAAACACACAACTACACATTCTGTGAACACACATACATGCACCCCCTAAACATACAGACATTACATAAACACACATCCATATATATATATATATATATATATATATACACAGTATACTGTGCGTATATATACACACTGTATTATTATACAGGGTGAGTCACGACGAAATGTCATAACTTCGGGAGCTTATAGCTAAGGTCATTCCCAGTCAAAAACCTCATATGAACATAGGTCCGATTCTTAACGGTTATGGAGCTATGGATGTTTGAATTTGAAGCATGCGCATGCGTGACCTTGAACTGAATTGACAGTTACTTACCGAACCGAACTAACTACGTAGTAGAGTGTTGTGTTTCATAGCGTGCAGGTGATGTTTTGTGTGTTCAGTACGCCTTTTACGTTTTCAAATGCCGAATATGCCGATATGGTGTATGTTTACGGATTTTGCGATGGAAATACTGCTGCTGTCGCTGAATAGCAGCGACGTTTTCCAAATCGAAGAATTCCGGATCGACGAGTGTTTAGCAACGTTTTCCGGAGATTGCGAGAGAGCAGTTCATTTCCTAGCGTTACTGTTTTATCTGAGCGTCCGGTAAAACAAGATGTGACTGAACAAGAAAACACTTTTCAGATGGTACAGCGGAGTCCTCATGTTAGTACGCGAAAGATTTCCACATGTCTTAGATTTCATCAAACGAGAGTATGTAGAACGTTACACGAAGAAGACATGTATCCATACTACGTACAGCGCGTTCAGCACCTCCAAACTGGGGATCGTGCCCAACGGCTGGAATTTTGTAATTGGCTCAATGACGATCGACAATTGCATCGATACGTCTTGTTCCGTGATGAGGCTAAATTTACCCGCGACGGTGTCAACAACACTCGCAATTCACATGTGAGGTCAGAAATTAATCCTTATGCCATTGTGGAAAGTAATTTTCAACATCGGCTCATTGTTAATGTGTGGTGTGGTATTCTCTACGGTCAGATGATTTGTCCGTTTATCTTCGAAGGTGGTCTTACAGGTGACATTTAGCTACGATTTCTGCAAGACGAACTGCCGCCACTGTTAGAAGATATACCTTTGGCAACACGATTGCGTATGTACTTTCAACAAGACGGAGCTCTTCCCCATTTTAGCCGTGCAGTGAGAACGCATCATGATGATCGCTTCCCTGGTCGATGGATCGGTCGTAGTGGTGCACAAAATTGGCCATCCAGATCTCCGGACCTAACCCCTCTCGATTTTTATCTGTGGGGGCGCAAGAGCTGGTGTACCAGAGAAAAGTGGAAACACGAGATGCATTGCTCCGTCGCATTTTGGATGCTGCAGCCCTCATGAAGGACAATCGTAATGAACTAATTGTGTATATACACAGTGTATTTATTTATATATATATATATATATATATGGATGTGTGTATATGTAATGTCTGTATATTATTGGGATGTGCGTCTATGTGTGTTCACAGAATGTGTTGTGTGTTTTAGTTCAGACTTTACACGATGTACACTGTACAGTTGTCCGCACATGTAATGTTCCTCGCCTCACAGACGACTCCGTACATGTGGCAACGCAGCAGCGATAGTCAAGGTACCCAAACTGGGGGAGGTGGAGTGGAGGGGGGACAACCGAGTCCAACAACATATAACATTGACATACAGGTAAGGCGCCGTTCAAAAATTACATAACGTTATTTTTGCTAAAACCTGACACCTCCCCCCCCCCCTGTAAGGTTCCGTAACGTTTGTGGTGTGGGGTGGGGGAAATGTTATATAACATCTTAGGGGTGCCTGGTCTAGCGTTACAGAACGTTCCTGGGGGATCTGGGGTGTCAAGTTTTAGCAAAAATAGCGTTACGTAATTTTTTACGGGCCCCTAATTATAATGTAATGTCGGAGTTCAATGCTGTTCACGATCATATTAATCGTTTATCTTTATGAACACAATGTTTACTGGTCTTGTACAGTAATAAGGTTCCATTATGATTACTGCAAGTGCATATAAACAGATACCACAATACAACTTTTTATATACTGGTGAATTGAACCAAAAATAGACATTACACAACCATTACACAACCGAGAGATCAGTTTGTTTCTTTTGCGAGTTAATGGAGGAAATAGTTGTCATAAAACGCAGTGTACGTGAGGTAACGGAAAGACTTGCAAGGTTGGATAGAGTTGAGGAAGGGGTTAAGGTTGGTCCGAGATTAGTAGATGGGGAGGGATTTAGAGAAGTTAAGGGTGGAGCTAGGCCGCGTACGTTAGGTGATAGGAATCCCCCCCTATCGAGGTTTCGAACCCTTTCGCCCATTTGGAAAGGGACGTGAATGAGGGGGAAAGTTGGAAACTATTTTAATTGGGGACTCTTTAGTGCGCCATATGGACGCAGAGTTCGTTAAACGGCATCCAACCAAGAGGAGGAGGGTCTGTCTCCCAGGGGCCAGGGTTGACAGAGTTAGAGACGAGGTGGATAGGATTGACGTTGCCTCCCGTCACTCGATGTTGGTGACGATGGTAGGAGGCAACGACTCGTATAGGCCCGATACGAGAGTGCCTGACCTTTTGGAGAGATATAGGGGGTTAATTAGGTCCCTAAAGGCGAGGTCAGATAGGTCTTTAGTTTTAGGTATTACCTCTAGGCACGGTTTGGGTCTTAAGATTACGTCTAAAACAATATTTTTGAATAATAAATTAGAAGATATTTGCGCTGAGGAAAATGTACCCTTCGTAAAGCTGTGGTCAGAATTCAGTGATCTTAGCCTTTTTATAAAAGACGGGGTGCATTTTAATGAAATAGGTAATGCTAGGCTAGGTAGGTTAATTGACGAAAACGTACGAAAGCTGTATAGGTCGAAGCCTTCTTTAAACGTTCTGGGTCAGGGGAACGCGGGCCCGACGTGAAAAATAGTTTAAAACGCCGGCCCGTGGTAAACAATACCTTAAACGTCTTTTATTGTAACGCGCGTAGTATTAGAAATAAATTAAACGAATTTAAGGCGATAATTTATTCCGGCAACTACGATATAGTTGCTATCACTGAAACGTGGTTAAATACCGTGACTCGGGACTTGTTGGGGGAACTTGATATACCGAGTTTTAAACTCTTTACTAATGATAGGTTGCATAGGTTTGGTGGCGGCGTTTTGCTGTACATTCGTAATTCCCTTAGGGCTATCGAAGTTAAGATAGATTTTCCGGCAGCAATTAATGCGATATGCGTTGAAGTTAGGCCGCGCAGTATTAGTTTTAATTTTGTTGTTGTTTATAGACCTCCCGTTCAACCCCTCGATACCGATACTAGATTTTACGCACTTCTTGATAAATTTATTGACAATCGGAATAGTATAATTGTCGGAGACTTTAACTGCCCTAATGTTAATTACGATACTTTTACTGGTAATGAGGAGGGTTTGAGATTGATTGAGTTCATGGAGGACAATTTTTTACGACAGATGGTTACCGAACCAACGCGCGGTGACAATATTTTAGATTTGGTGATGACGAACGGCGAAAATATAATCGAAGGTTTAGAAGTAGGGGAGAGTTTAGGATGTAGTGATCAAATTCTTAGGTTTAAGTTATTGATACAAAATACTAAGGATAGTAACATAATAGAAGTCCCTCATTTTCGTAGGGCCAATTTTGATAGTTTTGCGGATAGGATGGGAGTAGTGGACTGGGATAACTTATTTATGGGTAATAACACAAATTTGCATTGGGAGGCGTTTAAAGAAAGTTTTATGAATATTGAAAGGGAGTTTATTCCTCGTAGGCCCAAGCGCGCTAGAAATCATGGTAGGCCTAAATGGTGGACTAGGGAAATAGGCGAGTTCATAAACGAGCGTAACAGAGCGTATAGACTTAATAAGCGCAATGGCACGGCAGCTAAGTTCAATAGATATATCGAGCTTAGACGTCAGGTTAAAAGATCAGTTAGGAATGCTAAGCGTAATTTAGAGATACTTATAGCTGTGGATACACATAATCCAAAAAAGTTTTTTGAATACGTCAATAATAATAAGCCGATAAAAGATAACATAGCCCCTCTAGTGGATGTTAACGGCGCTTTGGCTTCTGACGCTCAGGCGATGGCGGGTATTTTCAATAACGTTTTTGCGACATTTTTATCGTAGAAGACGTAAATAATGTCCCCAACGTGGACGATATCGTTCCATTTAGTAGCGAGACTATTTTGGATGAAATAACTGTTTACGAGGGTGAGATTGCGCATTATATCGATAGGCTAAAAGTTAGCAAGGATCCAGGCTCTGACGCTTTTTATCCCAGACATTTGAAAGATTTGAAAGACGTTATGGTGCTACTGTAGTATGCGGTCTACCTACGATTGGTTAGGTTTAATCATGATATTTTCGTTAAAACTAACGAAAATATCATGACTAAACCTAACCAGTCGTCAAGGGCGATTGACAATGGGATGTAAACAAACAATTAGTAAACAAGATAAGAAGCTATAATTAAAAGGTAGACCGCCGAATCGTAGGTAGACCGCATACTACAGTAGCACCGACGTTATTGTAGGCCCCTTAACGAAGATTTTTAATCAGTCACTGGAAACGGGGATTATTTCTGAAGAGTTCAAATTAGCTAACGTTACACCTATTTTTAAAAAAGGCGACCGCACACTAGCTCGCAATTATAGACCCATTAGCTTAACGTCAATTGTCGGTAAACTTTTCGAATCCGTAGTTAGGGATCGTATCATCGATCACTTAGAAAGTCGAGATTTGATCGATAGTAGACAGCATGGGTTTCGACGCCATAGATCCTGTTTAACTAATTTGTTAGAATTTTATAACGAAATAGTGCGCGAATACGATAGGCATAGAGCGGCTGACTTATTTATTTAGATTTTAAAAAGGCGTTCGATACAGTTCCGCATAGATTAATTGCGAAGGTTAAAGCGCACGGTATACGCGGTCAGGTAGCTAACTGGTTAGAGGAATGGCTTCGTGCTAGGAGACAGAGGGTCGTTGTTAATGGTAGTGAATCGGGGTGGTTGGATGTAGGTAGCGGTGTCCCACAGGGTTCAGTGTTAGGCCCATTGCTATTCGCAATCTACATTAACGACATAGATGTAGGATTGACTAGTAACGTGTCAAAATTCGCAGACGATACTAAAATAGGCGGTAGGGTTGTTAACGAGGACGACAGAAATAGGCTCCAAGGCGATGTAAATAGGATTATGGAGTGGACGGTTAAGTGGCAGATGCAATTTAACGTAGAGAAATGTAAAATTTTGCATATAGGTTCTCGTAACAATAATTACACGTACACGATAGATGGTAGAGAGTTAGCGAGCGTTGACGAGGAAGTAGATTTAGGCGTACGCGTATCTAAGGATTTAAAGGTTAGGAACCAGTGCCTGGAGTCTTGCGCAAAAGCTAATAGGATGTTAGGCTTCATAGCGCGTAATTTCGAATTTAAATCGAAGGATATTATATTGCCCCTTTACGGCTTTACAAGTCCCTAGTCAGGCCTCATTTAGAATATGCCGTTCAGTTGTGGTGCCCGTATTTGCGCGAGGATATTGATAGGTTAGAAAGGGTCCAACGTCGTGCCACGAAACTAATTCCGTCATTGCGCAACAAGCCTTATGAAGATAGGATTAAAATGTTAGACTTGCATTCACTCGAAACTAGGAGATTAAGGGGGGAGTTTATTGAAGTTTTCAAAATCGTTAATAACATTGATAACGTAAATTTTGACAAACTGTTCACTTTCGATAATAGCAATACTCGTAATAACGGATTTAAGTTGCGTGGCAGACGTTTCATTACTAATATCGCTAAATCTTCTTTACGTTTAAAGTAATTGATAAATGGAATAATCTTCCCGCGTCAGTCGTTAACTCTACCAGCGTTAATGTGTTTAAGAACCGTTTAGATAGGCATTTTAAAAATATTAACGTTGTTTAAAATAAAATAAACAATTAGTAACAGGAGCTCTGGGGGTGGTGGTCGAGGATGAGTCTGTTGGCGTGTGATACCAGCAGTAAAAAAAAAAAATTTGACTAACATGAACGTAGATGTAGCTCGTAGAGTAAACTAACCCAGTTTGTTTCACTTTACCTACTTTTTTTTCTTATCCTCTCCTTACTTGCATGTCTGTAACTCTCTTTACTTGCATGTCTGTAGTTTGCATGGTATGACTGTAAGTTAAGACTGTGTTTGCATGGTTTGTAAGCGTTCTTATTTTACTTATTTTCATCTTTCACCCCTTTCCTATTCTCTCCGACTATTTTTCTGACTTGTCGGCAGTGGCCGGCGAATGATGATTGTGAGTCTTTTTTCTCTTTTTCTGAATGAATGTTAACCCATGAGTGATAGGTGTTGCTACTTACTTAACCCCTTATTTTCTTCTCTTAACCCCCTACTCTTTCCTTTCTCTCGGGCTAACGTTAGAGTGGATCTTAGGGTCTTTGTTAGCCTTAGCTTCTGTAGATCTGTAGATCCTTTACACCCCCTCATTCCCCTTCCCAATCCACCAGTCTCGCGTATATTAAATCATTATGTAACAATACTAATAAATCTGTTTCTAGAGTCCGTGTGCAGCTTTAAACCTTTACTAACTTACGAATCTACACGATTATATATATATAGGTATTGACATTGAGCGAGAAAAAGATTGAGAAAGTGTGAGAGAGAGCGAGGTAGATGGGCAGAGAGAGTTAGTTGGAAATGGCTTATCGATTGCTACACAAAGAACTTGTTAACATTTTTTATCTGAATAAGAGTAACTGATTATCAAAATCACAAGAATAATTTATGGTTACACTAGCATAAATATATTTATATATACTTATAAATTCATACAATATTATACTAATGTTTGTGAAATGGCGTTGATGTGCCAAACCGTGGTGTTGACATGGTTACTTGCTGTCGCAGTCCAGGAGAGACTACATATGGGCGTGTCAGTGGAAACCGTAAGGTGATGGTTGCATGAAGCAGGATATCACCACCGGTTTGTGGCTGATGCCTATTATATTAATAGTGTTTTCCAGATTGTATTTGTATTATCAATGTAGAGATATAATGATTTAATCGTGATGGGCAGATAAACCCATTAATGTTTTCCAGATTTCCTGTTACATTATCAATGTTGAGATTTGATTAGATCTTAACAAGGAATATATATACACCTTACCTTATGAACCTTATGTTGTTTCGTGCGTTAATCTCTCTTCACACAGAGGTCAAGCTGGTGGGTCCCGCCTCTAGGTCTGGCTTGGTGGAGGAGCGAGTTGCTTTCTTGTGCTCTATACCGTACACAGCCAGGCACGCCCGGCTCATCTGGTACCGTCCTGAGCCAGGCATCCAGTCTTCTCTTGAAGACTTCAACTTTAACCCCCGTTACGTTTCTGAAGTCCTTTGGAAGCTGGTTGAAAAGTCTTGGCCCCCTGACAACTAAGTTATTTTCCTTCAGAGTTGAGGAGGTCCCTTGTCGGGCCTTTAATTTGGGAACACTTCACATTCTGCCTTTCCTATTTTCCAGTGTTGTTTGAATGGTAATTGGGTTTAGTTTTAGGTTTGGTACCAGTTTTTCGATCATTTTCCATATGTAGATTATGATGTACCCCTCTCTTCTTCTTTCCAGGGAGTACAGATTTAGTTTACGTAGTCTTTCCCAGTAGTTGAGTTCTTTGCAGCCATCAATCTTGGCTGTGAAATGTCTTTGCGTTTCTTCTAGTTTATTAGTTTCTTCCTTTTTATATGGGGACGTCAAAACTGAGCAGTATTCAAGTTTTGGTATAATCAGTGTTTTTAGCAGGGGAATCATTACTATCCTATCCCTTCTCTTGAACGTTCTTAGTACCTGTCCGGTGACTCTTTTTTCTTTATTTAGCGCTACCTGATTTTGTGTTTAATTTCGCATCATCTGTCATTATTATCCCGAGATCGATCGCTTTCGTGTTTCGCTGAATTTCCTGTCTATTTGGAGCATAATATGCAGTCTGTTTAAGTTCTTCTGTTCTACCATATCTCAAGAGCTGAAATTTCTCGGTGTTAAATGACCATTCTGACCATTTGTATATTTTGTTCGTGTCCCTCTGCAAGGCTTCCACGTCATGTACATCGCTGATTTTTCTGCTGATCTTTGTATCGTCTGCAAAGGATATTACTATACTTCTGCTGTTTACTCCGCTGTCTATGTCTGTTAGCATGATAATGAACAGGAGTGGGGCCAGTACTGTCCCTTGTGGTACTGAGCTGCGTACTTCCGATTTTGATGATGATATACCTTGAATTTTGACGACCCGCAGACGTTCTCTGAGGAAGTTGTAGACCCATTTTCCCACTTTGCCTGTTATTCCCATATATTTCATTTTATGTGCTATTATACCATAGTCACATTTGTCGAAAGCTTTAGCAAAATCTATGTATATAACATCGCAGTTGTCATTGCCTTCCAATGCATCTAGAATATTGTTGTAGTGTTCTATTAGTTGTGATAGGCATGATCTACCTGATCTGAATCCGTGCTGATTTTCGTTGAATCTTTCCCGTGTCTCCAGGAAATCATAAATTTTCTCTCTAACTATTCTTTCAAATACTTTGGTGAGGTGGACGTCAATGACACTGGTCTATAGTTCTTTCTTGAGATCTGTCCTCTCCTTTATATATACACACACATATATATATATATATATATATATATATATATATATATATATATTACACAATAAACACCAATTCTTTATTACAACAAATATGCAATGGTTGAAAATGTTTTACTAAATAGGTTATACAAAATTCTCACAATTTGCCATAGATTAACATAAATGGCACAGCTATACCCGGTTCATAGTTAGTATTTGGTCCATCCCCCATCATTGTGTACTACATCTTGTAATCTGTGTGGCATAGATGGCAACATGGTTATGTATGATGTGTGGGTTCCTTCGGAACATCTCCCACTCAGCCATAGTGCGATCCAGCGGCTGGTGGCTGGTTCGCTCTTGCCCATGCTCCCACGAGCTCACTACATTCCCCCACACGTTCTCAATGGGGTTGGGGTCACATCCCTTACTAGGCCAGTCCAGTAGTGCTAGATTTCGCTGCTAATCGAGCCACCTTCTAACAATCGTGGCGGTGTGGATGGGAGAGTTGTCCTGCGAATGGATTTTAATTATTAAAAGTAGAATTATATCTCACCCATACGCTTCATCAGTAACCCACTATTCGAGATAGGGATTAAAACCTATGTATTAGGGGTTTCTCTCAGCTAAATGTAATTGTGCGCCGTTCTACAAATAATACAGTCTGCAGTTATCCAGAATAAAATCCTAAAGTGTTGTCATAGTACTGAAAGAGTTAAAGAACAATTTTATGACCATTATTCGTCCCATGTAAATGTGGAAACTGGACATGCAAATGCGTGTAATACATAAATCTTACTCCAGTAATAGTATAATATTCTGAAACACATAAATGCAACATACCTGCATAAAGATAATCTGCTCAGGATAGGGCAAGGCATACGCGCGTATAGAAGGCAGCAGCATCTCTATATATTGATCTGCCGTAAACCTCCCGTGGATCTCAGTCAGTTCTCCTAGTCCTTGCAGGTGCATCCATCCACACACATTCGCCGTCACGTGCCCACTCCATGCCACTTCGTAAATATTTTGGCGGGCATATCTCGTGTTGTCCTGTCGCCAACACCGAAGACGGCCGTGAGTTGTAGACGCAAACATCTCGTCAGAGAAGATAACTCGCTCCAGTGTACGAGATCATCATTTATATGCTGGCGAACAAACGAGAGCCTGGCCTGACGATGTCGTTCCTCTATCCTCTCTTTTTTGGGAAGAGTACGGTGGTGATATCCTGTTTCATGTAACCGTCTCCTTACGGTGTCCACTGACACGCCCATATGTAGTGTCTCCCGGATGGCGACTGCGTTGTTGAGAGGATCGTTCTGCACTTCGTTGATTATTCTCCGGTCTTCTTCTGGGGTGGTCTTTCTTGGTGCCCCACACTTAGGACGATCTAGCAGATTTCCAGTCTCGTGACACCTCTGTACCCAGCGTTGAACAGTAGGCTTCGAAATTCCTAGTTCCATAGCTATGTCAGCTACAGAGAGGCGTGCTTTCCGCATACCAATTATTCGGCCTCGCTGTACAATTTTATCTTGAGCTGGATTCATTTTCAGAGTCGGTGTTCGTCATACGGTGTAGAAATATGCTATGAGCATAGATCATGCCAGTAACCATGTCAACACCTCGTTTTGGCCCGTCAACGTCATTTCACAAACATTAGTATAATATTGTATGAGTTTATAAGTATATATGTATACTGTAAACCCGGTCAATTTCGCGGCAGCAAATTTTCGCTCTTTCATATCCTTGGACGAGTTCGCGGCATCATAATTTCGCGGTCAACAGTTAGTTATAATCTTACAGATTAAAATGACGTCATGAATGACGACATTTATTCTGGACTGTGATTGGTCGAGGTTGAGGTCGTATATCAAGGCAAGTTTTGCCTCTTGTTATGCGGATAAAGTTTCAGCAGCACTCAACGTAAATGAATCTCTCGGTGAGATAGATTTGAAGCTCTTCACACTGAAACCTATTCATGCTAAATGGTTTGTCTATGCATGGGATAACCTACATAAAATGAGGAAGACCATTCGGAACGGTTGGGAAATTAGCGGTATTCATGGCATTCTTGTTATACAATAATAATACAGTATAATTTAAACTGTTTTTACTGCTTTTACTTTACAATGTTTTATTACAATATACTAAATTTACTTTTCAAATAAAGTATTTTAATGATCTAAGTTTTATTTTCTTACTACCTTCCAAAGATTAGTTTAATTGTCAAATTTTCGCCTGCTGGATATTTTCGTGTAAACTACAGCCAACGCGAAAAACGCGAAAATTTCCTGCAAGCGAACATTTCGCATTCACTAGTATATATAAAGTTCTATTGTAGTAGCTGTTCATATAGATTTGCAGTAATCATAATGGAACCATATTACTGTTTAAGACTAATAAACTACATGTAGTTTAACGCTGTTCACGTTCATATTAATTGTTTATCTTTATGAACACAGACATTACATTATAATTACCTGTATGTCAATGACTGCGCATTCAATTGTCCTTCAGATATATATATATGTCTGTGTTATATGTTGTTGGACTCGGTTGTCCCCCCTCCACCCCACCTTCTCCCAGTTGGGGTACCTTGACTAACACTGCGGCGTTGCCACATATACGGAGTCGCCTGTAGGGCGAGGAACATTACATATGCGGGCAAATGTACCTGTAATGTGTGTGTGTGTGTGTGTGTGTGTTCAGACAAAAGCCGTTCAAATAAAAAAATAAATATATTCAAAGGAATTATGTATATATATATATATATATATATATATATATATATATATAATATATTATATATATATATATATATTATATATAATATATATATATATATATATATATATATATATATATAATATATATATTATATATAATATATATATATAATAATATTATATATATATATATATATATATATATATATTATATATAATATATATATATATATAATATAATATATATATATATATATATATATATATATAATATGGCTGAGGACCTCAGTCACTACGCCTGGCTGTATTCCAATGTCATTCAGCCATTCAGCCACCATGACTGGCGATGTTCCGAAGCCAGCCAGGAAGGGTAGGGAAGGCGTCATTATGCTCCAAGACGTTTCAGCGGATGGTTCTTCCTCTCAGTTATGCCTTTCATAAAGACTTGTTTCATTGCCCTTTAAATACGTACGTACGAGTACATACATACAAGCATACAAACACGTGCAAACACACAAACAGTCATATATCAGGTTGTAACAAATTCTGCTCGATTAGAAAACGGACGATGGATAATAGAATAACCTCAAGATAATGTGAAATAGTTTTAGAAATGTTGCAAAATACACGCGGCGACAGGTTCGCACAGGTTTTATCACGATACAAAATGATACAGAATGACTTAGGCTAGTGTAGGCTTAGGCTAATGAATATTTTCTCTGGTGTTTTTCATACAGTTACAACGCCACTCCTACGATATTACAGTAATTGAAAAAACATGGAGCCCACGAAAGAGCATATTTGACATGTGATGCTGTATGAGTTCCATAAAGGATCTAACGCTAGTGAATCCGCAAGAAACATTCAAAGAGTTTATGGAAATGATGTTGTGAGCGAATGGATGTGTAGGAGATGGTTTGAGAAGTTCAGAAATGGAGACTTCAGTCTGAAAGATTATCAACGAACAGGACGACCAAATGAGTTGGATGAAGAGTTGCTGAAAGCAACAGTGGAGGAAAACCCAACGGTAACTGTAAGAGAACTTGGCCTACAACTCGGCGTTAGCCATATGACCATTCATCGTCATTTGAAGCTGTTAGGAAAAGTAGTGGAGGTTGGAAAATGGGTTGCATGATTTATCACAAGCGAATCTTCAACATCGAATCGATATTTGCACATCACTACATTCTCGGCAACTGCAGGCACCGTTTTTGAATCGGGTCGTCACACTGCTCGAATCACCACTGCCCAGTTGGAGGCATTTGGTTGGGAAAAAATGCTTCATCCACCTTATTCTCCGGACATCGCACCTTCAGGCTACCATTTATTCAGAAGTCTGCAGCACCACCTAGATGGACAAAAGTTGCAATCCAGGGAAGCTATCGAAAACGAAGTGATCGCTTTTTTTTAACTCGAAACCAAGGGATTTCTTCGAACGTGACATAAATTTTTTTTTCTCCAGGTGGGAGGAGCTTGTAGAAAAAGAAGGGGATTAAATTGATGATTAATTTGTCATTGTCATTTAATTTTTGTTGTGAATAAACTAAAAATTTGAACAAATTTTTCCTTATAAGTCCTTTAATTTTTGTTCTGAATGAACTAAAAAATCACGCAGAATATATGTTACAACCTTATATTTACATGCAAACATAAATACATACATATTATGTTAGGTTACCCTATTCCCCTCTTGGAGGGTCTACCCCGACCCCATTCATGCATAATTCCCTTCCCCACCTTCTTGCAGTGTTGCATGGGTCTGGCAGTGTTGCAAGGCTCTGGCTCTGCAACATTGCAACAACAATATATATTGATCATGTTGAATTCAATTGCATTGCACTCTTAATTTTCGCGGGTATACTACTTGTACAAGTGCTTTATACTAACATAGAAGAATACAAGAATAGAATAAGTAGAATGTAAAACCACTTTTCTTTTTTAAACAGAATTCCCGTACTCAAAAATCCCTCGCTCAACCTAAAATTATTGAGTCCCCGCCAATGCAGATGAAGGATGACAGTTTACCAAGATCAGCGCCTCTGGGATTGCAAAATAACCAACCTCGAATGACATTTGAACCCCAAGTTACTAAAGCTGAGGTTCACATGCGTGATGGTCATCATTCTAAAGTTGTTCTTTCAAACATTTGTGACGAAAGGCATCAAGCGGAAACAATTCCACATGAAGAAAGAATTAGTGTTCCAGTTCGAAAATCCTCTAAAGACGTTCAGAATCCAGATCCAATATATATTCAAAGTGATTTACGTACAAGGGAAGACAATCTGAAGCGTTATGAAAGAAGGGCAAACACTGACTCACTCGAAAGACAAATTCAATTTGAGCAGCCATCCTCCCATCAGAATATGAATCTTAATCAACAAGAAATAGATGGTAAATTCAGGAACCAAATTTTAGATTATGATGAGTCTCAGCGTAATAAGAACGATCGTATAAATAAAATGCTTCCTGAGTTTCCTCAAGTTGGACCTCAAAAACAACACGAGTCTAGAACAACGGGTGAATCTCGAAAAAGAGAAACTGAAGTAGCTATTGACTATGAAGACATTAAATATAAAATGGACACTATTGAGTCAACGATGAGTAATATCGAAAGTAATTTGAATAAACTTAAATATCTGACAAAAGACATAGAAAATGATTTCGGACAAGACCGTAAGCGTAACAATAGTTTTACGCACTCCAAAGAGTTTGAAGCTGATAAAACAAGAACAAATGAAGAGGAAATTCCTCAGTCCTTGCACAGATACAGTTCATTCCAACAACCTAATAATGAAAGAGTTTCTGCGTTGAAAGGTAATGAGCATCAGTGGAAGCAACTTTATGGTTCGCTTGATAGAAACTCTTTGGAGAACGAGCATAAGGTTTTAACAATAACAGATAACAAATATAAAGAGCCTTTCTCTAGAGATATCAGACATGAGCTAGGTAATATCATAAACAAAAGTAACTCACTTGCAAGTGAATCAAATTATGGCGTTCTAAAACGACACGAAAGCACCAAACCTTCATCTACTATTACAACAGGAAAAAACTCTAAACCTCAAGATACAATCTACGAATTACCTATGAAGTCTTTGCGCAACGAAGATTCTCTAGATGACAACTATAGACAGAATGAAAAGCCTGATCCATTTATATCATGTTTAGAGGAAGATATAACTATACCGGATCCAGATTACTTAACTCAAAGGAAAAAGGAAAAAGTAACCCGCAGACCCTCTCTTGATGTTGTTGTTGGTACACGTCCAAAAATCCCAAAGAAACCCGCAGTAAAGCCCCGAGAATTCAAAGGTCCTTACGGCATTGAAGACCTCGACGATATGAATAATCCACTGACGATTGCACTCAGAGCCAAAACCAGAAGACTTCCTATAGACCACAGTGACACCGAGTAATAAATTAAATTTGGGTAAACATCCTATAAAAAAAATTAAGCAAATAAAATATTACTAATTAAAAAAAAAAACACGCAATATAAACGCTTAACTCATGAAAAACAGTCCTCGCTTATAGTGTTCCACATCCGTGTATCGAAATTACAATAAACTATTGCACTACTGTATAGATTATATAGAAATAACATCCTTTTTTTCATACAAATCCATAACCATTTAGATTTAGGATGTGTGCAAGAAAGTTGGGAACGAGTATAGTTTACGTTCCCCTCACACAAAAGGGGACACAAACTACACGAGGTCAAAGTTGGGGAACGTAAGCTACACTAGGATCTTTAGGAGACATTTTTTAAATGAATCCATTAAATAAAACGTTAAAACTAACGAAAATATTACGACTTAACCTAACCAAGTCGTAACCTAAGTCGTAATATTTTCGTTAGTTTTAACATTTTATTATTAGGTATATGTGGACAAAGTTGGGGAACGTAAACTACACTAGGATAATGTAAAGGAACGTAAACTACACTAGGATAATGTAGGGGAACGTAAACTACACTTGGCACCACATGGGGACGTAAACTACACTTACTCCGAAAGTTGTATTTATTGTTTGATAAGTTTCGAAAAATTACAATTGGTCTACTTCGTACATGATAAGAGAAAATACTGCAGACTATACTACAGAGTGTATATGTAAGTCCCTATTTTAAGATTCGTATAATTTCCTTATTTCTTACTAAATTTTAATGAAACAAACTAAATTTTTCAATATTTATTGAGCATCTCCTCATTTTTCTAACGATGTGCGGGCATGGCTGCATGACAAATTTCCAGGACAATGGATTAAAAGACGTCGTGCACATGAATGATCTGCTCACACCCCAGACCTAACACCTTGTGACTTCTTTCTGTGGGGTTGGGCTAAGGAAGAAGTTTATCAATACAAACCTAAAGAACTTGATGAACTTGGGGAAAGAATTAACCATGTTCTCAACAATGTTCCTGAACGCATGGTACAAACAGCAGTAGACAACATATCTGTTTGTCTAAGGAAATGTTGTGATAATGCAGGAGCATATGTGGAGGTATAAAGTGCATGTGAATGTTTGTGAATGAAAACATCAATAATACTGAATAATTTACAATATGTTTCATTAAAACTGAGTAAGAAATAGGGAAGTTATACGAATTTTAAAATAGGGAGTTACTTATCATACACCCTGTACATGTACAGTAGATAAAATTATAAAAATTTAAATATACTCTCCCTACTTATTCAACGTTTGTCATCGAAAATTTCCTATTTCTCCCCTCAAGATTTTCCACATAATCTCACCCATTTTCGCCTTACATTCGTATAATTTTCATTTTATGATAAGTATATGATATACCTTTCAAAATACTAAGTATGAGGAATAAATGGAGTGCTAAAATGACAGAAATTAGTAAGATTTTAGAAAAAGTAGGAAATATCAGTAAATCTCTAGGATCACCTGAAGATCAGGACCCCCAGCCTTTTTTAGTTAGCATTATAAGGCAGCTCCTCCAAAAAGGAGCTGCACGATTTAAGCGTTCCTGGAAGTCTGCACGAATATTTTCAATGGTTTTGCCATTACATGGTTGCTCATGGACCCAGGTACTAGCCAATATGTGTTGTTCAATCGTATAGTTGCTGCTATCACACATTTGAAGTGGGTCTGAAAGAAAAAAATCAGTTAGTATTTTACTGGGATGACAAGACATTGTGGACACCCTGTACATATATGATTGGCTATGAGAGTTCAGTAAAGTTAATCGTTATTTCTGCCCAGATTACAAAACAATAACCAGATAGAGTGCTACAGTAAGTATAGTTAAGTTTCGCCTAGCGACCAGACGTTTATGTGGAATTCGTGATATTAATGCAATGGTTGTACTAATGTCTTACGATTCATTCCAAATGATATAACCATTCTTTAGAAAGGTTCTTAGCGTAAACCTCATTATTAGTTACTCTGTAGTTCTGCTAAACTAATGGTAAAGAGTGGAGGAAATGTACAGTACTATGAGGGTACTTCAATAAGTATCCACACCTTTTATTTTAGTGATAATATAGTATATATAATATATACTCGTAATAACGAGCCAAAGTGAGATCTATAGGCTTATTAAGGCTAGCAACAGTATAGGCTTACTTGGCTAGCAACAGTATAAGCTTATTTAGGCTACTCGTAGCTGTCACATATCGTACGAGTAGTGAGCATAGCTGCGCCGCTTCAATTTGTACTCTGGAAGAACAGAGATCCGTGGTTCGTTTTTTGTGAGCAGAAGGTGTGAAAGGAGCTGAAATTTACACGCGTTTATGTGCTCAGTATGGGAATAATGCGTTATCACGGCGAAGTGTGTAAGAGTGGATTCAAACGTTCAAGGAAGGTCGGACATGTGTGACAGATGCTCAGCGCTCAGGACGACCGTCAACATCAACCAGTGGTGACAAGCAGGAAGAAGCCAGAGCCATGATTTTCGATGACAGAAGATTAACAATAAAAGAAATTGCATCTTCATTTGACATCAGTCAAGGGTCAGCCTATTCGATAGTTCATGACATTCTTGGCTTTCACAAGGTTTGTGCAAGATGGGTGCCCAAACATTTGACAGAAGAGCACAAGCGTAATCGTATGGACGTCTGCTCTCGACTTTTGGTGCGGTATCATAATGAAGGTCAAAACTTTTTGGAGCGTATTATCACTGGAGATGAAACCTGGACCCATCACTGTGAACCAGAAAGCAAACGACAGAGCATGCAATGAAAGCATCAAACATATTCCCGTTGCAAGAAGTTCAAAGCGCAGCCGTCAGCAGGTAAAGTTATGCTAACACTGTTTTGGGATACACGAGGCCCTATCATTAACATTATCTACTGTACAGCGTGGAACTACAGTAACAAGTGCATTGTATTCTGACATGCTTCGGAATGAGTTAAAGCAAGCAATTCGCACAAAACGGAGAGGGAGATTGTCGGAAGGTGTTATTCTGTTACACGACAATGCGCGCCCTCATACCGCTGCACAGACCAGAAAATGCCTTCAAGAACTTAAATTTGAAGTTCACGACCATCGAGCCTATAGTCCAGACCTGGCACCTTCGGATTTTTACCTGTTTGGACCACTAAAAGACGCTTTGAGAGGTCAGCGATTCCAAGGCGATGATGACCTGAAGGAGGCGGTGCATGACTGGCTACGCACACAGCCAAAAACATTCTTTTGTGATGGTATTAGGAAGCTTGTAGATCGCTGGATTAAGTGTATTGAGAAACAGGGAGACTATGTTGAGAAGTGATGTGTTTATAATCTATCAGATGTGAAAATAAAATTGTGAAAATATAAAGTGCGGATACTTATTGAATTACCCTCGTATATAATATTATGTACCATATACTTAACTTTGTACAAAACTTTAAAAACTTTAACAATTTGTCCAGTCATATATATATATATATATATATATATATATATATATATATATATATATATATATATATATATATATATATACTTATATATATATATAAGGCTTTTTTAAATCGAGTTAGAGGATATCATGTTCACCGCTTTAATGTCATGGCATGAAGTTAAATCTGAAGATGTAATGAGCCTCGAAAGATCTTCGTTTCATGTACAGTAAATCTAAAAATGTTTGAGAAGATGTGAATATATATTACTTAAATTTAATGATGTACTCCTTTTAGTTAAGTAGAAACAAGGTGTTCTTCATTAGTTTGAAATGGACTCGCTTTGCGTTTATGAGTATTTTTTCAATGAAAGAAAAATAAGCAGTTTGTGTTAACTGAACTACATTGAATGCAATAATCGATGTTATTTTCATCTTGTCCAATTATGTTTTAAAGAAAGAGTTATGTAATAAAGTGTAGCGTTCATTGACAACTTCAAATTTTTGTGTCATTGCATTAATGTTTATGCCACGTTCAGTAACAAGAGTAACAAAGGTTCTCAATGAAGACGAATATTTTGAGTCTAGTTAACAAGAAAAACTTGAATCATATATTCTTCACAAATGAATTATGTTATTTACTTAATAATAATGGATATTCGCGTATGGTGTTTCATTATCCAGTTTAGCCTATGCAATGTGAGGGCTATGTCATGACCAACACTGAACCCCAAGTTTTAAATCAAGATGAATGAAAACTTTCAGTCATTCGGATGCTGTCATAGGATCTAATATTTTCGATCACTTTGATTGAAATTTTAATCAAGTCTTCATTGATTGAAAATCTGTAAATAGTTGAACAAAAAAATTAATATGCCGAAGATCAAATTTCGATTTTGGTGGTATACCTTCAAATATTTGACGTTTCTTTATTTACCAAAAATAAAACATTAAATTGATGTGCACTCTGCGATAAAAATGGTGAAAAGCCAACCCTTCCTGACTGGATTGGCCTATCACCATTGTTTGCCTCTTTGTTAAGATTGCTTTACTTTCCAACTCGGAAAGAAAGAAATATCAGTTACTAAAATCACGACAACAAAATCGAATTTAATGTTCAATTGAATTTAATGTTCAATACAATTAAGTGTAAAAACACGTTAAATCGTATAAAACCCGCTTTCATAATGAATATAAACTCTTTTTCGAAGGCTTACACTAAGAATGCCGTTATAACCTCGTAACTAAACAAATATAAAATCAAACAACTTGATTTGAAATAAAGCAGAAATTGGTTCTTTTGCATTATCCTCCCAACACTAATTTTTTTATATAATGTTGGTTTGGTTTTGGTTATGGTACTTTATTTTCCTTCCATTATAAAAAAAATTAGTGTTAGGTTAGGTTAGGTTAGGTTAGGTTTGGTTAGGTTAGGTTAGGTTAGGTTAAAAACAGCCCGCCGCAGGCGTTAGCCGTAGTTAGCCGGCTTCAAGTTAGGTTAGGTTAGGTTAGGTTAAGAATATGATGTTGCGAGATCTACAGATCTACAGAAGCTAAGGCTAACAAAGACCCTAATATCCACTCTAAGGTTAGCCCGAGAGAAAGGAAAGAGTAGGGGGTTAAGAGAAGAGAAGAGAATAAGGGTTAAGTAAGGAGCAACCCTATCATCGTGGGTTAACATTCATTCAGAAAAAGAGAAAAAAGACTCACCATCATCATCCGCCGGCCACTGCCGACAAGTCAGAAAAATAGTCGGAGAGAATAGGAGGGGTGAAAGATGAAAAGAAGTAAAATAAGAACGCTTACAAACCATGCAAACGTCTTAACTCACATCATACCATGCAAGCAAACTACAAACATGCAAAGGAAAGAGTTACAGACATGCAAAGTAAGGAGATAAGAAAAAAAAAAGTAGGTAAAGTTAAACAAAAGTGGTTAGTTTACGCTAACGAGCTACATCTACGTTCGTGTTAGTCTAATTTTTTTTTACTGCTTTCATGCCCTTTCACGATTAAAAATTAAGTGTTTTGCTAACGTACTTTATTTTCCTTCCATTATAAAAAAAAATTAGTGTTGGGAGGATAATGCAAAAGTACCCTGAAATTTTAATTTTGTACATGTATTGCAAATAAAATTTACTCTCAATAAAAAATATATACATACAGTATATATAATTTCTGTAAAAGGAAATAAGCTGTAAATGGAATGAAATACCGATTAGATCTATTAAGATTATGGCAGCAAAATCGAAAGTTTTCAAGAACTTTGTTAAATCAATGCTTTTGTCGCTAAAAAATTATTCCCCATACAAACACAAAGTAGCGAGTAAATAAGAAATTAATCCTTGCTCAGATTCCATAAATTCATTAGCTTCATACATACAGATAGATAGTTTTGGGTGGTCAGGATTTAGAAAATAATATGTTGCAAAATAGTGAATGCCTTTGATAGTGTTGATAGAACATTTATATTAAAAATATAAAAGGAACTGGTCCGGATGAAGAGGCTTTGCCCCCGGGGAAATGTTACGAATAAAACGTGAACGTCGATGAGATTTAATCTTCCTGGTTCTCTTCCTGTCACTCTCATTCCGAAATAAAAGTTTAGCAATTTAGAAGCTGTGGTCAAGTTTAAGCAAACATTAAACATTAAACCTTACTAAATTACTCTATAGAGCGAATCTTTTTGTATGTGACATATGGTTGTGTAATATAAAATCAAGACTTTAAAGAGTTCCCACAGATAGTTCAAGCAATGGTGCCAGATTCAAGTTTTATGACACCAATGATCAACGTCCTTTTGAAGGTGAGTTTAGTATGCGTATAAGAACCGTACGTTGGAAAGGGGAAAGGCAATATTGTGCGAACTAGAAACTAATGGGGTTCGAGTCTTACTAGGTCTGCATTTCACATTTTATTGCCTTTTCCCTTCCCATCTGATTTAAGTGCGATTGCTGAACTTTAAACGCCTTCCACTGTACAAAAATAACCAGATACAATGTTTCGATTTCCGTTTTAATTACTGTGCAATAATTTATTGACACCACAGCTAGTAATTCCCCTGAAACAATCAGTTTAGAAACGTGTTGCACCCACTTTTGCCCTGTGCAAAGTTAAAACACACTGGGTTATTCCATCGATTAAGATTTTAATGTTATCTTAAGGTATTGCAGCCCATTCCTTTTTGAGAGCTGTGATTAGGGTTTCCCTGGATGAGGGCTTTGATTGACGTCTCCTCAGTACCCCGTCCAGCATGTGCCACACATGTTCTCTGGGATTCATATCGGGCGATTGACCTGGCCATGGTAGGCGTGCGATACCACGGGGTTCATGCCACCTCTGAGTGCATTAAGTGTTAGCAGGCCTTCCTCCAAAATACTTTACTTTGCGGAATTGACGGTTCTGTTGCATCACCATTTCTGATCGTCCCGTGCTCCAAATGGTAGCCCACACCGTTACAGGAATACCTCCGTGCTTCACTATAGCTTGCAGGTACTTCTCTGAAAATTTCTGTGATGGACGTCTGAATACCCACACACGTACACTGTCTGAAAGTGAAACAAATCGGGACTCGTCTGTGAATATCACGGTGCTCCAAAACCCAGAGTTCCGGTTCTTCATCGATGCTGCCCACTCCTTGCGACGAGCAATATTGCGAGGGGTTAGCATGGGCTTTCTTCGAGCTGCCCTACAGTAATAGCCCATAGTGTGGAGATATATAGTATGACAGTTCTACAAATACCCCCACCTTTACACCCATTTCATCAGCAGTTTGTCGTGGGCTCACCTCTGCACTTCGTCTGAGGGCAGGTAACGTTCTCTGTGATGGACCTGGATGGCCTGAACGCGGAGCAACTGTTGTCTTGCTGGTTGTCTTCAACTGCACAGTCATTCTGTTAATGGTTGACAGTGGAATACGAAGCCGACGTGAAATACCCTTTTGACAACAGAAACGTTTCGAAAAACCAATAATAATTCGTCCTCTGGTGAAATCTATCAATTTACACGAACCTTCACTGCGTGGCGTGTTGTAACTATCAATGATTCGTTGCTTTCACTCACCTTACCGTAATACCTCGTCTTCGTTTGGTTTGCTTTCGTTAACAAATATTGCGCAATGTCAGCGGTATCTGTTTACTTTTGCCAACTCTCTGTACATTGACTTAAACATTTATAAATTAGCCTCAAAACTTGAAAATTCCTTAAATACTAAAATACAAATAACACAAACCGACCGTGTTTGTTTGTTTGCTTGTTTCCTCCGCCGCGATAGCGTTTATTTGTTTGTTTTACTTAACTTCAACTATATATTATATATATATATATATATATATATCAGTGATGCAGTCGAGACCACCAAGTCCGAGACTGAGACCGAGACCTGATCCTGTGAGACCAAGATCGAGACCGAGATCAAAGGTTCGAGATCGAGATCTACCTTCCGAGATCGAGACCCTTAAAATTCGAAACCGAGATCGAGATCGAGACCAGGCTCATGCCCCTTCAATTTGTTTTACACTACTATGGAAATTAGACTATGTTAAGTAAATTAATAAACTAATAACTGCTTTCTCAGATGTAGTGTGTTGAATGCAAAAAGTGTAGCCAATAAATTAACAAATGAATATATCGGGTGGCCACAAAAAAACTTTACTTAATTGAAAGTTTAATAACTGCAACAATTCAAAACTTATGCGATTGAGATTTTGCACTCATTAACAGATGCATATAATCTATAATTGCTGGAATTTTCAATATGTAGGTTCTATAGTTTTGTTACAGTGAACAATTTAAAAGCATATGTCTAAAAATAGCATGCCTGGTGTGCATCTGACACGTACGTGCGCTAGCGTAGGCTAAACCTAATGTAGCGTAGTATGACACGCGCGCTGGCGTAGGCTAATCCTAATGTGAATTTGCTTTCTTTTATTTTTCCGCTAAAACCCCGCCAGCATGACGTTAAGTAAAAGTGATAAAGCCATCATAGAAGCATGTGTCAAGGAAAAAGGTTGGAATGGAAATAGGATTGTCCGAGAATTCCCGCAAAGAACTGGACTCGTCAAAGTGTTTATAACTTAATAAGAAAGATAAAGGATACTGGATCAACAGCTAGAAAACCCGGCAGCGGCAGGCCCAAAAGTGTTTCAACAGAAGAAAATAAGGCTGCCGTGGAGGAACTGATTCAATCCCAGGAGAATACACCAGGAACTCATCGCTCCCAGAGACAGATTGCGTACGACCTTGGGATTTCTCGCTCCTCTGTACAAGGGATTGTAAAACGTTTGAAATTGAAGGCCTACAAGAGAATTCGAGTTTCTCGGCGTGATCAGAATGTAAGACAGCGTAGAAAGACCCGCTGTAAATCCCTATATGAACGCTACTCAGCTGAAGACGTGCAAAAAGTTGTGTTTACAGACGAAAAGGATTTCACGTTGGAGGTGGCCAAAAACAGGCAAAATGACAGGGTTTATGGTTCAAGGAAAAAGGACATTCCTCCCTCCAGGCTTTATCATGAACCCTCACGATTCAGCAGAAAAGTAATGGTATCGGCGGGAATTTCATGGAAGGGGAAAACACGAATTCATTTTATTGCCACAAACGAAACTAAAGTTAACACTGAGCGCTACATCAACCTGTTAGATAATGGGTTACTTCCTGATTGTCGTCAGCTGTATCCTGATGAGGCCTACATTTTCCAGCAAGATGGGGCACCCGCCCATACAAGCCGAGCGACCCAAAATCATCTAGAGCAAGATACCCCTAATTTCATCAAAAAGGATGAATGGCCGCCTCAGTCTCCCGACTGTAATCCGATGGACTATTCAGTATGGGATTCCCTCATGGTGAAGGTTTACGGCAGCCAAAAAGACAAATTCACCGAAGATGAACTTAAGGAGAAAATCAGTAGAGCATGGGAGGATATCACCTTAGATGAGGTTCGAAAGTGCATCTCCTCGTGGAAGAAGCGATTGAGGGCAGTTTACCAACAGGGAGGTGGTCACATTGACCATTTGTTTAAGTAAATTTTGTTAAGTTCAAGTTCATTTTCTTCGGCATGCTATTTTTAGACATATGCTTTTAAATTGTTCACTGTAACAAAACTATAGAACCTACATATTTGAAAATTCCAGCAATTATAGATTATAACCATCTGTTAATGTGTGCCAAAGCTCAATCGCATAAGTTTTGAATTGTTGCAGTTATTAAACTTTGAATTAAGTAAAGTTTTTTTGTGGCCACCCGATATATACACGTACTTTTTATTTATTTACTTCTTTTATATCTGTTATAGAAGGTTTAATGAACGTACCCACTAGCCACTACCCAGTTTGACTTGTGCATTTATTTAAAGCATGATAGGTACTCATTACACTTAAGGAACATCAGCATGCTCAGAAGATCTGCTGAAGTTCGACTTCTGTGGGGCCTATTATTATGCCTCCATGGCTAAATACACGCTCAATATATATAATATATATAATTCTCTATTTAGTGTTTCCATTTTCAATAAAATTAATCCGACGGGACGGGGGGGGGGGGCAAATTTTTTTATAGCGCTAATCTAAAAAAATCCAGACCCACACCCCCCGCAAGATAAACGTGGCAACTCAAAACCTAGAGTCCCTTACTTTTACGAACTTTCATAAACATTCTGAATTGTGTCTGTTCAACCAAGCCACCATCATGAGTATGCCAATAACATGTATTTTTCATTACGATCTCGAGAGGTCTTGAAAGGTCTCGGGGAGAAAAACCGAGACCGAGATCTGCAAATTGGGTCTCGAGACCTACATCACTGATATATATATATATATATATAGTTACCACTTTATTGGCGTAAATCGGTACTATGATAATAATAATGATAATGGTTAATTGATTGTTAGTGATAAGGCTGGAGGTCACCAGATCTTTGCAGATCAAATTATATTATTAATTAGGTTGATTGATAGAATAAGTTTTCTTTCTTTATTAAACAAAATAAATGATTTATGAATGATGCAAAATGTATAGTAAGTTGGTTGTTTACATTTGAAATAATGTGTAAACTTAAATAATGACTTCAATATAATAATAACTTGATATTAATAACACGCGGGGTAATGATTAGTCTTTACATAAAGTTAGATGAATAACACCAGGCCCAAATGGGGCCTGCATAAAGATGTTTACATGGTGGTAGCTCTCGGGTCACTAGTCTTCGAAGAGAGAGATCGAGCACGTCCAGAAGTCCTTGTAATGAAGTTCGGGTGATGCCCTGAAGTAGTCCCGCACTGTGATGTCATCTTAGTCGTGCTTGTATGACGTCATCTTCGTCGTGTTTGTGTTGATGGAACATCGCTAAAGTATTTGAAAACGTCTCTGCCACTACATACATATAGAAATTTAGAGGACACCAATTTAATGGTAAAAATTTTGAAAGTTGAATAATAATAATAATAATAATGTAAACAGAATTGGATCGAATTGAGAATTTCTCTCTCTCTTCTCTCTCTCTCTCTCTCTCTCTCTCTCTCTCTCTCTCTCTCTCTCTCTCTCTCTCTCTCTAGAGAAGCTGCGCGTGGCTAGTTGGAGGACTGCGATCGTTGTCCACGCTGGTGGCAACGATCTGTTCCTCAAAGGCGGTAGGGTACGTTTTACAGAAGGGATCATCACCGAGATCATGTCTCTTGCGGATGATCTAAAACTGAAGACAGACAGGGGAATATTGATGGGTATGTTTATTGACCCCTTCGACGCATTTTCGGTAGGTGGGACCCTTACCAGAGGGATGGTGTCCACCTCAATTACAAGGGTAAAGGTGTGCTAGGCGCGCTGCTCGACCGGCACCTATACAGAATGGTGAGGTCGAGCCCAGGGAGAGATGATGTTGAGCCGGTGGCGGACGTACCTTCAACTGAAGGATGCGTCCAGGTACAGGTGGGTGACCCTCCTTCCCCGTTGGAGGGGGCTCAGGTTCCTGCGGAAGTTGACCCCTCGTTGGTGAGGGGCTCTTCAACTCCCGACAGCCCTGGCTGTTCGGAAAACGGGTCGTGCTAGGGGGCGGTCAGAATAGGGAAGGCTCCCTCCGTGCAATGCTTTTTAATGCTAGGTCGATTAGGAATAAGTTTTGCGAGCTACGAGCGCTCTTAGCATCAGAATACCAGGATATCGTTGCTATCACCGAGTCCTGGATTCATACTGATCGTAGGGACTACGTTGGGGAGTTCAAAATTCTCGGGTATAGAATGTTTCGCAAAGACTGCACCCGTGGGGAGGGGTACTAATATACATGAGGGACACGTTGAGTCCGGTTGACTGCCAGTTCCGATCGGAACGGGAGCTGCTTGGCGTCGATCTGAACGTGGGACGGACGAACTATAGGTTAATCTTGGTGTACAGACCTCCGCATGTCCTCCTCGAGGAGGATACAGCCCTGTACACCGAACTCCGTAGCCTGCTAGGGGATAGGGTGTGTGTAGTTTTAGGAAACTTCAACTGTCGCGGCATAAAGTGGGAAGACAGGACTGCTGATGCTGAAGGGAGGAGGCTAGTTGACTTTGCTGATGAGAATTTCCTCACTCAGTGGGTTAATGAGCCTACACAAGGCAAAAGCGTTCTAGACTTAGTATTCACGACCGAAGACAACCTCGTCACTGGCCTCACCGTTGACGAATCGTTGCGCGGGAGTGATCACTGTCTGATTAGGTTCTGTGTCTGCGTCCCTCAGGTGAAGCGTAGTAACTCGAGAGGCAGTAAGCTCGATTTGCAGCGGGCGGACTTTGTTAGCCTCCGGGATAGCGTAGGCGAGATGGGGTTAGAGGTCGGTGGCGATGTTGAGGAAGTATGGAGTGCATTCCGGGACGAGTTTATGTGCTGCAGTCTGCTGCCATACCCTCAAAACCGGTCACCCCTGTTTCAACGCAGCGTAAGTGGTTCAGTCGTGACATCGCTTCGGCTATCCGAAATAGGAAAGCCGCGTATAGGAGAGCGAAGGCCAATCGTTCCCATGATAACACTGAGGCGTATGTCTGCCTGTGTAGGGAAGTGAAGGCGAAGGTTAGGCTAGCGAAACGTAACGAAGAACTACGGGTGGCAAGCCTCTGCAAGGGGGACCCTAAGGAGTTCTTCAGTTATGTTAATAGTAGAAAGCCCATTAGAAGCATGATAGGTCCGTTAAAGGACCGAAGCGGCGTTCTGCTGACCTCCGACGAGGACATCGCTAATGTGCTTAATGAATACTTTGCGGGAGTGTTCACCAGGGAGGACACCCGCATCATCCCCGAGCCAGGCGTCAGGCACGAAGGTGCTGGCCTAAATAGTGTTCGGTGTACCGTGACAGTCGTTGCCGATAGAATAGACAAACTGAGCGCGTTTAAGGCTCCTGGGCCAGACTAGTTTCTCCCCAGAGTGTTGCAAGAGGTGCGCGACCAGGTGGCTCCCCACCTGGCTACAGTATTCAACAAATCGTTGGAGACGGGCCAGGTGCCTGGTGACTAGAGGGAAGCCAACGTGACCCCTATCTTTAAGAAAGGGGATCACGAAAGTCCAGGGAACTATCGTCCCATTAGTCTCACTTCAGTTGTAGGTAAATTATTAGAGGGGATAATAGCGGATAGGATCGTTGACCATTTGGATTCCTACAAGCTGCTTGGTGACTCCCAACATGGGTTTAGGCGGCATAGGTCGTGTCTCACGAACTTGCTCGAGTTTTTCCACGTCATGTTGAGTGAGTATGATAAGAGTAGGGCGATTGATATACTTTATCTCGACTTTCAGAAAGCCTTTGATAAGGTACCTCACCCCAGGCTAATGGCCAAAGTGCGCGCGCTGGGTATCGGTGGGGAAGCAGGTAGGTGGATTGAAAACTGGCTGAAGAATAGGCGGCAGAGGGTTGTAATTAAAGGGGTTAGTTCGGGTTGGGCCTCGGTCATTAGCGAGGTTCCTCAGGGTTCCGTTTTGGGGCCGCTGTTGTTTATCATTTACATAAATGATATAGACGCTGGCATCGTCAGTCGGATCGTCAAATTCGCCAATGACACCAAGCTTGTGGCCAATGTTGGGACGCCGAAGCGATCGAGCAACTGCGTGCGGACCTAGGTAGGATAGGAGAGTGGTCGGAAAAATGGCAAATGCCGTTTAACTTGGGTAAATGCAAAGTGATGCACATTGGCTACGCCAATCCCAAGTTGGACTACTCGATGTTGGGGAGTAATATCGAGGCCAATGATTTGGAAAAGGACTTGGGTGTGCTAATTAGCAGCGACTTTAAGTTTACGAAACAGTGCGTAGAGGTGGAAAAGAAAGCCCAGTAGCTGTTGGGTTATATCAGGAGGCAATTTCAGTTTCGGCACAAGGAGATTGTGATCTCTCTGTCCAATTCCCTGGTTCGGCGCACCTGGAGTATGCTGTGCAGTTCTGGTCGTCCACCCTCAGGAAAGATATTGAGAGGCTGGAGCGAGTCCAGGCGAGGGCCACAAAGTTAATCCCTTCCGTTAGGCATATGGGCTACAATCGACGCTTACGCGCCCTGAACTTGTTTTCGCTGGAAACTCGGAGGCTGCGCGGTCAACTCATCGAGGTTTTCAAGCTGTTACGCGGGTTCAACGATGTCGATTTTAGAAGCATGTTTAGTTTAAATGATAACCCAATTCGCAACAATGGTTGGAAGTTGGATTTGAAACGGTTTAGGACGAGTGTGTGTGGGAATTACTTTACCTATAAGATCTGTGACACGTGGAACAGGTTACCTTCAGAAGATGTGAACAGTTCCTCTGCGGATCATTTCAAGAAAAGGTTAGACCAAATCTTGCACACTATTTGAGGGTGTAGAAAATTTTCCGTGGCACCCGTTGCCATTGGTATCTCCTTGGTATGGGCTGCAAGGCCTTTTGAGGTACTTCTTTTCCTTGTAACTCCTTGTAACTCTCTCTCTCTCTCTCTCTCTCTCCATATGTATCAGACATAGGATGAGGCCTGGCTGAGGCCTCGAGACCGGCCTCAGGCATATTTTGCAGGCCTCGGCCTCCGCCTCGGACCTCAAAAGTGGCCTTGGCCTCGAGGCCAGATGAAAAGTGGAAAGGCCTCGTAACTTTCGTGAGGCCTTAGGGAATCCTGATTTGTTTTGTTTTGTAATTTTCAATCCCCGGTAGCGTTGGGGTGGAGATTCTTCAGGTGGGCGCGCTCGTGGTGGATATTCTTCAGGTGAGGACCATGACCTGACAGGTGACCGTATGTTGCGGCATACTTTGATAGATATTATTCAGACAAGTGACTAGTCAGGCTGCAGTCTTTGATAAATACTTTTCAATTAGGTGACCAACAGATTAGTGACAGGTCACTGTGACGTTAGGTACATAAATGTCATATATGTCGCGGTAAATAAATATTATTCAGTCATTCAGCAGTAGCCCAGTTGACTTAATGTAGCAAAACTAGTGTGGGAACGCAATCTATCAGTTGGTCGTCAGTTGAACTGAGCTCATATAATGTGTTTGTGTTATTTATATGTATAAACTATTGTACTGTATCTATTTCTATAACAAAATATAGGCCAAACTAGAGAAGAATGCCACGTGGTATACTGATAACTAGCTACTAGCGTCGATAATTTTGTTTTTCGCCCGTCGTAAAATGTAACATATAAACTTCTAAATAATATGATTTGAAATGAATATATAATATCGGATGCAAACAATAATTTTGCTCATATCGGCATTATAACCGAGGTGTAAATTGTTATATTGTTTGCAAATAATTTTTTCGTTTTTTTTCATTTACTTTAATAATATAAAGTACTGGGTGAGCCTTTTAACTCTGACGGTTTTAATATCCTTATAACGTTTTTGTTTTTTAACCAAATCAAATAAAATTTATACGCATCATAGGTACATACATAAAGTTTTTTTGGATATAAATTTAATTACCTTTATAAACTTACAAGGTTAGTTATAAACTTCAATGTGATTTCCACCATTTTCGATCAGTATAGGCAGCCTTGCTCTGTATTCCAAAGCCACCTTTTGTCGCATTTCGACCGTAATTTCACCAAAAGCTGCTTGAATTCTCTGTTTCAGTTCATGAATGTCGGTTGGTTTTGTCGCGTAGACTTTCGACTTAATAAACCCCTATAAAAAAAGTCGCAAGGGGTGAGATCGGGAGAGCTTAGAGCTTAGACTAGCAATTACGCAATAACTTTGGCTTATTTTATACGACATTTCGTTATAAAGCATTTGTTTTCGTATACGTCAAAAAGTTTTTCTTCGCCATTTCGTCAATTCTGCAGATAGATAAAAGCAGCTTAATGAAAAAAAAACTTTATGTATGTACATATGTTGTGTATAAATTTTATTTGATTTGGTTAAAAAACAAAAAAGTTATAAGGATATTAAAACCGTCAGAGTTAAAAGGCCCACCCTGATATATACATATAACTTTAAAAATGTCTGATAATTCACTGGTTGACAAAATCGAACTTTTTATTTGTCACATGAACAAAAATGGGTGGATCTTATAGGTTTTTTACCGCCGAGTTCAAAAATGGCCTCAAATTTTTCTATCACCCACCAATATTGAGTGAATCGAAAATGAAATTTGGACTAATTTATAGGTGTAATAGCAATATCAAAGTAGAAAATGCATATTGAATTCACCTAAAATGTGGCTACTGATAATTTACGCTTGTATTTCGCCTCTGGGCCATCCCTTGACAATGTCCAGCAGTAGTCATCCAACATGCTTGGGCTTCACTTGCCCTGGTATCGCTTCTCCATCGTGGATATTTGTTGATGAAAGCGTTCCCCATGCTCATCACTAACATCGCCTAAGTTTGTTGGGAAGAAGTCGAGATGTGAGTCAAGAAAATGAATTTTCAACATGTTGCACCCCACGTTAGGCCTGTTCAAAAATCAACTTTTTCTTATTTTCATAGGTTTCTGTACATTTTCCCATGCTTTTTGACCTGAAAAAGCCGAAAATCACAATTATTTTGACCTAGAATGTTGGGAAGCATTGCCGCATGGAGCTTTAAATTTCTGCCTTGAAATCGGCCAAAGCACCAATTCCGGGGTCCCTTGAATTATGTTTTGCACTTTAACTTTTGATCTAAACAAGATAGAGCAACAAATTAGGTATCAAATGAAAGAGCATAAAATTAATAAATAAAATAATAATATAATAATAATAATAATAATAATAATAATAATAAATAAATAATAATTAATAATAATTAATAATAATAATAATAATAATTATCTATCATTTTTCAGGAAACAACAGAAACTCAATCAGAATCTAGAAAACCATCTACAAGTTACAACTTCACAATGGCATTAAGCAAGGAGCTGAGGGAGCTCCGTGGGCGCACAGTTGATATCTCAGAACCTCCACTTACTGTCCACAGGCAGGTGTCAACTGGGCCATCTACCAGATCTCTCACTGAAACTTTCCTGGTTGGATACCCTTCAGCTTTTATCAGTGGTTCCGAGCTTCCCACCAACAGACAGGCGTTCCAGTATTTCCTTAATCTTCAGAATTTACCGGAAAATGCAGGGAGGCCCATGGTTCAAGACCTTGCATATGAAACAGTTGAATCTATCATCCCATTCTGGCAGATGGCTAGGATCAAGACAATGACCAAGTACAACGCAATGAAGCTCTTCATGAAACTACATGAGAAACATCGTGCTCTGGTGAAAAGCAAAGGAAGAGCAAGTAACCCTGGAGGAAAAAGAGGAGCATTTGTGCTGGAATTAGTCAGCCTGTTCGATATAGGAGCTCCAGATGCAATCCAGGAAATACAGAACAACAGACTGTTATCCAGAGAGAAGAAAGATGAGGATATCAGGTTCTACGAAGACCAAAAGACTGAGAGGAAAGGTCATATGTCTGGTCATGACAAGATTTTTGAGACAAGATCCCTGCAGCAAGCAGCGAGGAATGAAAGACTGCAGCATAGACAAGAACAAGGTAAAACTAATTACTTTGAACGTCACAAAAAGTTTTAAGTTTTACTCCATTGCGATATTTAGCATGTACTTAACAATTACTGTCTTAACATGTTGTACTATTTTACAGCTGCATCAGAACAAGAGGCAGTTGTTCATGTGGATGACATTACCTGGGGTGACTCAACTGACAACGACGCTAACACAGAGGACATGGATTACCATCAGCCTCGTCCTGGATGTTGTCACCATCAAGACACTGTGACTAGTGTGACTTTGACGTTTCCAAGGAAGGTCATGGAATGTGATGTCATCTGCAATACAGCTGATCGTCTTGGTTTATCAGACAATCAAGTTACTGCCATGGTTTCTGCCACCTTGAAAGCTGGAGGGGCTGATCTGGATAACTTCGTCATCTCAACCTCAACAACACGTCGCAACAGAATGCTGTCCAGGTATAATATCAGCCAGAGTCACATGTCCAAGTTTTGTGAAAACCCCCCACAGTACGCTGCCTTACACTGGGATGGAAAGTTGCTCAAAGATGTCTTGGGCAGTGAACCTGGAAGTACCTCAGAGACTTTAGCTGTGCTAGTGTCTGGTCCACCTTCATACACTGAAGGAAAGTTATTGGGAGTACCTGTCATCGACAATTCTTCTGGCACAGCTCAGGCTGAGGCTTCAATGGATTTACTGGAGACATGGGAACTTACGGATAATGTTACTGCCCTTGTTTTTGACACTACATCCAGTAACAGTGGAGTTCACAGAGGAGCTGCCAAACTGCTAGAGAAAATGCTGAACAAAAAGGGTTTTATCTGGCCTGTCGACATCACATCCTGGAAATCCTAGTAGGAGCAGTTTGGGAGAAGCTGTTTGGGAAGGTGAAGGGGCCAGATAATCCCTGGTTTGAACATCTGAAGGATGTTTGGACGGACTTGTCCAAGGAAAACCCAAAGATGCTGGCTATCAACAGCAAATGGCTGAAGGAAAAGAAGAACAGTGAAGAAATACTCCAAGACATTCTAACAGCAGAAAGGCTTCCAAGAGCCGACTACAGGGAAATGGCTGAACTGACAGTCATTGTTCTTGGAGGAACGCCTCCTCGAGGTATTCACTGGAGTCGACCAGGCGCCATTCATCAGGCCAGATGGATGGCCAGAAACCTGTACTCCATGAAAATGCTGATGTTTGCAGATCAACTTGAGTACGACGAAGACACTGTATCAAAGCTGGAAAGACTCAACACCTTCCTTGCGCTGTTCTACACTCCTGTATGGATGATGTCAATGTCTGCTGCAGATGCTCCCGTGAATGATCTAAGTCTAATCCAGGACATGTTGAAGTACAAGAAAACTGACCCAGAGCTTGCTGATGCAGTACTTAATAAGATGGAAAACCACAAGTGGTACCTGACGCAGGAAGTCGTGCCATTTGCCCTGTTCAGCAGTAGATTGAGTGACACATTGAAGCATGACATTGCTGTCCAGTTACATGCCACTGAGAGCCCAGACAAGCTTCAGAACAGAAAGCTCTATTCCAGAGAGTCACAGCTAAGACCACCCTGGTTGATCTCATTGGCCCAGAATCACATTTCCTGCTGGACACACTGAACATTGGATCCGAGTGGCTTCTGGAACCTGTCACGTCTTGGCCACAGAATGAGGACTACAGAAAAGCGTTGGACTATGTTAAGAATCTGAAAGCGGTGAATGACATTGCTGAACGTGGTGTCAAGATGATGAGCGACTTTGCAAATGTCATAACAACAGATGCCAAGCAAAGGGACTATCTCCTTCAAGCTGTGGAGTTCAACAGACGCCGCTTTGACAGCTTCAAGAAACAAACTCTCAACAACTGACTGTGTAAATGTCATTATGAAATTAATCATCATGTAATGCTTTCACTTCTTGATCGATTAGACTTGTGACAAATGTTAATCTCAAATTTGTGTCATGAATAAGGCGCCTTGTCTGCCTTGAGTGTGAGAAAACGAAGTTTGTGATATTTCTGAAATCTTTGTATGTACCAATGTGCCATTTCTTGTTCCAAGACTATCATAATTGTATAAGTTAGAAAGAGGATTAAAAACACTTTAATTTGGTGCCTATTTTGTTGCTCTATCTTGTTTAGATAAAAAGTTATAGTGCAAAACATGATTCAAGGGACCCCGGAACTGGTGCTTTTGGCCGATTTCAAGGCAGAAAACTTAAAGCTCCATGCGGCAATGCTTCCCAACAACCTAGGTCAAAATGGTTGTGATTTTCGGCCTTTTCAGGTCAAAAAGCATGGGAAAAAGTACAGAAACCTATGAAAATAAGAAAAAGTTGATTTTTGAACAGGGCTAACCCCACGTCTTTGTAGGCCTTGAGAAGTTCTTCAACAAGTGACTCTTAATTTTCGGCCTTGAAGTTTCCGAGGAAATTTGAGTTCACTACTTTAAATACTCTCCAAGCTGCTCCTTCAACTTCACTTAGAGTTTCATCAAACGCGCTGTCTCTCATGATTTCTCTAATTTGCGGGACCACAAATATCCCTTCTTTGATTTTGACCTCGCTGATCCTCGGAAATTTCTGTTTCAAGTAGAGACCCCCCCCTCCCCCATGCCATTTTGATCCATAGCCTTAACAAAATTTTCCATTAAACCAAATTTAATATGTAGTGGTGGCAAATAACTTTTTTGGATTAGAAGAGGTAAACTGGTGAATTTTTATGCCCTGGAATCAACGCTTGTCGAAGTGGCCATTGTTTCTTTGAGTAATGGCTTTCCCGTGCTCTGCTGTCCCATTCACAGAGAAAACAACAGAATTTCGTATAACCCAGTTGTAAACCAAGAAGAAGTGCAATCACTTTCAAGTCTCCACAGATATGCCAAGAGTATTTATTATATTGGATATGTTTCACAAGCAGGTGCATATTGTCGTATGATTCCTTCATATGTACGGCATGTGCTAATGGAACTGAAGGTTATTTATTTCCATTATGGAGTAATACAGTTTTTAAACTCAGCTTCGAGGAATCAATAAATAGGCGCCATTCGTTTGGATCATGTTGTTGGCCAAGGGTTTTCATGAGAGGGTAGAAAGTTTCTTTGATGCTTGCGGTAAAAAGATATCTTAGTGCCTTTTTCTTGAAGATTCCAACCTTTCAACCTGGAAGCCGAAAGTTCGGATTGATCTTTTGACAATTTCAGATCACAGACAAGCTCGCTCAGGTCTGCTTGAGATATTAAGTGAGGCTCTGTCGATGAACAAGATGGTTCAAACATTGGATCAACATCATCCGTCAGTAAACCATGTTGAGCTTCGTCATTACCATTGTACATCAATTTCATTTTCATCATCTAAACTCCACGTTTCCGGTGGCCTTGGTACTGGCAAATGTTTACTATGTAAAACAGGCCTTATGGCTGATGGTAAATTTGGGTATTGTACCATATGTTTAGATTTTGCAGTAATGCCAAGTATATTTGTTAAGCAGAAATAACAATCCGTTAAATGGTCTTTCGGCCCTCTCCATATCATCGGAACAGCAAACGGCATTTGACGAGACCCATTTAGCCAGACTGTCAGAAGTCTTAAACACGTAATACAGCATATATGAGGTGCCCACGTCTTGTTCTGATCCCATACCTTGCAACCAAAATAAAGTTCGTATGCTTTTTTGACGAGAGGGGTGAAATTTCGCCTTTGAAATTTAAATGTTAACTCTCTGCACACATAACAGAAACAGTTTGGATGGTTGACACACTTGCGTGGCATTCTGTCATGAAACAATACGAACGCAGACACAAAAAATGATCAAGGAAAATCACGAATAAAATGCACGATGTTCACTGAGTGAAATCAAATGAGTAACTGACAAATGAAAGTCAACAGTGACGTGTAGCAACTTATAAGCAGAGGAAGAGGAAGGGGCAGACCTCGCCTCCCTCCTATTCTCACTCAAATCCTAAGTAATGTAAATTCGTGTGTCACTCTAAAACTGCGGGTGATAGAAAAATTCCGTTTTCATTTTCGTAATCAACGTAAAAAATTACATATAGTTCAAGTAAAAATATCTCTGTAACAAAAACTTTGCTGACCAGTGTAATGGATAATATCAGGTGCAAATATACTCTTGAATCAAATTACATGTATAACATGTTGAAATATCAGGTGCAAATATATTCTTAATATTATCGTTATTATATTATTATCGTATATATAATTATATAGTAATGGCATGATATAAACTTCATACCTATAGGCCTACCGTACATCAGAAACATCTTTCACATACAGTACAAGCTACAATCACATTAATGATCTTTGGTAGACTTTAAGACCACAATTTCTATTGTCAAGATACATAAAAATGCAAAACTTAAAAAAAATAAGGCATCTCCAAATGTAGCTCTGTTTGCAATGCTCGCTAGAGTCGCTAATAATTGTAGCCATTCAATGAGGGTGTATGAATTTTTCCCTAGCACCCGTTGCCATTGGTACCCCCTCGGTATGGGCCGCAAGGCCTTTTGAGGTACTTTTTGTCCTTCTAACTCCTTGTAACTCTTTAGAGAGAAGGCGTCTCTAGTTGCGTTGTGCCCCACATGGCATGGTCAACAATCGAGCAACCCATTTTTTGTATTATTTGCTTCATAAAAACCTCTAAGTGGGAAACTTTTAAATTCGTCGTAACAACAACGGGTGATCACCCACGAAAAATTTCCATTCTCCATAAAGGGCAAGTATACGGATATAGTTACAGGGACTTCCACTAATATTCCTCGCCGGAAAGCGGTTTTCTTTGCTCTCGTGATATAACACTGCGAAGTACGAACGACTAAGTATATTACTTGCCAACCTTTCACGGCGGGAGAATAAGTTGAAACTTGGCGACATTGAAAGAATTGGCAGACACACATGACAGACATCCAATTACAGAAAACACGCTCACATACACTTCCCTTGTTTCTTAATGAACAAAAAAAAAAAAAGAAAATGTATAGCATGGATTAGGTAAGGTTGAGTTGCGTTTCAGCTGTCACGATATAGTTTTTTTCTATTTTAATCGTTTCATATACTCTCATTTAACTTAAGGAAGTTTCATTGGAATATAAATTTAAACACTTTTTCTCTGACATAATCAGGGCCGGATTAAGGGTTTCGTAGGCCCTGGGCACTTTTCTATCGTAGCCTCGTAGGCCCCTAAATTTGCCGATGCACCGTCTATTTATGTGCTTATTTTAACTTAGACCCAAATTGTTTTCCCTTGTGAGTGTGCTTGTTCTCTTAGCACTATAGCTAACTAAATTAATTATAAAACATAACATAAACATCGCTCCAGCTATGTGCGTGCTGCCATCTGTGGATAACACAGCAACTAATGGGTTT
The DNA here is from genome assembly GCA_023014485.1 of Bathynomus jamesi. Classification (NCBI taxonomy): domain Eukaryota; kingdom Metazoa; phylum Arthropoda; class Malacostraca; order Isopoda; family Cirolanidae; genus Bathynomus; species Bathynomus jamesi. The sequence continues at coordinate 968,470 of JAJOZX010000675.1, forward strand.
GTTGACACAGGTTGAGAGGCTACGAAGTAAGTAGCTCCATAATTTGAGGTTAGTCTGACTGTTTTATTACGGTTTTTGCATGTTATATCTAACAAATATATTCGGTTATTCATTATGAAAATAAACTTAAAGTGGAGTTTATTTATTCCTTTTGTGATTTTTATTAGAGCTTAGTTGATTTCAGGACAGTCAGGTGTGGCGGGTGTCTAAGCACTAAGCAAATAGATACGAAATTAACGTCTATAATCACTTAGTCTTATGTCTATAATCTATTTCTCTCTTGTCAAACTTTATAGAATTCTTTCATTTATTCTGTTGGCCTATAAAACTTCATAGGCCAATCAGTTTAACGTCTGTTGTAGGTAAGCTACTGGAATCAATAATTAAGGATCGTATAGTCGAACACATATAATTGCATAACTTGGTTAGAAATACTCAGCACGGTTTTAGGCGAAACAAATCTTGCTTAATTAATCTTTTAGAATTTTTTCAAAGCGTGGTTGACGTTTATGATATTCATCGGGCGGTTGATATAGTGTATTTAGATTTTCAAAAAGCGTTTGACACCGTACCGCACAAAAGACTCATTGAAAAAACTAAGGCTCATAGAATCAGGGGTAGTAATAGAAGAGTGGTTGCGAGGTAGGAAACAGAGGGTGGTCGTTGATGGAGCGGAGTCATGTTGGGCTAATGTAGCGAGCGGCGTTCCTCAGGGTTCTGTATTGGGCCCCTTGCTTTTTCTTATATATATTAACGATTTAGATGTCGGCCTAGTCAGTACAGTTTCAAAGTTTGCAGATGAACGAAGCTGGGTGGTAGGGCGATTAATGACGAAGATAGAGGTAAAATCCAGGAAGATCTGAATAAAATCGTTGATTGGTCAGTCACATGGCAAATGAGATTTAACGTCGATAAGTGCAAAATTTTACATATAGGTTCGCGTAACGGTAATTTTGCGTTAGTATGTCAGGAAAGGAGTTAGCAAGCGTAGAGCAGGAAAAAGATTTAGGAGTTATAGTCACTGGTGATTTAAAAGTGGCGAAACAAAGTACAGCAGCGGTCAATAAAGCGAACAAAGTGCTAGGTTTTGTAGCTCTAAATTTTGAGTACAAATCGAGTGATATTATTGTTCCTCTTTATAAATCATTAGTTAGACCCCATTTGGAGTACGCGATCGAATTTTGGAATCCGTATATGCGAAAAGATATAGACAAAATCGAAAGAGTTCAAAGACGAGCAACTAAGATGATTCCCTCGCTTAGGTCGAAGGCGTACGAGGATAGGCTTAAGGAGTTAAAATTGACTACACTCGAGACTAGGAGGCTAAGGGGTGATCTAATCCAAGTTTTTAAAATTATGAATGGGTTCGATAACGTAGATAGAGAGAGTTTTTTCGAAATATCTCAATATAATAGGACTAGAAATAACGGGTGTAAGTTGACAAGTAGAAGGTTCGAGACAGCAGTTGCGAAATAGAATAGTAAATAGGTGGAATAGTTTGCCGGTAGCAATAATTAGTAGCACGTCTATAAACATATTTAAAAATCGATCAGATGCATCTGTTGATAGATTGGGTATAATTTAAGGTAGTAAAATTAAGGCCTTGTGGTTCGGAACCCACGTAAAATTGTAGGTCCTCTCTGCCACCACGGAGGAGATGCACAATACACAATTACGAACACAGTTAGGTAGACCAGCCATGAGTGGATCCTTGGGTCTTTGTTGGTCTGAAACATTATAACATTATAACACAGTGAAAATACATATTTCCCAAATTTCGTAGGCTCTAGAACCTTCGTAGGCCCTGGGCACAGTGCCCACTGTGTCCCCTTGATAATCCGGCTACGGACATAATCATGTAAATTCTCTCTCTCTCTCTCTCTCTCTATTTATTTATATATATTTTTAATTTATTTATATATATATTTTTTATGTAGAAAGGAAGGGCTAAGGACAAATGTCCAATGGAAGAAGAACAGAGCCAAAATTAAGGTCCAAGGTTTTCGAGATGTCTGAACACTGTACGTTTGAGAGTTTGAAGGTCATAGACAGGGAGAAAGATGCACTGAGGAAGATTGTTCCAGAGTTGACCGGTTCAGTAGATGAAAGATTGAAAATACCGATTAACCCTTGCGTTAGAGAGTTGAACAAAAAAAGAATGAGAATGTGTCGAAAGTCGGGTAGTGCGTGCTCTCCTTAAAGGAGGAGGCATCTAGTTAGAGAGTTCAGAAGAGCAATATCCATTATAATAACGGTAGTAAAGAGAGAGTGAGGCAACATTGCGGCGAAAAGAAAGAGAGAGACTGAAGACAGTCAGTAAGAGGCGGGGAATTGATGAGACAAAATGCCTTTGATTCCACCCGGTCAAGTACGGCTGTGTGGGTTGAGCCACCCGACACATGAGAAGCGTACTCCATACAGGGGCAGACAAGACCCCTGTACAAAGACAGCAACTGAGTGGGGGTGAAGAAACTGCGAAGCTGGTACAATACATCCAACTTCTTACAGGCTGTTTTAGAAAGAGAGTATATGTGATCTTTCCAGGAAAGATCACGAAAAAAGGAAACACCAAGAATGTTAAGAGAAGAGGAAGGATTGACTTATAAGTCATACGTTATAAGCAAGTTATTATGAAATATAATATCTCGTTGTTATTCATTCATATGCTCGACCAATCCTGTGACATCATGTATTTCCACTGTGGCTACGAGGCAGTTATTCGTGATATTTTTCTAGTTTTAACGAAAATATGACGACTTAACCGAACCAATCGTCAAGGGCGCACAGTTGACCTAACCGGGAATTCAGTAATTTTCCTCTAGGTTTCGATTAATTTTATAACTCTAAATCTACTGGAAAATTATTGAATGCCCGATTAGGTTTATTGATTCCCGGTTAGGTCATTCATTTGTATGCTCTTGACGATTGGTTAGGTTAAGTCGTCATATTTTCGTTAAAACTAACAAAAACATCACGAATAACTGGCTCAAATAAATCTTAAGAAAATGTCACCACCTGCAAAATCATACGAAAATGCAATGAATGAATAGCAATGAGATATTATTTATAATAATTTGCTTACAACGTATTTACACAGAAAACAGTACCCTTGAAAAAAGTGTTGTATTGTTATGTAGATTACGGTCATATAGTTATTTTTTCGAAATTCAGGTGATAACAGCCCCTTAAGATTTACCCACAATTATTTGAGACACCAAGATCTAGTTGGTGCTACTGTAGTATGCGGTCTACCTACGATTCGGCGGTCTACCTTTTAATTATAGCTTCTTATCTTGTTTACTAATTGTTTGTTTACATCCTATTGTCAATCGCCCTTGACGATTGGTTAGGTTTAGTCATGATATTTTCGTTAGTTTTAACGAAAATATCATGATTAAACCTAACCAATCGTAGGTAGACCGCATACTACAGTAGCAGCGATCTAGTTAGTGATTTATTATAGTTGTCCATACAATAATATTTTGTGCCTGTGTTATGTGATGAAGTCAGTGTGAGTTAATGTGTGATTTTACTATGTATGCATAAGAGACTCTAGTTGTTAAAACTTGAGAAAAATCTAATAAAGAATGAGGAATTTGTTCATTTTGCGAGATACATGAGAACTGCATCCGAATCGTGCAAACCCCTCTATTGTCTGACACATATCAAAGAATATGGAACAGCACAAGCATTCCCAAACACTGAAATCGCATTACGAATCTATCTGACTCTTTCAGTCACCAACACAGAAGGAGAACGATATTTTTCCGTTTTGAAGAGAGTAAAAAATCAGATGAGATCAACAATGATACAAGAGAGATTATGTGATTTGTTATTGCTGATAATAGAAAAAGAGTTGACAAGCGCAATAGACTTTCAGGGAATTAATTGCAAATGATTTTGCTTGCGCAAAAGCGAGGAAGAAGTTAGTTTGTGACTACAGCTGTTGTTGTCTGTTGATGTATAGCCGAACTCCGCTAATTATACACTAGGGAACAACATTTTTGTTTCTTGAAAACTATTTGGTGTTTCCTATAGAACTTTTGATGCTGATTCCAAATATGGTTTCAGAATTTTTCTATCACCCATAGTTTTCGAGAAAATAATATTTCCATTTACTCAGAGTTTTCCCAAAATATTAGTTAAAATTAAGTGTACTAATTTAATTTTACTCTTTTTTTTCCAGGTTAACTATATTTAATAGTATTTTTTGCATTAAAAAAATATAGCTATTTAAACAAACAGATTTTTAATAAAATGAAAGAAATTTTTTTCAAGTTTTGCTCAAATTTTAAAATTTTTCATAGTAGAAAAAATTGGTTTTTCATTCCAAAAAGTTTTCCGTGATTTCAATAATTTTCCGCCAGCATGAATCGAAACTGTATTAATCCCAGAGATACATTTTGCTACGTATGTGGAGAACTGACCATAATGGCACAGAGGAAGACGATGACCCCACTCGTGAAGAAGGCTTACGAACTTTATTTTGGATGTAAGGTAGGCGACCAAGACAAATCCTGGGCACCTCATATCTCATGCATTTCCTTGCCGTCACTCTTAGGGGTTGGATTAAAGGTACTCGCAAATCTATGCCATTTGCCATACCAATGATTTGGAGAGAGCCCAAGGATCACCTAACGGATTGCTATTTTTGTATGACTAACGTTTCAGGATTCTCTGCCAAAAATAAACATAAAATTCAATACCCAAATCTTGCATCTGCCATGAGACCAGTACTACATGACGATGATAACCAATTCCAACTCCCCCAAAGTCATGGACACTGGATGAAGAGTCTGAAGTTGAACCAATGGAAATTGATGACACTAAAGATACAGACTTTCAGCAACCTGAATCAAATAAACACGTATGATAACGCAGGTTATGCTGAATGATCTCGTGAGAGATTTGGACCTTCCGAAAAGAAAGCGGAATTATTGGGCTCCAGGTTACGTGAATGGAATTTGCTGGCAAAAGATACAAGCATATCGGCGTTCCGCACTCGCCAAAAAGATCAGATCCAGTATTTCTCCTCGTCAGGTGGTTTATGCTACTGTAATAATGTAAATGGACTGCTGTTAGCTCTCGGTCATGAGCACAAATCTGAAGATTGGCGTTTATTTATTGACTCTTCGAAGCTAAGCCTCAAGGTTGTACTACTTCACAATGGAAATAAATGCCCTTCCATTCCTGTAGGGCACGCTGTCCACATGAAGGAATCTTACGAAAATATGAAACTCATCCTTCAGCAGATTAATTATGACCAGTTTCGTTGGTATATATGTGGAGATTTAAAAGTCGTCGCGCTTCTTCTGGGAATGCAGCTCGGTTATACGAAGTTCTGCTGCTTCCTTTGTGAATGGGACAGCAGAGCCAGAGATTCGCATTATTTTGTAAAGGATTGGCCACTTCGTCAAAAATGTATCCCAGGACTGAAGAATGTGTCTCATGAACCCTTAGTTGACCCCAAGAAAATATACTTACCGCCACTTCACATCAAACTTGGCATCATGAAGAAGCAATGAACAAGGAAGATGAGGCATTCAAATATTTGAAGAAAAAGTTTTCACGACTTAGCGATGCAAAGATAAAAGAAGGGATCTTTGTTGGTCCCCAAATCAGAGAGCTCATGAAAGATCAAAAGTTTGATGATGCCTTGAGGAAAAGAAAAAGTGGCATGGGAGGCCATGAAGAATGTTGTCACAAATTTTCTAGGGAACATCAAAGCCTCTAACTATGAAAAAATAGTGCAGGACATGATTGAAGCATATAGGTTATTGGGATGTAATATGTCACTAAAAATCCATTTCTTGCACTCCCATTTAGATTTCTTCCCTGAAAACCTCGGTGACGTAAGCGATGAGCATGGAGAAAGGTTCCACCAAGATATAGCTACTATGGAGAAACGCTACCAAGGGAGGTGGGATCCGGCAATGTTAGCTGATTACTGCTGGACATTGATGCGAGAAGCTCCTAATGAAAACTACAAGAGAAAATCAGTGACAAAGAAGTTTTAAGAAGAATATTTTAAATGCCAATCTGCCACTAATATAATTTTTATGAAGTATTTTAACTATTTTTACTAACTTCTATACACTTTTTGAATAAATATTAAAATACAAATTTCTCAGTAACCTTGGGTGATAAAGAAATTCTACGGCTATATTCGGAATCAGCGGAAAAAATCCTATAAGACCGACCTGTTCACGTCCAAGAAACAAAAAAAAGTTAAAATTTGTTCCCCAGTGAATTATCTGGTCATTCCCAGCAGTCTGTACGTTCTGTGTAGCAGGTAAGTGCAAGTACTGCCCTTAGGCAGTACTTCTCTGATTTCCCATGGAATGATTACTACTTCCGTGGCGGGGCCCTTCCGAGTGTGCTGAGTGCATCATGGAGGTGATTCTCTCGTGCATGGATGCATACATTCCATATTCTATTTCTACAACTAATGCAAAAAAACCCTTGGTTTAACTTTACCTGTTGTTATTATCATTAAAGAGCTTCACAGGCTTTTGATGCTCGAATAGAATCTTCTTCCTGTTTACATCGCCTTATGACTGCTTTATACTGACCTCTTCTTCTACACATATTTATGTATACCGGTCCTAATCTGGGTCTACCATGAAGGCACCATAAACCGTAGTCGTCTTTCGATGCCATTTTCAGAGAAACAATAAAATCATTCCATCCAGGAATAACCTCAGTATGATATTTGTAAGATTTAATCAGGGGTTTTCCTGCTTTTCTTAACTGGGATACTAAATTATTATAATACCTATCTATGAGTGTTTAAAATTACCTACTGAGTTCTTGTTATGTCGTGTTCACATAAGTTAGTAAAACTAATTAATAATTCTAACGGTCTATGATCAGAAAGAAGGAAATCATGCAGAATATGAACACTAAAATTCGATCCTTTAGATTATTACTTGAGACAATGATCAAGCTACCTGGTGGTACCATTCATATCACTAACATATATAAAATTACCACGAGTTACGCCTAATACTTCTACATCACTTATACGTAATGGTGCTAGGACCGTTCGCTACTGGACAATTCGCTACCGGACATTTCGCTACCGGCATCTAACTTCGCTGTCGTTAAAGAATTTTCTCCTATAAGAGGACATGCCCAGTCTTGCAATCTTGCCCTTTTGGATAAACATTTTAAAATTTTAGCCTCATCATCTGATGACACTTCTCTTAGAATTTTTAGAATTTTAGAATCTCTTTTTATAAAAACCGACATTTAACATTGATGCCTCTGCCTCTCCCCTTTTGGTTACTAACCTAACCTAACCTGACCTAACCTAACCTAACCTAAACGCAACTCAGAAGAAAAAATATAGGGACTGTGAGCAGAGGATCCATAATTTACTGAGAAGATACGATTCTGGAAATAAACTGGAATTCCTTCGCGCTATTGCGCATAATCTTAAATATTTTTAGATATTTTATTGTATCAAATGTTTTATGCATTCTTTCATTCTTTTTAAAAAATAAAATTCTTTTAATAATTCATGTAATCATGCGTAATAATTTATGTAATTCATGTATTTTAAAACATATGTATTAGCACAGGTAATAAACTTTGACACCATAAACTTTGATGACGAACGCGTCACCGCCCCTCCCATCTCTGTTAATTACTTTTAAATTACTTTACGTGAATGTAAAAGCCGCTAAATCCATATATATATATATTATATATATATATATATATATATTAGCACAGGTAAGGCAATGAAACAGAAGTTTATGGTACGGCTGGTCTCCCCGTATCGGTCAGTTAATTTTTTAAAAATTATTTTCTCGCTCTGCTTCTCTTTACAATCATTCTTTGATTTAAGAACACTAAAAATCACAATAAACGATATAAATATTCTATGAGATTAATATTTAATTTTTTCACCCTATTATCATCACTATAAACGGAAGATACGATCTGCCTTAAAAAATCTAAAAAATATATTCGTAACAATTCATGTTTCCAATTTATTAATAACCTTCGAGCGAATTAAAAGCGCACACAAACGCACATACACTCCCCAAATATACGCCCATAAACCCCCTATTATCACCACACACACACTATATGCACGTTCATAGGTCGCCAACTCCTACCATCACCGGGTCTCGAACCCAGGTGGAGAGCAACTCGCCCCTCCACCAAACCATGCGTAGAAGCGGGGTCACCAACTTGACCTTCATGTGAAGGGAGACACAAGTACGAATTGTTCTTCACGTATTTTGCAATCAGCGAAACTCTTATTATTGTACACACACACGTACGTACATCCGTCAGTTTGCTTAGAAGGCAGCCACTTGGTATATATTTATTGAAGGTGCATTGTTTATATTCCCATCCCCCCAGTTATTCCTTAATATCGCTTATATATATACAATCAAAAGAACTAAATAAAACACCATTACATCATTCTGTTTATTTAAACGAATTACTGGAATTAATTTCATGAAATATACATTCGATACTATATGATATACAAACAAAGAATATATACATTAAAGAATAATATTCGTATTTGTTTTTTCTAAAGTCAAGTAATCGCCAAAACAAATAATAATAATAATAATAATAAATAAACTCAGATCTTCTCGTCGATGGAAGTTTAGAAATACGAAGGTGACAGCAGAGCGGCCATTTCTCTGGACAAAACACATGAAATCTGTTAATTTTGTCTTAAATACACTTCGATACACGTTCTGAAAAGTGCGGAATGGAAAACTGTATTATTCTCGTCATGCGTGAACTAATAAGTTGATGTTAATGTGTGTATATATATATATATATATATAATATATATATATATAATATATATATATATATTACATATTAAAGATTTATCCGTTAAGAAAATAAAATTTAAAACAAGGGATGATCTATTTGAAACACCTGTTCTACCAGCGGGGTTTTAACGTGGCGCCAGTTTGACAGAAGGCGCTAGATAATATCGAAATTAAAATCTTAAAATGCATATCTTAAGCTTGTTCACGGAATTTTATTTCCCCCAATAACTTTAAACCGGTGCGACCTGCCCAGATTTCCAATTTTAATTTCCAATGTCGCTAAATCCCTCATATATAAATAATATATATATATATATATATATACAGGGTGAGTCAAAAGTAGCGCCCGATTTCTGTTTTTTCGGCTGTCAGATAGATTCTTTCTGGGAAGTCATGTTGTTAATAATTGTCTTGCAGATTATTAATTTTCTTAGTTAGATAAGTTAGATGGTTAGTTAGATGGTTAGATAAACATGTCATTCATTTATTTCTACCTTCTTGTACACTGTAATACAAATGGCAAACAAACAATCAACTGACAGAAATCGGGCGCTACTTTTGACTCACCCTGTATATATATATATATATATGCGTTATATGCGTATATATATGCGTTTTGAACGCATAATTAGAGCCAAAATTACCTACTACCTACAAGAAAAAGACTTATACAACCCAAATCAACATGGCTTCAGGGCGGGTAGATCATGCCTGTCACAGCTACTAGACCACCAGGAGAAAATATTAGGAACATTGTGTCGAGGACAAAACATTGATGTAATATACTGATTTTGCTAAAGCCTTCGATAAATGTGACCATGGAATCATAGCACACAAACTTAAGGATACAGGAATTACTGGAAAGCTAGGAAGGTGGATATTTAATTTCTTGACGCAAAGAACGCAAAGAGTGGTGGTAAACGGAGTTAAATCGGAAGTCTCGGAAGTCGTGAGCTCTGTCCCACAAGGGACAGTATTAGCTCCCTTGCTGTTCATAATAATGATTGCAGATATTGATGCAGATATTAAGGACAGTATTGTATCATGCTTCGCAGATGACACGAAGATATGTAAGGAAATATTGAACGATGACGACATAAGAAAACTACAAAACGACATTGAAACATTATTCCAGTGGGCAGAAGACAACAATATGAAGTTCAACGAAGAAAAATTCCAACTTCTAAGATATGGTAATAACAAAGAGCTACAGAAAAAAGGGTACAAAACTCCGCAAGCCAAACAGATATCACCAAATCCACAAGTCAGGGATCTTGGAGATAATGTCGTCGGATGCAGAATTCAGAGAGCACTATAAAATCAAAATCACAACGGCTAGAAAAATAATGGGAATCATCTGGAGGAGCTTCCGCAGCAGAAAAGCAAACATCATGCTCAAATTATGGAAGAGTTTAGTCCTACCAATAATTGAGTATTGCTCAGTACTCACAAGCCCACACAGAAAAAGAGACATTACGAGCATTGAAGCTATACAAAGGACTTTTACGTCTAAGATAGAGGAAACGGAAGGTGAAGACTACTGGTCTCGACTACAATCCCTGGAACTCTACTCTCTTGAAAGAAGGCGAGAGCGGTACACAATAATATACATATGGAACATACTTGAGGGCTCTGTCCCTATCCTCAGAAATGAAATAGAAACAAACTGGAATGAGAGAAGAGGCAGATTTTGTACGGTCCCAGCTGCGGTGGGACAAGGAGCCATGAAAACGAGGATGGAAAATACCCTCAGAATACGGGGCCCAAAGCTTTTCAATGTCCTTCCAAAAGAAGTGAGGAATCTCCAGCACACCAACCTGAATAACTTCAAGAACCAGCTGGACAGATTCTTGTGCAAAGTCCCTGACCAGCCATGCGTGGCTGGCTACGAGGGCAGGAGGCGATCAGAGAGCAATTCCCTCCTTCACCAAGTCCCGCAAATGAGGCGGGATGCTGCAGAGGGGTCGACCGCAGGTCGATCCTGAACCGTCGTTCAAACTCAACAACAAAAGTAATATATATATATATATATATATATATATATATATGTCACAGGTAAGGCCATAAAACAGATGTTCTCGCTACACCATAAACTTTATAAGGGGCTAATGCGTAGCCGCCCCTTCCATCTCTCTGTTAATTTTTCAAAATTATCTTCCAGTTTTAGGGCGTTTCTACGCTGCGTTCGCACTTATTAAGCAGATTAAATTTTCTCCAATGTTTTCAAAAGTTTTTCCCCGATTTCAATGAAATTTGTAGCAAATAATCACTATATATAGCAGCATTGATGGTATTCATTTCGATAAAATATTTTGATAATTAAAATAATTATCTCATTTTATTGAAAAATATGTAAAATATTGTGTTCCGAATTATTAAGCAAGTATTCTATTTACGGATCTAAATAGTGAAAATGGGTAAGAAGGATTTAACATTAACTGAGAAAAGAAAAATAGTCAAGTTACTCACTGAAAATATAAAATCTATTGAAATTGCGAAGCAGTTTGGCAGAGCTTATCGAACTGTAAACAAGTTTGTAGCGGAGGGTACCAAATTGAGGCAGCGAAGTGATAAAGGAGCTATAAGAAAAGTGACAAGGCGGTAGATATCTGTAATCAAGCGCAAATTGCAAAGCATCCATTGTCCTCAAGTAAAAAGGTTTTTGAGCAGGCTGGCATACATAATGTACCAAGAACATCTCGATGTGGAATCCTCCAAACAATTGGCAAGACGTGTAAACCTACGATTCAGTCACCATTAACACCCAGGTACAAGAAGCAGCGTGTTGAATGGGTGCGTCAGTACGTGAAAACAGATTTTAATACTGTATTGTTCACCGATGAATGAAAAGCAACCGTTGAGGGACTTGATGTTTGGTCAAGAAGATGGATTGCTGAGAGCCAATTTCTACATCGGGTCCAACGAATGCCAGGCCATCGAGGAACTAATGTAAGGTTTTTTTGTGGTTAAGAACAAAACACTGTATTTTCATTCAATTTATTAAATGGTAGAAAGCATGTTTTAGTACAATACGGCTTACAGAACTAGCGTCCATTAAATAAGACTAACATTAATGGAGACACTTTACAGTTATAATTATATATATATATATATATTTATATATATATATATATATACACACGTAAAACTTTACACAATATAGTTACAATTATATATACATACGTAAAACGTTACACAATACAAAGAGTGCGTACAAATGGGAACCTATTTTTTATTTGTCTGCATACCAACTCATCATTCATCTCAGTGTCGCACAAATCGAATAATTTTAAACAATTTATAAATCTCTTCCCAGGTGACGTGTGCAGGAGAAATAAAAGACAGTACATGTCACAAGTATTACTAAAATATCCTTGGAAACGGTAAGGATTCCAGACAATTTCAGGGACATGTAGCTGTTCGATAAATTGTACAACCACAGGGTCACTCCAGGGTTGAGTACCGAGTAAATCAAAATAGTACATTCTTTCCGTATTTTTAAAATAGATTGCAAACCAATGAATCCCTTCGCTACTAACAATGTCGGTGTTGGCAATAAGACTACACCAATCTCTCGTAGTTGGCAATTTCAATGCTTCATTCTTTGCAAACACACCGATAAATTTGGAGCGTGTGATTCGGTCACTTTTCATTACTCTCTGGAGTGTATTCGTGTCCATTTTAAAAGTCTGTGACAACGTTCCTGAAACGGTCAATTTTTATTAGAGTTTGTGATTCGAGATAAACCAGTACACTAACAGGCGCGTCTATAGGGTCGGCGAATTCCAATCTGACTGAGATGTTCCCACTTTGTTGAGGACTTAAGTGTGTATTTACACTAGCAGAAGGTCGGGGGTGCTATCAAATGGGTAAAGGTTAAACTGATCGACAAATTCTTTCTGCGTTACGCCAATCCCAAGCTCGTCAAAGCCACCAGCAATATGGGCCAGATTGCTATAAGCTCTCGCGCAGAGGGGGAACACAGCGTCTGATGAGTAGTCCGTAACCATAGTCCCGCCCAATGCAACGCTATTGACGTATAGAGTTATATTTTTAAGGCAGAAATTCTCGAATTTAAAGCCACTCTTTTTATATTTTCCATTCGTCGAAGCATGATCCTGCATTCCAATTAATAACCTTTTAGGTAGAACTCCGAGAGCCACTTTTTCTAGCTGCTTCGAGGCCAACCCTGCGGGCACCGTGTATAGTTTGATCCGTACTCTGTTAATTGGGTATCTTACTGTTGCGTGTATTAAATTTTTTTCAATTTCTACATATTTCAGGGAACTTAATTTCAGTCGCCGTACGCGCAGATGTTTTTCATGATGTGAATCACATCGGGTTTTGCGCCCTCTTCTTGATCAGCTCCCAGATTTATGCAGATCTCAGGATTCGTGCGGTTGAGTTTTAGCTTCATGTCAATGCCGTTCATAAGCAGTTTCTCCTGGAACGTGAAGTCTGTACGAAAACGTCCAAAACATTCGTATATCTTTTTTTTTAGAAATTTTAAATTTATCCTTTATACTACTTTCGTCTTTAGTCTGATAAATAATAGCCGTCGGCAGTTAAAAAGGTATCCTTCTCTTGTTTTGAATAGTTGAGGACATCTTCCAGATAGGCTCGTAGGTGATAATAACCCGTTCCTGCCGAGATGTTAACCTGATTTAAATATACCTCACACTGGCTGAATATGGAGTGTAGAAAGTTGGTTTCAGGGTAAGCAGAGTAACTATCATCGCAGTCCGTTCCATCTGACTGTGCTATACGCAGTTTAGCGTACATGTGCATGCAGCTCGGATCAATAAAGTATGGGCCTAAGCTGGGGATCACGAATTCTATAGGACCACTCAGTGAACTAATTGTGTTTAATGGGTTAATTGTAATGAAGTCGCTATGCTCAATAGAAACCTGTGTAGGGGGCATATCAAAGAGGGACAGTTCCGATTTACAACACTGTGAGCTACATGGATGAATTAAACGCGCCATGACGAGTCAGAAATAGTGCCACTCTCTCGACAAGTAGTAATCAGCCTATGATTCGTGAGAGTAGTGTCCCCAGCTTATATCAGTTAAAAAAATGATCAGCCATAGGCTTCATACGCTTAGAACACTTCTTTTTTGATGTCCTTTTACGTTTAGCGCCACATGTTGGTAACCCCTTCTTCCGGACAGTCCTCTTCTTCATCTTTCCACCACCACGCATTTTTCTCTTTGCATCTTTGATGATTAAGTCCGGTGTACGTTTTAAATGTTTTTTAGAGCTTCTTCAGGTTTAGTTCCACCCATTATGTCTTCTACCGCGTAAAAACCTGATTGTAACGCCTTCTTCCCAGATATCTAGCAGCCCTCTTCAACAATGGGACAGCCGTGCGTAGTATGGTTGAGAAAATGGAGCCAAGCCCACTCCCACTCTATCTCACCCCTCGATAGACTGTGAAAGGCCTTCGGGTCATTATAACTGAATGCGACGAAAGTGTAGCTTCACTGTTAAGCTCCCATCACCGAATGGGAAATTTTTTTCCTCAATCGTTCTTATATATATTGAGATATTGGTCAACAGATTAGTCGCAACATTCACATAATGGGGCTTGTCAAATGTAATGCTCAAACTCTTCCCTCTATGGTTGAGAATGTGTACAATGCGCAGCAGGCGCACCTGGGTGTCCCCAACAAATTGATGCCCCACGATATTGCTGTAACTATAGCACTTGTCTGGGGATGGGTAGCTTTCACCCAATTTCTCCAATTTGAACTGACACATTAAGCTGGAGAAGTCATGTTGTGCCTCGTGAAAGGTATCTCTTTCGGGGCTGCATCATATCGACCCTTGGCAACAATTGTCAACAGCTCTTTGTCTTTAATATTTCTATTAAACGTTGATTTTAACTTCAACGTGCGTACAGGCGTGTCTATGTTTACAACTTCAAAAAGTAAATCGTTTGTCAGGTACGACTTTTGAAGACTCTTGTTTAATCCCATCACAATGTCCATGGCTCTGTCATAATGACCGATTCTTAGTGTTACATTTGTACTATAGTACTGTATCTCACCGAAGAGGATTGTTCGCATGGTGTTGTCTAATATTATGCCTAATTTTTCACACTCATCAACTCTTCTAAGGATCAGAAATATGATCTGCTCATTTTCAAGAGTTAAAAAGTTGGTGTCGAGCTGGAATTCACAAACAACAACTTCGTACGAATCACGTTCCAACTCAATGGGCCCACGGAGTTCTGCTACAAAGTTGGCCAGGGTGTTGTTAAGATGTACAGAGAGATAAGAATAGGACGGGAGTGTGACAAAGAAGTGGTTAGGCGCCATGTTGCATACTATTTAAGCTTCATTATTGCATCAGCTTTTATATAGGTGTTGAAGCTTTCTGGGTACCCTAGCCATTTCACCAGGTACATTTTCCTCTTTCCTGAACCTTTGCTGCCTAAAATGTTTTCAATTTTAAACACACTTTTCCTACATTAAATGTCACTTTCTGCAACTCCTCGCGGTAAAAGCCTCCTGTGATTTCTTCCCCATTCAAATCTTCAACGTAATACGTCATGATCTCGCCTTTAGGTCTCATAGCACTAACTTTAAAAATCTCGCGTGTCCATCCTTGCGAATTTATTTCCCCAATGTGAGAGCCTTACATAATCATTGATTTTGAAACGTACAGAGTGTGGTGGTGGTGCTCCATCTCTTCTCACCTCTGGCAGCGTACCTCTTTCTAAAACTTCGTTAGGTGTTGTACCAATCGTACGGTGGTGTGAACGGTTGTATGATGATGCCAATGACCCTAGAACGTTTATATATCTGTGTTTTTATGTGTAAAATAGCAATGCATGCGTTCCTTTATGGTACGTTGAACTCTTTCAGCTAAAGAGGCCTTATCTATAGAACTGCTAGTGAAGTACTGATATTAAGCTCTGTCAGCATGTTCTGAAAAGCGCGGCCTATAAATTCTTTCCCCATATCCGTACAAAAATAACAAGGAACCCTGTCTTCTTTCAACATCAACGTTTTGGTAGCTTTAGCATCTGTTTTAGGCGATTTATTTTTCAGATGAATTAACCACAGATATCTAGAGAATACTATTATGAATAGGATGTAGCGGTATCCGTCATTATACACTGAATGTCTTTGCATGTCTGTTAAATCCGCTTGCCAAATAGAATCAATCGAAGCCGCTGTTGTCTTGGCCGTTTTAAACCTTTCTCTCACCGGTTTATGAAGTGTATAAGCATCCTGCTCAGCAAAAACTTCAACATTTTTTCCCTACTCCATCATTGTAAACACCTCTGTACCGTCTATTAACGCCGCCATAGAAATGCCATAATAGCGTTTTCTTAATATGTTAGCCATTTTCAGATTTTAGAGACACGTGGATAAGGTTGGCCGTTTGTTCTCTTCTTTCTCCTCTTCAGAGATGCTACTGTTGGGGGTGATGGCGTACTCAGTTGTGACGCATGCGAGACTTTCTCCAAGTCTTTTAACCTATTCAGATTTCCTATCAATGTTTTGGGGACATTTATTTGTTTTAGTCTTGCTTTAATATGCTTCTATCTTGTTGGTTAGAGCCTGTCCCACTTTCTCACCAGATCATGGACAATGTCGACGATATTGGATCCCTGTACCCTTGTTCCTTCAACAATGATCTCGACTGTATCGGTCCACTGTATGATGGGGGTCCTCACTCAATAGATTATAAAGACTTAAGCCTTTATTCCTCAATGTATGTGGGAGACTGCTTTTTAATACATGCTCGATGTGTTGCGTTCCCTTATTCTTTGGTTGGTCATCTCTAACATCGGGCCCAGGTCCTAGTCGTCATGCTCGTCGTTGCTCGAGCTGTGCCTAATAACCACGGGTTGCTCTCGGATTCTTATAATCTTCGTACTCATGAAGAAATTTCTGCAGAACCTCTTGGTACAAGATCCTTTTCTCATCAGGTGACTTTTAACTGTTTAATCGGGCTAACAACTCGCTTTCCATTCTTTTAAGCCTACTTTTACGGGGTTCTAAAACCGTGCCTGGAATCTTTGAACTTGCAATGAAGCATACACCTCGTGCCGAATCACTACCACTTTCTTCATTATATTAATCTAGTCAGTAAAGGTCCCAAAACTGAAAATAAGATGGGGAGGAATGATCCCCCTCTTTGTACAATAATTCGCTTTTTCTTACCCACAGTTTGACTTTTACGATCGAGCGCACGTATTATATTCTTGTAACGACATAAGCGAGCCTTCTGAGGGGGTTTCATTGGCACATTACATTTTATAACATTAACACAGATTTCACAGATGCATTTTAAAAAGTCGGAGTCGATATTTTTAACAAACATCTGTTGCAGTGCCCGGGGCAATCGTTGATAGAGTTTTATTAATTCACGATATTTCTTCAACCTATTTGTCCTTCTGGAATATATACTGTTTCAGGTTCATTTGGGAATATATTCGTTCTTAAAAGCACCTAAACGTGTTTCGCGGGTGAAGGTCACAAAGCAAATATTCGTAACGCTGACTTGTGGCTTCTTTATGAACCTCCTAAAACTCCTTACGCTGATTCGGGAACAATTTGATTAGCTAATACCCCAATTTGTGACACTTCTCTACGTTGCGCGAATAAGACTAGATATTGTGTATTTAACGACACATCGCGCATGTATCTATTTTTGAAAAATGGATTCTGATTGATGAAGAATAGCTTATGTTAAGATGGTGAGAGAACACTGTAAATGTCTCGGCAAACGTTTTATCCATTTCCAACATGAGCTCGTCAATTACAATGACTGTATCCTCATTTCCCTTTAATGAATTAACGTCATATACCCCTTTGTGGAACAAAATTTCATCTTGGTACTCGTTGAACACTGATTGATACGTCGAATTACTTTTTGCACAAAAAATGCAAAAAACACTTTTTTCTACGTGAAGGTCAAAATATGAAAATAAAAACCCACTCTAATAGACAGAGTTTATTTCCACAACAGTTTCGACGCCCACTGGCATCCTCCTCGGGTGGATACAGAAACACGAATGAACCAAAACAAGATGGGAAAACAGTCCAGGGACCGACCGTTAAGAAATTCGCACCTAGGTTAGATCCCATTCTCCCGACACCGGAAGAGCATTTTCATTAAGTACATTCGCACAAATTTAAAACTATCTTCCTGTTCTAAACATACAGATTCTATTATTTTTTATTTTTTTACATAATTATTACATTTATTATTAAATTTATTACAATTAATATTGCATAATTATTTATTACAATTATAAATTTATTATTACATTGGTTATTACATTGTTGTTTATTATACAGAACTTATAAACCGAAAAACGAATGAGAAAGGCGATTAGGAAACAATCCAGAGACCATTGAGAAATTCGGACCCAGGTTAGATACCGTTCTCCCGACACCGGAAGGGCATTTTATTACAGGGTCCGCTTATAAGTACATTCCCACAAATTAAAACTATCTTCTTGTTCTATACATACAGATTCTAATATTTTGACATAATTACTGCATTTATTATTGCATTTACATTTTTTAACATTTATTATTATTACCTTTACCCTAATTATTAAATTTATAATATTACCTTTATTATTACATCTGTTGCATTTATATTTATTTCCACATTTATTACTTCCATTATTACATTTACTAAAAGCGAGTAAGGAAACAATCCAGAGACACCTTTAAGAAATTCACACTTAGGTTGGAACACGTTCCCACGACTCCGTAAGGGATTTTTTGACCAAGAATCTCATTAAAGGGTCTAACTTATAAGTACCTTCGCACAAATTAAAATTATCTATTTTTTCTATACACACAGATTCTATTATTTTTCTTTTGATATAATTATAACATTTATAAAGTACTGTTGTGGAAATAAACTCTGTCTATTAGAGTGGGTTTTTATTTTCATTTTTTGCACAAATTTTGAGAACATCTCCCCCTTATCTTTAATGATTTTAAGCATAAACACAGTTTTACCACATCCTGTAGTGCCAGATATAATACATGCGGTGGGGCTTGTGAACCTGACTTTTTCTACAGATTCCATCGCTAACACGTCACACCCCTAAGTGGGCCATTTACAAAATATAACACAATTTAAGTGCTTCTCCAACTATTCTTGTTTTTCTTCTACAGAACTGTGAATGACAGCGATGTACAACCCCCATCATCGATATTACAGATGGCCCCGATGACCGCGTAGCCACAGACTCCATCCCTGCTGACGAACCCTCATCAGCGACATCTGTAGCACGCTGCAATTCAAAGCGGAAGCATGATGAAACCCTCCACGTCAGGTATAAAGCGCACCGGGGTTGTGCCGGTTGTTAGACCCCCAGTAATAGAGCACCAACCCTCTACGTCTTACGTCACAGCTCCACACAATAGTGCCTTCCTCAAATATATCCGCTTATTCCTGTTCAACTCCGGGTACTTCCTCCACACCAGCAGCAGCAGCTTCTCGTGCTGTGGAGGAAGGTATAACATTCGAGTTGGTGCGCACCGCTACCCCCACCCCTGCCTTTACTAGAAATCGGTTCGTGGTCAGGGTTGACCCTGGATCCATGTATAGCAATGGTGTTGGAATGCAACGCGTAGTTGAACATATTGTGGAGTTCGCCCTTCAAAACCGTGACGAACATGAAGTCAGGACGAGGTTGTCCTCCAAGTTCGGTTCAGATGACTGGGATGTAGATGATTTTTGGGTAGTAATACCATTCAGACGCTTGGGAACTGTAGACATAGAATATATCTTGGGTCGTATAATGCAGGTCTCTCAAAGTAGTACAGCCTCCAACATGGACAACTTCACGATAGATATTGACAGAGTATTCCGGGTTGCGGGTCATAGTGCTACACCTTATACTCTTAATTTCAATTCCCGGTTATTTACAGAAAACATTTAAACGCCGATCGTGGCTGCGGCTTTATAGCAATAGTCTTAGCTCATATGTTCACTGTGCTAAATACATGGACGCAAAAAATTTGGTTGCCTACGGTTGTGCAGCGTGCTCGTAAACTGGCTTCAGATTGCAAGCTTGAGTTTGAGTGTAATATGGGTCTTGAAGAGCTGAGAAGGGTAGAGCAGGAAATGAATGTTCGTATAGTTGTATTTGGAATGGATGATCATCTTAGGACTGTGTATGTTTTTAAAAGCTGTGTGAGAGATCGTACAAGACCTCTACTTATTTTAGGATTGTCAGGAACATCGTATCTCCCCATCCGTAAGATAAGGACTCTCTATGATAGTTATGATAAAAGTCGAAAATATGGAAAGCATCATGATTTATGTAAGGGATGTCTCGAGTTTGCGGATGATATAGTGAAACATTGTAAGGAGTGCTACATGGTATGTGAGCAGTGTAAAAGCCCCAAATGTGAAAGTCATGTAGTTGAAACTGAGAAGAGGGAATGTAATGTGTGTTAACGTACATTTGTCAATAATAAATGCTTTGAGCTCGATAAATCAGTTGGCACTTGCAGGAAAATGAGAATCTGTGAATGCGGCATGTTTCATATGATGGGTAATTAGGGTAAGTTTGTGTATAAGTGCAATGAAATTCACTGTTCTACATGTCATGAAAAATACAGGGTGTCCATAAATGATTACCCTGATTAATAAACACTCGTATTCAAACACAGTTTTATTCATAAGTAGATAAACATACAAAGTTTTGATATATAGTTAATGAACTTAATAAGCTTCCACATGTGCACCCCTAGTGGCACGTAAAATGTCGTAAAATGTCGTAAAATGTCTCTGTTTCCGCAACTGTGTACCTGGATATGCTCACCAATTACGCCATCCCCCAGCTGCATGACAGGCAGCCAACTGTCATCTTCCAACAAGATGGGGCACCCCCTCATTGGGCGCATGTTGTTCGTAAAACTCTCGACGCAACATTTCCAAATCGATGGATTGGCAGGGACGGGCCAATCCCATGGCTCCCAAGATCACCAGACATTACCCCGCTGGATTTCTTTCTCTGGGGGTCATGTTAAAAATTTGGTTTATGCAACAGTTGTTCCAGATATCAGGACATTGCGAGAACGCATTACGGATGCAATTGCAACAGTTAACCCACAAATGTTGGAAAATGTGTGGCGTGAGTGTGAATACCGTTCAGACATTTTACGTGCCACTAGGGGTGCACATGTGGAAGCTTATTAAGTTCATTAACTATGTATCAAAACTTTGTATTTATCTACTTATGATTAAAACTGTGTTTGAATACGAGTGTTTATTTAAAAGTTATAGCATGCTTTAATCAGGGTAATCATTTATGGACACCCTATATAAGGCGGATGGAGTGAAGCATGTATGATATATCAAAGATGCTAAGCCTAAAAATAGCCCTTGTATAACTGTGTACTACGATATAGAAACATACACGAACGTTGAAACCAAAGAGGTTATTCCACATTTACTTGTAAGCCAGACTATCTGTGATGAGTGCATGGAGATCGAGTGTGATGATTGTCACAAATGTGGTAAACGGACAAACGTTTTTAAATACTTGCACACGACAGCCCTGTGAAACTCTCTGTGGCCTATATTGTCAAGTTAGCGGACAAGTTAAAAACAATGACTGTGTATATTCTTTCCCATAACGGAGCAAAATTTGACACACAGTTCCTTTATAAGGAGTTACTTGAACACGAGTCATCTGAGATATTTACAGATGATCCCTTGAAAAGAGGCAACAAACTAATACAGATACAGATAAGCGGTAATGTACAGTTTAAAGACACCCTGATGTTCGCACCTTGTTAATTAGCAAAGCTACGAAGGTCATGGGCGTAGCTGCTGAAGTTTCAAAAGGTATTTTTCTTACACATTCCTCACTAGCGAAACTTTAAATTACGTAGGGCTACCTCCCCCAAACATTACTTTAACTACACCAGTATGAGTGAGTGAGCGTGAAGAGTTTGACCGCTACTACAACAGTTTTAATGAAGCTAGGCCATACAATATAGCTGATGACTGTGAACGTTATTGCGTGAATGATGTGCGCGTGCTTAGAGTATGTTTCCAGGCCTTTAGAAGGATGTACACAGCCCGTTTCAAATGCGATCCGCTGCAGGTCGCAACCACGATCACTTCATTATGTTTTACGGTGTTCAAGAATAACTTCATGCCTAAAGACACCTTAACCGTCATTCACAGAAACGATCCCCGCAGTTATGGGCACAAGGGTATTTACTGGCTGATACACATACCGCAACAGACCGGATCCAACCACTGGTGAGAAGACTGTGTACTCCTTTAACGGCTGCTGGTGGCATGGATGCCCACGCCCTGAGTGTGCCGTCACAGGGGACATCCATGGACAGCCTTGCATGGACCCGTGACCGCAATATACTTATAGGCTCACAGTTCACTCACAAGATCGTGTGGGAGCATGAGTATGATGCACGGTTGGAAACAGATGACCAGTACCGTGAAGAAATAAGGGCCATCAAGCGTTCAGTGGTGTTGGATCCTCTCAAATGCGGCGATAGCTTGTTCGGCGGGCGTACAAATCCATTTAGGCTATACTTTCCACCTAAGGAGGGCGTGAAACTCCATTACTACGACTTCTGTTTTTTATATCCCTACGTGATGAAGAACAATCCGTACCCCGTAAGTGCGCCTGAAAAACTGGTGGGTCCCGCCATGCCAACCATCGAGGAGTTCTCAGCTAACTTGAGTGAGCGTTACTTCGGACTCTCTTTCGTAGACGTGCTCCCCCCTCGCGATTTATGGATGCCGATCTTACCCGGCATTATAGATCACAAGCTCATGTTTCTCCTGTGTGTGAAGTGCGCAGAGGAGAACAACGGGAATTGTAATCATACAGCCAACCAGCGTAAGATCAGAGGTGTATATACAAGCCTTGAGCTGGATCTAGCCGTTCGCCATGGATACAGAATATTGAAGATACATGAGGGGTGGAGGTTTCAGAAGCTACCCAACCTTTTCACGCCATATATAAACGCTTTTTTGAAGGATAAGGTAGAAGCAGCGGGGTATCCGCAAAGAGTTGATACTGAAGATGAAAAAACGGCTTATATTCAGCGTTACCGTGCCCATGAAGGTATACAGCTTGACCGCTCTCAAATCCTGGGGAAAATTTGCACAGAACACTGGCAAAGGGAACGTTCATCTGGCACAAAGTTATAGTGAAGTCTGGGATTATGCCAACGCTCCCGATAAAGAGGTTATGAGATCCTGAATGTAGGTAATACTTACATAATAAAGTACATCACCGAACTGGCCACAGATACCTTACGGGTTACAAACATACCTGTAGCCAGCTTCACAACGGCCTATGCCCGCATCAAGCTTTGGGGACTACTGCACTCTCTTGGTCGGATGGTGCTGTACGCTGACACAGATAGCGTAATATTCACAGAGAGGGAGGGTGAATACATGCCTCCTATTGGGGAATTCCTCGGAGAGTTAACTGACGAGATCAAGGATGAGTATGGTGATGGTGCAAACGCTGACTCATTTGTATCAACAGGACCACAAACGTATGGGGTACGGGTGAGGGTGGGGGAGGATATGAAATATATCGTGAAGGCTAAGGGTATCACGCTTAACCATGCGAACCGACGAGTTGTTAACTTTGACTCGTTGAAGGATCTACTGTGCTTGGAAGATGAGGGCGACCAGCCACCCCAACTGACTGTGGGGACCTACAATTTTCGGGCGCAGAAACTGGGGTGTGTGAAAGAATTTAGGGGCACGAAGGTATGCCGTAACACCTATAGGAAACGTTACCAGGTGCCTGGTACCTATGATACCGTACCCTTTGGATACCTTAATCCTTTATTGTTTTATATATATATATATATATATATATATATATATATATATACACACGTGTGTGTGTGTGTGTGTGTGGTGTGTGTGTATTGTTAACTATATGTTTATTTATTGCGTATATTTGTTTCAATTAGGGTTTCATTTTCTCCTTCGTGTGCGTGCGTGTGTACAATCCAAAGCTCCACCCACTGTGAGCTCGGTCATATGGCTCCTGCTACTACCTGGACATATCTCTACCCCAGCGTGCTCAGTTGACCTCTGCAAACTCTGGAGCTCAGACGTGTATTTTCTCACGTAGACGAAAAATAGTGATGGCTACTTTTGATATTGCGTGTTCGACGTTTATGAAGTGGTATTCGGTAAAGTCGGAAGATGTGGTGAATAATGAAAGACGACCTACCCCCCTTCCTTTGAGACTTTTAAGGATACACTGAATCGGTCGAAGAACAAGATGTTCAATTACTCTATGGATATTCTGGCGAGAGTATTGCCGGATTTCGCGGCACAAACGATGTAATGGACTTCGTTGTAGGGCTAAACTGCATAAAAGCGTACATATACCGTGAGGTGAAAGAAACAACGCGTGCAGAAGAGAAGCAACGGATATGGATGATGAGTCTTGTTGATGAGTGTTGTGACAGGCGGTATTTTCATGCTGCATCATACCGAGTACGCGTATCCTGCGGCTGAGAATGTAAACCTTGTCATCATGGACAAGCTAAAGTACTTTTACCACTACATTCATATATATCATGACGAGGTTCGCAGTGAGGTTGTGGCTAAAGGCCTGTGCGAGTTTTTAATAGAATTTAGAGACGAGTATCGATTGTTAAACAAAAAGGATAAATACGGTCACATGTTTCTCTCAAATAGTGCACCGGATTGTTAATGTGTGGAGAACGTCTAGTGCGCATAAAACATTAAAACTGAAAATACCCCATGTGTCGGAAAATCGGCCGGTATAATGGGTACAAGTACTCGCGTGATTCATGCTAGAACAAATCCGTACACGATTCAACAGCTTATGGTGTGACTCGCTTTCCCGTCGAGCCGATCCGCCCACCCGTGGCTCATAGTCATCTCAGAGCTTGAACCGACTGGACGTGCACTTCTCAAATACGATGGAACTTCCTTTGAGAAACATTCTCATTGCCGCGTATGACGTGTCTGTGACGAAGTCATTGAGCGTGTTCAGGCGTGAAACCGGTGCCATTAACTATATACTTGAAATAACTTGCAGGCAAACAAACTCTGGTAAACTTAATGTTATTTATTTAAGTGTTGAGGAGATGAATAGAGTCTTCGTGATAGTTGAGAAGTCGGTTGAGGACCGTTATAAAATACCTGCAGGTGTAAGTATAGGAGATCCGACAAAACCCCCACACGAAAAAAAAACCACCGACAAAACCCCCGGCGACAAAACACCCACCGACAAAACCCCCACAAAAAAAAAAACACCGACAAAACCCCCGGCGACAAAACACCCAACGGAAAAAAACCCAGCCACAAAACCAGGGCCCCCAGCCTTCGTTAGGTAGCCTTATAATCGTTTTTCTTTTTCTTTTTCCTTGTGGATTTGCAGCATATATATATATATATATTATATATATATATATATATTGACGATTGGTTAGGTTAAGTCGTAATATTTTCGTTCCATCCATAAACCAAATATCGGACTTACCTAAATGTTGCATACATTCTTCTGTAGCAAACACAATGACTCGATTCCTGGCTTCAATACCACTATCGTGAATAAGAAAAGGCTTCCTGACGCTTGCTTTGAATATTTCTTTTTACTGTACTTAATTTTCCCATAGCAAGTCTTCCTTCTTGAGTCATGCTTTCCAATGAATCCGCGACAACGCGACTAGTATTTCCTTTGTTTGATTTGGCCTGTTGATAGAGGGATGCACGCACTTTAGCTGCCTCTATTGATCCTTCATCTCTCTCATGATTATGCTCTATACTTAAAATGATATCGGTTATTTCTAAATTAGTTGTTATTTTACCGTTACATCCAAACGCTGCTCTTCTAGCACACTCCCACCGCTTTCTATTAGAACTAGTGGACTTTTTATTATACATATAGCCATTATAACACAGCTTTTCGCCACCTTTATTATCCCGAATGACTTCCATGATGGGTAAAAACGGAAAGAAAATATAATTTGCGGTGAAAATTTCAGAGATACTGCTGCAGTGAAGCTTAATCAGAAACTGAAACTGGAATTTCTCAAAACCTATAACCTAGACTCTGTCACCTTGACCTTGAATTTAAATACACATTATATATTTATTTTTGTGAGTGGGGGTTTTGTCGCATTACCCTATTTCGGGGGTTTTGTCGGTGGGGTTTTGGTCGCCGGGGGTTTTGTCGCCGGGGTTTTGTCGGTGGGGTTTTTTCTTGTGGGTTTTTTGTCGTGCATTCGTAGGTACAAGAAGAGAACAGATTAGTGATGCCCCCTCATATGCCATTGTTTGTACGTTGTGTATAAATAACGATCAGTCATGCATTGATATACGACTGATGTGGAAGAATGCAGCTGATAATAACGTTCTTGTCCCAACGCGAAACCGATTCATCCTCGACAGAATATTTGAAATCGTCGGATTCCGCAAGCTGAAGCCTATATTAGACGCTTGTGTTACGGATATGATTTATTTTGACACGGTTCTTGAATATGCATACACGGCTTTGCTTGACGGACTTATCGAATGTAGGACTGAACAAGGCGAGAATGGTCTGGAGCTGGATGCTTATTTAAAAGGTTTAGATTCTTCGAAATATCACGAACTTTGGTACAAAGGACTTTAGCGGTACAGGGCAGAGCTCGCCTACACTGTTCATCCTGAAGAATTGTACCTCTACATAATGAGCAGCTGTCGTTACGACTTGGAAGATTATTTCAATTGCCGCTAAGCGTTGTGAAGAAGAGTTCACGATTGAAAAGCTCGGATCGGTAAGAAAAAATCCTCGCTTGGAAAGGAGTGTTTTTAAATTTGTATTTAATAATGATGTGGTGGCTAACGATACCATCTTTTTGCGTGCTTTTGATTGTATTCTATTCGTGTTTAAAGATAACTTGCCAACTGAATGTAAAGTGGGCACAAAAATAGTATTGAACGATATGAAGGCCATTTACATCGAGTATAGGAGCCGCACACCTTGAGCGGTGAAATAATGTTAAATCGTACTTACTGCGTATTGCAAAGCAATAATGATGTGACTGTAGACTCGATTACATGCGAGTTTAGTGTTTTAGTTAAACACAGTAAAACAAAGTATTTTGATATATATTTATTTTCAATATATTTAATTATTTAATATAACTGTGTATATATATATATATAATATATATATATATATTAGGGTGCCACTTATTTGGGGTGTTTTTCATTTTTTGGGAATTTCTATCAGGACGGGCGCATTTCTGGTGTCATTCCGTCTAAAAACATTGTGTAAAATATTTTTGAAATAAAATAATAATTAGAACTGCCTCAACGAGGTCAAAGTTTATACTTTTTGTCGAAAAGTACTCATGGCGTTCTGTTATCATGTCAGTTTTCGTTTCGATAGCTGCTGTAGTTTCTGAGTTGAAAATGATAACAGACAGACAGACGGACGGTCAGAGTCGTTGGTTTAGTCTTCCGCACTGGTGTACAGAAGACTAAAATGAGGTATTATACAGGGTGTAACACGAGTTTATCCAAATATTGATACAGGCGAAAGAACATGTTATTCTAAGTAGAAAATGGGTTGGGACGAGTTTTGCCAACACTAACAGTGTTTCATTCTCTTTTTCAGTGAGTTCTGAAACGACGTGATGGCTTCGGCAACAAGATCTAAAACAGCAGTCTATCTCCTGGGGACCGTGGACCACAGCATCACAGGAAGCATGCTGCCTACGGGAAAGCAGGCGCTTCAGTACTTTTTCCACCTTCACCTTGACGTCAAGAAGCCGATCAAGGAAGCAGCCGCTGAGACAGTGACCGCAGTCAAGGAATTCTGGGAGCGGTCCCGTATTCCTACGCAGAAAGACCAACGCGCAAGGGACAAGGTTCTCCGAATGTACGAGAAGTGGCGGGCTCTGAACAAGAACTCGAAACGGCGCACTGTGACCCAAATCAGGAACGAGGCCGAGTTCCTCTCATCCCTTGACCGCCTCTTCGACATCGCACACGAACAGGCGATGTCGATGATCACAATCGAAGAGGACAGGGAGTTCCTGACGGGACAAAGGGCCGAGGTGCGGCGCGGCCGCATCTCCTCCACACGTGACATGACGCTGCACACTGAGGAGGAGCGTGCGAGGAGACAGGAAGCGGAAAGGAGCCGCCGGCAAGATGATGAAAGGGCGAACAGAGAGAGCCGAGAAGAACTCGTCGAACTGGCATCGAGCTCCAGCTCAGGTGCAAGCAGCCCGACTCGGTCACCGACACGGCGTCGTCGCCGAGAAGAAGAGGAAGAGCTCTCTCTCCCGGGCCCGTCCACGTCGAATGCAGAAGCATCTACGACCCCTTTACCACCCAAGCGATTCCGCGCGTCGAAAAAGATGATCACCCCTGATCTCTCCGCAGCGATGGATCGGACGAAACTTACCGACCGAGAAGGTGTTTTTTTGCTGTCGGCGGCTGCGAGGAGCTTGGGCCACGACCCTGAGGAGCTGGTCTTGAACCGCGAATCCTCCCGCCGCGACCGAGCAAAGTTCCGTGCTATGGCAGCAGCGGAAATGAAGGCAGCCTTCCATCCTACTGTGCCGCTGACCGTTCACTGGGACGGGAAAATCGCACCAGCGGCTGACGGAGGCCCTGCTGAAGATCGCCTTCCAGTTCTGGTGTCTGGGGAGAACGTCGACAAGCTTCTGGCTGTGCCCAGCCTCCCCGACGGCACCGGCCGCGCCATGGCGGAAGCCGTCCTCTCTGCCCTCGAGGATTGGGACATCAAGGGACGGATCTGTGCCCTCTCTTTTGACACCACCGCCTCAAACACAGGACTCTCAGGAGGAGCTTGCTATATCATTGAGCAGAAACTCGAGAAGACAGTGCTTCATTTGGCTTGCCGCCACCACATCCACGAACTGGTGTGCGAGAAGGCATTCACGGCGTGCCTCTGTCCCTCTACTGGTCCTGACATCCTCCTGTTCAAACGATTCGCCGCCCAGTGGGACTTCATCGATCAAACCAAAGCGAAGCCCTTCGAGGATGGAACCATGCCGCAGCACCTGAAGGACGCCCGACGACCTGCTGATCGAATTCAGCCGCCTCCTCGACGGTCAACATCCACGTGATGACTACAGGGAACTTCTGGAGCTCTCTGTAATTGTGCTGGGCGGTCCGAACAAGCGGGGTGCCCGGTTCGCTCGTCCCGGCGCCTTCCATCGCGCGCGCTGGATGGCAAAAGTCATCTATGCCATCAAACTGTTCCTGTTCCGGGAACAGTTTCAGATGTCGTCAGGCGAAGCGGCTGGAATCCGGCGATTCACCATCTTCGCCGTGTCCATCTACGTGACGGCCTGGTACAAAGCGCCGCTCCCGGCAACGGCCCCAGCCGCGGACCTCGCGCTGCTCAAGGCCCTCGTCTATTATCCGGACTCAGCGGTGGCCAAGGCGACGGCGACAGTCTTCGCCAGGCACCTATGGTACTTGAGCGAGCGCCTCGTCACCCTGGCCATCTTCGACGAGGGTATCGACTTGGCGACAAAGCGGGAGATGATTAAAGCGATGGAAGAAGAGGAAGGATCGGAGGATCCCCCGCGGCGTATCAATGTGGACCTGTCCACCGCCTCAATCGCCAACAATACATTGGCCAAGTTCACAACGACTACATCAAAGGAGTTCTTCAAGGTTCTGGACATCAGCACCGCCTTCCTGCTCAAGGATCCGGAGGAGTGGCGGACGGACCCAGCCTTCATCGCCGCATCCCGCCGAGTCCAGGCCCTTCAAGTTGTCAATGACTTCGCGGAGCGCGGGGTGGCGTTGATGCAGTCTTTCAACCTGGCCCTTACCAAGAGTGAAGACCAAAGGCAGTTTCTTACAAGTGGTCGAGAAGCACCGCTGTGACTTCCCAACCGCCCGCAAGTCCACCGTGACCTCTGCAAAGTAGGCAACAATGAGAGGGATATGGGCGCCCATGATACCCCCCCCCCTTGAGGGGCTAATACTCGAGTTGAGGGGGACCTAGAGTTGAAAGTATGAAGTCCAGTTATATGTTTTAGGTCAAGATTAGTAGCTTGAACAAACTAGAAGTGATATTTTATTTGCTAGAGGCATAGAACATCATGATCTAAAATTTCTACTTTTCGAGAAAATATAAACTTTGACCGTATTGAGGCAGTTCTAAATATTGTTTTATTTCAAAAATATTTTACACACGATATTTTTTGACAAAATGGAACCAGAACGCGCCCGTCCCGATAAAAATTCAAACTTTCGAAAATAAGTGTCACCCTAATATATATATATATATAATATATATATATATAATTTTTTTCCTGTATTAATATGTTGATGATTATACTCCATCGTTTTGTATAATATTATTTTTATTTTCAACATATTTAATATTATTATTTTTTATTTCAATATATTTATTATTTAATATATATATATATATATTATATATATATATATATTTCTCCTGTACTGATATACTGATGGTTATACTCCGTCGTTTTGTATATTATTACTTTTATTTTTATTATATATATATATATATATATATATATATATATATATATATATATATTTCTCGTTCATATTTCTTATATTATTAATAATTTTTATTGCATATATTCCTCGTTTGTATAGGATTGTATATTTATTTTCTACATATTTCGTGAAATTGATTCCAATAATTCGTCTAAATAAACAGAATGATGTAATGGTGTTTTATTTAATTCGTTTGGTTGTGTATATGAACGATATTATTATTTAATTATATTTATACCAAATGGCTGGTTAGGCCTTCTAAACCGACTGACGGATTTCTAAGCCAACTGTCAAAAATATCTGAATAGCGCAATCTGGCAGCTGAAAAGTTAATTAATATATACACCTGCCTTTTAGGTCTTCTACGTCAACTGGCAGGTTAAGCCAACTGGCGAAAAGCCAACTGTAAAGACTATATGCTTTAATTAAATAAATAACACAATCTGGCAACTCAACACTAATAATGTACACCTGAACAGGTCATTACGCCTTCTACAGTAAGAAGCCTTCTAAGCCAACTAGCGGATTAAGCCAACTGGCTGATTAGGACCTTATAAGACAGCAGGCGCTGGGATGAACTCTCAGTATGCGTCTGGCAGGAGCCAGGCGAACACTCCTCTCTCCTTCTTAGGTTAAGATTTACGTTAGGCTTCCCTTCGGGGGGCTTGACCGTCCCACCTTCTCCCCCAGAGTTCCCCTCCATTGCAGCTTGGGGGATAACACCTCCACCTTTGTTGCATAACCTCTTGCAACATTGATCAACATTTGCAATTGCATTGCACTCTCTCCTTTTGCAGTCATACTACTACTATTATTATTATTATTATTACATATATAATACAAACTTCAGGCGTTATAGTTCGGACGCCTATTATTATTATTATTATTATTATTTTCAAAATCCAGACCGTTCTTTATAACTAGGAAGTTACATTATTATTATTATGTGGTTTTGCGTGCTGAGTTCAAAAAGTTCAGAGAGTTCTTTTTTTGGAGAAATGAAAAATAAAAAAGTTACAGCAATTTTTATTACCATTATTTACATATATCGCTATATAATAAAGATCAGTTTCTAAAATGTTTTAATTTGTTTTCAGAATTTAATGCAGTCAATTATTATGCAAATGGAAATTTACAATCATTATTCCAAAAAACAGAAGAAGATGCAATTGAATTCTTCCGAGAACATGGAATTATTGCATCCGCAAAAGCGTGTTTATCTTATGTATGAGTTTGATCAAATATGAAAACCGTTTCGTTTGAAGGTGCCGCAAAGGGAAATGTGATGAAAAAATCAATATAAGAAAAGAAACACGGCTCCAGGGTTCCAACCTTCCATTGCAAAATATATTGTTATTTATATATAGCTGGACTAAACAGTACACCACTATCAAATTTTGTGAAGAACTTCACAAAAGTCATTCTACAGCTGTCGATTTCAAAAACTATCCTAGGTAAACAAAATTAAACTAAACTAACCTAACTTAACCTAACCTATGCTTATTTGTTTCAGATTTGCGCGAACTCCTTGCTAAAAAAATCCGATCGTTATTGGAGGGAAAGACAAAACGGTGGAAATAGACGAAACTCGCTATTCGCAAAGAAAGTACAATCGAGGCAGAGTGCTCTCTGCGCATTGGGTGTTTGGTGGGATATATATGTCGTGAAACAAAAGAATGATTTTTATACGCAGTACCACACTGTGATGAAGAAACTCTTTTTGACTGTATTGAAGCTAATATAGCAGTTGGCTCGACCATTATAAGTGACCAATGGAAAGTATACAAAACTTTAAATCAGTTAACCTGGTTATAATTTTAAGCACTTGACTGTGAATCACAGTCAAAACTTTGTTGATCCCGACACTGGAGCACATATACAAAACGTTGAATCGTTGTGGAATGTAGCCAAGCAAAGAAACAAGTGTCAGTGGGGAACCAAACGTGAAATGATTGACAGCTATTTATGGAATTTATGTGGCGTCAGCGTCACAAAGATCAAAATTAATTTTTGACCATTCTTGGAGATATAGGTAAATATTATAAATAAAAATTGCTGTAACTTTTTTATTTTTCAAAAAAAAAAACTTTTTGGAACTCGGCATGCAAAACATAATAATAATGTAACTTTCTAGATATAAAGAACGGTCCGGATTTTGGAAAAGAGCCTATTATTATATAACCTTTGGTTTGCTTCCGCCCGAATTGTTCATTCTGACGAAGGTCAAGCTTTCCACTCCACCTTAGACCTACAGTTTAACGTGGAATCCGAACCACGCCCTACCAGCAGCCCAGCGTCTTAACCACTAGGCCATCCAGGGTACCCATTTATCTATCAACCACTTTCTTTATTGTGTAGAAGGATGAACAGCTGGGTTTTGCTGCGCGGCGACTGCCATCACCGGATCTCGATCCCGGGGCCGATGGATTCGTAGTCAGCGACGCTAACCACTACACCACCGAGGCGCACTTATTACACTGTGTAACACTGATTCTGTTTATATAGAATTTTTTATGTTTTTATATGCATTTCTGGGCGCTGAGTCCAAATCTGGCCTTGGTTTGTGTGTATCATCAATGGTTTCAGAGATAATCCATTTTTCATGTTTTACCAGTATAATGTTATTATGGGCGCAGCAATATCAGAATAATCAGGAATTGTTGAGAACAATCTGGATGTTCGTTGACAGTTTCTTGCTCTAGAAATTGCCCGAAACTTCCACTGTGCTATATAAAGAAGAGCGCAGAGTCTGAGAAGTCAGTAAGTGTGAACACACAAAGAAAGCAGGTTGTTTGCCTGACGGTTACCAGCACGGAGGTACTGTGTTTCTGTGCTTCTCTGTGCTGACGATTTGAGTGTTATCGATCCTTTTTTATTGCGAACATTATTTCAGTGTTGTGAATACAACTTTTTTCTGGAATCTGTAATCTGTTGCAGATTTAATAACTCTTCTCTCTATATCCGCAGGTTATGAGTAATGTAGTACAGTTTGGTAAAGAGAATGGCAACTAGAGCTTGTAAACACTCGCCGGATATATTCTGCTACGTTTGTGGGTATTACATAGGCCCCAAGCAAGTATCGCACAAGATTGTGAAAGGCACCAAGTTCTGGATCGCGTATCGGCTCTATTTTGGTATGCCTATGGGTGACCAAGATAAGCCCTGGGCACCCCATGTGATCTGTGGAAGCTGCCGCTCCACACTTGAAGGGTGGCTGCGGCGAGTACGCAAGGCAATGCCCTTTGCGGTACCCAGAATATGGAGAGAATCAAAGAGCCACCACGACGATTGCTACTACTGCATGGTAGATGTTTCTAAGTACAGGAAAATTAAAGGAAGGCAGACTCTTCAGTATCCAAGCATAGCGTCGTCTATAGCTCCTGTACCACATGGCGAAGGTCTTCCAATACTACGTCCACCAGAACAGTTATCTATCCATTACTTTACCATCGGTATTTACAGACTGTGGGTCGTTATGTGTCGATTTTTCTTAGTGCTGATGCTCTACTACATATATAGCTATGCCTGTATTTTGTTTCTTTGCTTTGCAGGTTGAAAATGAGGATGCAGCTAGCTCATCTGAGATGTCGGCTGGTGAGGACAGTTATGATGAAGAATATACAGTAACTTTTAGTACAAATCCTCACTTTCCAAATCAGAGGGAATTGGACGACTTAATTAGAGATTTGGGTCTGACGAAATCAGGGTCTGAGCTTCTGACCTCCAGACTCAAAGAGTGGAATTTGCTTGGAGAAGACTGCAAGAGCACTGTATACCGAAAGCGGCATGAAGAGTTTGCAAGGTTCTACGATGTCAATGGCTCTCTCTGTTATTGCAGCGAGGGTAATGGTCTATTCACAGCTATTGGGTTAACACATATACCCTCAGAGTGGCGCCTGTTTATTGACAGTTCAACTCGGAGTTTAAAAGCTGTTCTACTCCACAATGGGAACAAATATCCATCTATACCAGTTGCACATTCTGTTCAAATGAAAGAGGACTATGAAAATGTCAAACAACTGCTCACTCAATATAACTGGGACGTGTGTGGTGATTTCAAAATGATTGGTTTCCTGTTAGGTTTACAAGGAGGGTTTTCTTTGCCTGTGGGATAGCAGGGCTTCAACTGAACACTATAAAACAGTTCAGTGGCCTCCACGTGAAGGACTGCAACCAGGAAAGTACAATGTACTCAGGGAACCTCTTGTGAAGCCTGACATAGTTCTGCTACCACCTCTCCATATTAAGTTGGGTCTAATTAAGCAGTTTGTAACTGCGTTAGATTTTGGAGGGGAAGTTTTCCAACAGATTCAGGTCATGTTCCCTAAACTCTCTGAGGCCAAAGTCAAGGCTGGCATCTTTGTAGGACCACAAGTCAAGGCGCTGTTGAATTCAAAGAACCTTGAAGCCAAGATGACTCCGATCGAAAAAGAGGCTTGGTGTGCTTTCCGTGATGTGGTTCGTGGGTTTTTAGGCAACCATAAAGCATCAAACTATAAGGAGTTAGTGTCAAACTTGATTAAGTGCTATGGCAAAATGGGGTGCCGTATGTCTTTAAAATTACACTATCTGCATTCACATCTAGACTTTTTTCGTGATAACCTGGGCGATGTGAGTGAAGAACATGGCGAAAGATTCCATCAAGATATTCAAACGATGGAGAAAAGGTACCAGGGCCATTGGGATGCTTCCATGATGGGAGACTACGTTTGGTCGCTGATCAGAAAGGATAAGAATGTTCATACGCGGAAGTCGCGTTCTTCAGTGCATTTGTAAGGAACGCACACTGCATAACGAGGCTTGTTATTCTCTTATCTGTTCTCCTCATGATATATATTATATCCTTTGCACCATTTTGGGTTTGTCAAACAATTTTGGCTCAATAAACATTAATTTCCAATAGTGTTTTTATTTTCAGAAAATATTTATGTTAGCCATCTTTATATACTTTGCCATATGAAAAGTGTGATAACCTATATTTTTGAAACGGTTGATGATAGAGCAAAGCCAATATCATTTTTGGAATCAGCGCCCTGAAATCATTAAGAAACGACAGAAAAATCACAATAAACAGAAAAATTTTCAAATTTTGTTACCCAGTGTTATTATTAAATCTCCTGGAACAGTGAATAAATTCCTTAACAATAATACCATCTGGCCACTGACTCATGTTGTAATGATTGAACTGAGAGTTTTATATATACATATATATATATATATATATATATATACTCAACTGATCTGTGTATCTATGTATTTAAAGAAACAATATCTAAATACATTGAGAGTAATTCAACTATTTATAGTTATTTCCTAGATATAAGTAAGGCATATGATAGAGTGAACCACAATATTTTATTTAAAAAACTAGAAGACAGGAAGGTTCCCATGTACATATTAAATTTATTGAAATTTTGGTATTCCCACCAATCTTTTACTGTTAGGTGGGGCAATGTACTAGCCGAATGTTTTGGGTCCTCTTGCAGGGTGAGACAAAGCTCCTTGCTCTCCCCTATGCTGTTTAATGTGTATATTGACAGATTAATTGCTTCACTTAATGAGGCAACAGTGGGATATTTTATAGATAACACAAGGATAAATAACTTAGTTTATGCCGATGATATGGTATTAATAAGTCCCTCTGTTAAAGGTCTGGATCGGCTACTAAAAGTCTGGCGAAGTGTATTCGCAGAAACATGATATTCTTTTTAATGTTACAAAAACTAAGGTTATGCAATTTCATCCTAAAAGCTGTAATCAGCCAGCTGATGTTAGGTTTAAAATGAAAGGTGAAGTAATTGAGGAAGTACAAGAGTTTAAATATTTGGGTCAAACTATTACCAGCTCCTTGAGTGATGACTTGAATATAAGAAAGCAATCTCGAAATCTTTGTTCTAAAGCAAATATGACTATAAGGAACTTTCGGTTCTGTACAAGTGAAGCTAAAGACACTCTTTCGTACTTTCTGCAGTAATATACAGGGCATCCCAAAAAAGTGTATACACACTTTAAATAATTATAAAGGCAGTGTTTATTAAAATACATTTCATTTTCAAAATGTAATAGAATCTACAGACATTATTTAATTGTTTTGTCAACGCCTGTTTTCAAACTGACGTCCGTTCTGGTCCAGGCACTGCTGATAACGCGAAGCAATGGAATCGCAAACATCACGAAACATTTCGTTTGGTATTTGTGTGCATTCTCGTTCAATGGCTGCTCTCAATTCAGCGACTGTTGCAGGTTTATAGCGTAGACTTTGTCTTTTAAGTATCCCATAAAGAGTCTAGTGGGTGAGGTTGGTGAAACGCGGAGGGTATTCTACGAAACCCTTCGTCCAATCCACATCCACATCGTGCCAAGTACCACTCGCAATACTCACTCTTCGGTCCGGATCATCTTCATAATAGCATGGACTAATCTTGGAATGTAACTTTTCCATTGACAGCGCTTCAAAATGCGTTGGACAGACGATTCTGAAATTCCTACCTCACGACTCGCTTGCCGCACAGATTTTCTTGGACTTTGGTGATACGTTTCCAGTACTCTTTCTTGCTTTGTGGGGCTTGTCGATGTCCGTGGTCTTCCGGAACGCTTCTTGTGGACATTCTGAACAGTTCCATCGGCTTCAAACTTATATCTAATCCGAGTGATGGTAAGTCGCGTTGGTGGATCTGTTTAAAACTCCTCCTAAATGTCTTTGCACTTCAACTGCGTTTTCACACTTCCAGTAGCATTTTAGAATGAATTTCCTTGTTCAAAGCTTAGTCTGACTGCCATTATAATTCTAATGGGTTTAACTTGGAAAGAAAGAAACATCAATTGAGCTATCAGCTGTTAAAGTGTGTATACATTTTTTTGGGACGCCCTGTATATGGACAGCAACTCTGGGTGAATTATAAAAAAGGTTCTGGCAGAACCGTAAATTTGCTGCACAACAGGTCTTTTAGACTCTTACATAAATTACCCCCGAGATGCTCAGCTTGGCAAATGTTTGCTACCCGCAATGTCCCAATCTTTCCGGAGGTAACAAGACGTACTCAATACGGTCTAATGCAAAGAATTAATAATCAACCAACCCGATTATCCAAACTATCCATGAATCCTGCCGTTTACCCTCTAAGCCAGGGGTTTTCAAACTGTGTTCGCGAGAACTTGATGGGGTTCCGTGGGCATGTCATGAGAGACTGAGAAGGAGAGAGAGGTAAGATAAAATAATATCAACTGGCATGGATGAATTTACGAAATATATTCTGCGAATTCAGTGATTGTGTTTTGAAAGGCGTAGGTAAAGAGACAGTGGGCGAGAGAGAGAATTTTAATTCAAACGATGAGATATTCAGAATAAGTGTTACCCTCTTGCAGCCACAGGAAGAAACAGGAGCCCATTTTGTAAACAAAACACAGCTGATGACCACAAGCACTGGTCTGATTGATTTGGCGAGTTTTTCTATGTTTTTAGGTCTAGTTTTCTCAGTTCACGGAAGTTAGGATCACAGTAATGTAATATTTAACTTTTATCCAAAGAAAAGCAATCACATCCAAGTCAGTGAACATTTGAGGGGTCCCGCGTCTTAAGGTACCTAAGCGCCAAAATTAAAATTCGCCAGAAATCACCTCCAAAGTTCAGCAACATTCTCGCAATAGTATCTCTGTTATTAATTGAGCTAGAACATTCATTTTTGGCTAAATTAGAGTTCTAAGTATGCTAATGAAGATGTTGATGAGTTTTTGGAATAGATTTTCATATTTTATATTTTATATATATTTTTTTTAATTTTTGATTTTCTTATTATGCTGAACTTTAGGTGAACTTTTGGCTGGCGATAGACGTGAAAAAAGTAGTTCGCTTCATAAAGTTTTCAACCATACTTCTAGTGTCGTAGGGTCATTATAACCCAAACCACGCGATAGAGGAAGGGTGAAAATAGTGATATCCATCAAAAACACGTTTTCGCCTGTGGTGGCGCTTAGGTATCTTAAGACGCGCGATCCCTCATTTATTTGTTTGATTAACTATTAAAATTACTTCTCAATAACTGTAAAATTCCTCACTTTTAACTATTTTGAATTGAAAACTTTAATTTTACAATAAACATGATATTTTTTAAACTTACAATTTCTTTTATGCTGACAGTAATGTGGGGAGGGGAATTTAAAATAAATAGGTCAATAAAAGTAAATTGTCTTTTTTTTTCTTGTAAATTTCTAAATTTATATATATTTTTTGTGAAATTCATATAACGGTATATGTAAATTTCATAAATTACATAAATAAACTGCAGTGAGCATAAATTGTTTTATTACCATTTGC
This sequence comes from Bathynomus jamesi, assembly GCA_023014485.1. Taxonomy (NCBI): domain Eukaryota; kingdom Metazoa; phylum Arthropoda; class Malacostraca; order Isopoda; family Cirolanidae; genus Bathynomus; species Bathynomus jamesi. Next base: position 1,007,135 of record JAJOZX010000675.1, read on the forward strand.
ATTATATCATTAAAATTTTACCTGTTGTTGTTGTTGGTTAGCCGATCAGCCCACCCTGATCGAGCAAGCCGGCGGCACGCAGGTAACCGATCACCCTCTCCGGAGTGGACCAGAGGTTCAGTGCACTAGTGATGTTGTGTTGTGTTCTATGTTGTGCTAGAGCGGTACAGTCTGTCATAATGTGTTCAATTTGTTTGTGGTTTGTCCTGGCACAGGTGGCAGGTGTCGTCTGTGAAGTTGTCTAGTCTTTATTTATATGTCTGTAAGTTGGGGTGATGTCCACATCGGAATCGTGCTGAGTTAACTTGATCCGATCTGCTCAGGCTGGTCTCTGACCTGTCAATGATGGCTTCGCACCTAGGACCGCATTCGGACAGACTCGTGTCAGTGCTTTGTGGGTTAGGTGTGTGTGTGTGTATGTGTTTTCTGTACTGTGTGATGTCTGTGGGGCGTGGTATGGAATGGAGTATTTGGTTATAATGTCTCTCTGGCATTACCTTAATGGTGCGAGGTGTTGGTGCATGATTGTACATGTAGTGGCAAGAGTGCTGTGGGTTAGTTGTCGCTGCTGCCATGAATTGTGTTCCCCTCATATCTAAATGTTCCCTAATTTTCAGTATTTTTGTTTCTGTGTGCAGGTGTTCTATTGGTGTTGTTTGAGTACATCCTGTAATGATACGAGGTGCGTTGTTTTGTATTGTATGTAAGGTGTTTATGTGTGTTTGAGATAATGGGTGCCCAGCATGAGTTAGCATAGTCCATAACTGAACGAATATATTGTTTGTATATTAGTGATGGTGTTTCCTGCTGGAGTCCAAACTCTGTGCCTGTTAGTACCCTAAACGTGTTAAGTCTTGACGTACATTTGTTTTTAATATCCTGAATGTGGTTTGCAAAAGATAATGATGTATTGTATGTGACCACAAGTATTTTGTTCCTGCGAGTGTGGAATGTTTGTTGTTTAGTGTAATCTGTGGAGTTATATGGTGTTCTTTTGTGTTGGTTGTTAGTAAGGTGATGGTTGGTTGATTTTGTGGGCGCTACTTTGAGTTTATTGTGTGTGAGCCAGTCTTGTGTACTGTTTATGTATGTTTGTAGGTTATTTGTAGCGGTGCCGATGTTGTTGTGGGTGGATGTTAGAGTGATGTCATCTGCATATGATAAGGTAAGCTTGTTATCTATGGGTGTTGGAATGGTATGCATGTATAAGTTGAACAGTGTTGGCGAGAGAACAGGGCCTTGAGGGACCCCGTTCGGAAAAAGCTTGTTTTTGGATGACTTGCCATTAAATGTGACATGTGAATATCTTCCTGAAAGATACTTGCTCAGCCACATTTTGGTGTTATTTGTGCATGTTTGTGTTGAGTATTTTGTTTATGAGAGGGAAGCGTGGGATAGCATAAATGCTTCACTAATGGCTATTGTTGCTAATAGTGTACGTTGAGCTGGTCGTCTGGAGTTGATGCCATCCATGATGTGCTGCGTGAGGTTAGTGAGTAATGTCGTGGTTGAGTGGTGAGTCTGAATCCATGTTGAGTAGGCGATAGTGGAATGGGTGGGTTGGTGATTTGTAAGATTTGTCTTTCTGTTACTTTGAAGGTGTGCATAGCAAAGTAATGGGTCTAAAGGAAGCTGGTTCTGTTGGATTTTTGTTTGGTTTAAGTTGTGTAATAATTTTACCTTGTTTCCACATGTTAGGAATAACACAATGTTGGTATGAATATGTGCTGATGTTTGTGAGAGCTAGTATTCCCTGTGGGCCCAAGTGTTTAAGGTGTATGTTAAATATGTTGTCTGGTCCAGTAGCCTTCGAATTCTTAATGTTTTTGATGATCTTGGTGGTGTAATGGTCGTGTCGAGTCTAGGTTTTCTTTTGTGTGGCTGTTTTTCTGTCTGCGTGTTTCTGGTTGTTGTCTCTGTTTAAGTGACTTATCTTTGCGTAGTGATTAACTAGAATGTTAGCTTGTTGTGTATATGTTGGGATATTATTTTGGCTGCGACAGAGAGCCATTGGTAATGCTGTTCATAGTCTTGTATAACCTGGCTGTATCTATGGAGTGGTTTAGTGTTATTATGATTTCCCTAAATGTTTCTATTTGTTTTTCTTTAAGTTTGTTGTTTATTTCTGTGTTGAGCTGTTGTATCTGCTGTTTTATGGCTTCTGTGTGTGGTGTTTGTGTGTTATGTTTGAGGTTGTTACGTACGTTGCCTTATGAGGTGGGCTGTTTCTCTAGGATAATTTGGGTTGTATTTCCTAATGTTGCCCTTGGGTCTGTATTTGTTTGCATTATTGATGATCTGATTGAATGTCTTGAGTGTTGTATTGATTGTTGTTGTTGTTGTTGTTGGTTAGCCGATCAGCCCACCCTGATCGAGCAAGCCGGTGGCACGCAGGTAACCGATCGCCCTCTCCGGAGTGGACCAGAGGTTCAGCGCACTAGTGCTGTTGTTTTGTATTGTATGTAAGGTGTTTGTGTGTGTTTGAGATAATGGGTGCCAGCATGAGTTAGCATAGTCCATAACTGAACGAATATATTGTTTGTGTATGAGTGATATTGTTTCCTGCTGGAATCCAAACTTTGTACCTGTTAGTACCCTAAGCGTGTTAAGTCTTGACGTACATTTGTTTTTAATATCCTGAATGTGGTTTGCAAAAGATAATGATGTGTTGTATGTAACCACAGTATTTTTTTCCTGTGAGTGTGTGAATGTTGGTGTTGTTTAGTGTAATCTGTGGTTATATGGTGTTCTTTTGTGTTGCTTGTTAGCAAGGTGATGGTTGATTTTGTGGGCGCTACTTTGAGTTTATTGTGTGTGAGCCAGTCTTGTATACTGTTTATGTATGTTTGTAGGTTATTTGTAGCGGTGTCGATGTTGTTGTGGGTGGATGTTAGAGTGATGTCATCTGCATATGATAATAAGGTAAGCTTGTTATCTATGGGTGTTTAAATGCCATGCATGTATAAGTTGAAGAGTGTTGGTGAGAGAAGAGAGCCTTGAGGGACCCCGTTCGGAAAAAGCTTGTTTTTGGATGACTTGCCATTAAATGTGACATGTGAGTATCTTCCTGAAAGATAATTGCTCAGCCACCTTCTCCTTCTGGTGTTATTTGTGCATGTTTGTGTTGAGTATTTTGCTTATGAGAGGGAAGCGTGGGATAGCATCAAATGCTTTACTAATGGCTATTGTTGCTAATAGTGTACGTTGAGCTGGTCGTCTGGAGTTGATGCCATCCATGATGTGCCGCGTGAGGTTAGTGAGTAATGTCGTGGTTGAGTGGTGAGGTCTGAATCTATGTTGAGTAGGCGATAATGGTATGTGTGGGTTGGTGTATTAATAATATTTGTTGTATTGATATTTATGATGGGTGTGCTGTTTAATGTGGCGAATTGTTCCTCAGTCTGTATTTTGAACTGTTCCCAATCAGCTTTCTTGTAATTTCTGTAAGTGTGCCTAAGGCTGTTGGGGGCAGAGTGTAGAACGTGTTTTCATGATGATGGGCAGGTGGTCTGATGACAGGTGTTTTTCTATTCTCCAGTGTGTATGTGTTGCTAGTGAGGGGGAACAGAACGTTATGTCTGGGAAGGAGTTTGAGTATCCTGCTTGATGTGGTATGTGTGTATGTTCTTCTGTATTGTTAAGAATGAAGAGGCTGTTTAGTTGTGTGGCTATGTTGGCGCCTCTGGTGTTGTTTTGGTTGTGCAGGTACTAACTAGTGTCTTTAGCGTTGAAGTCTCCTCCTAAGATGACATTAATGAGAGAATTTTACCTGTTGGTCAAAGTTCAGTGAATTTTTTTTTTTTTTTTTTAATAAAGGTTCCGTGGCTTCAAAAAGTTTGAAAAACTCTGCTCTAAGCTATGGAATTCTTGGTACAAAAACGTCTGTCTGTAGCTCCACTTTACTTCGACATTACTGTATTAGTTCTAATCAACTGTATACATTTCTATCCTTAGTATGTGAACTGTCATTGTATATCATATTAATAATATTTGTCATATGGACTATGGTCTACCAATAAACCTTTTCATTTTCATTTAATTTTCATACAGGGTGTTTATTTATAAAGTTCCTATCTATTTCAGTGAAAACGTAGCAAAAAGGGTAAAATTCAATAACAATATAATAGAAGGCATACATTTAATGAATACTTAAGCATATGATTCTACATTAGGGTGTGTCAATTTTAGGGAGCAAAGTGAAATCTTTAGATTTTCAAAGACTACTAGTGACCAAATGATGCATTTTTATGTGCTAAATCGAAAAATGGCCTTAAAATCCAGATTTGACTACTCTTGGCAACTTATATTTGAAGTTGAAGTTTACGAAATATCGGCAATTTTTGCAAGTATTTTTTTTATTGTATATAACTACATTTTACATACATTACATACAATTAAAGACATTTTGATTGTATTTCAATATTAAAACTTAGAAATATAGATAGGTTTCTTGAACTTTGCCAAGGATACCATGTGTGCCTTGCTCTTGTTCCTGGACATGAGCTCCCTACTGGCCACCTGGCCATTGATGTACGCCTCCCTCCTCTCTTGTGAGTAAGCATGTTGTGCTGCTTCAGTTGTCATCCTTACACACCTCTCTACTGACTGTGTGTGTGTGAGGGCCATGCAGGAACTTCCATTGGTCTATCCAGAAACTCCTTGATTGCAGCAGTTTGAGGGAGCAGGTCAGAGGAGGCTCAGTCACGCCAGAGTTCTGAGTTGATGTCAGGAGTCTTCCTGGGTCTGACACTGCAGTCTCCTACCTGTGTCTCCTCATCTCCTTCACCTCTGATTTCCAGTATCCTCTTCACTGCCTCCCTCCTCTCCTCCTCCACCTCACTGCACAGCATGGCCTGGAGCACAGCTTCAGAGTGTGCATACCAGGCTGATCTCTTCACTGTAGGCATCACTATTCCTATCACCTCCTTCTTCTGACTTCTGAGCAGCTCCAGCTGGTACAGTACATGCCTGGGACCCTCCACCCAGGTGTGATTTAACTTGATGTTGAACCAGTTTGGCATGTATACTCCCACTATGAATTCCACAATTATCCTCAGATTCTTCAGGTTCCTACCCTTCAGCCCATGTTTGGAAATTCACAATCTGCAGAACCTTAGAGCCGTGGTGACCCACCTACTGTGACAGACTGGCCCAATCTCCAGGAGAGCTAGACTCTGAGGTACCTCTCCCGATCTGATGGCAGTGATGATTCTGTAGCCATATGATTGGTCTGTGCTGAGGTCCTTGACTACCTCCTGACTGAGATGGGGTAGAGGAGGACCAACTGATCCTCGTGAAGTTTTGGTTGATCTCCAGCTCAGTGGCAGTGTCTAACATCTTCCCTCGGGGCCCAGACCACTTGTTGTTGCTCAATGTCTTGCCATCCAGTGCAGTCACCAGGTGTCTGAGATTCAGCTCCCCAGTGTGCAAGTCACAGACAATCCACACCAACTTCCTGTTAAGCTTGGCCTCCACATAATGCATTACTCCTCCCTCCCACCCAGTATTCACATTAGTAATGTCACCTCCTATGGCCAAAAGGGTCTGGTCTGCTCCTCTCTCTCTTAGCCAGTTCACCAGATGATCAGCAATGACCTCAGCATAACTTCTCTCCTCTGCAGCTTCCTCTGGTACAAAATGCCACAAATATTTCCCACCTGTAGTGTTCTTCCTTAATGAGGCCAGGAAACTGCCTGTCACTGCCCTCAGCTTCCATCATCACTTTGGTGTCATCTCTTTTCCCATCAAAGAAGATACAGGTGATGCCATTTTCCCTAATCTCTTCATCAAACTTCTTGACCAGCTCATTAATCAGTCTCTCCTGAGCCCTCCTCACCTTGTTGTGGTCAATCACCAGTGCTGTGTCAAACTGTGATAAGACCAGCATCAATCCAGGCAGCAGTGGCAATCTCTGCAGTCTCTCTCAGCCCAGTGTGATGTCTCAAGCTAGCCAGAGCTATGTTGGTGATATCTTCAGTGTCGTATTTCTTCTTCTTAGCCACAGGCAAGGAAGAAGTTGTCGCAGCCTCTGGTATGAAGTCTTCGTCCTCCTCTCTCCTCCCTGCCTCCTCCAGTATATATCCAGTCTCCTCCAACTCCATTTCCAGCAGTGACTCCTCCCTCAATTCTTGGCTGACTCCTCTGCCTTCCTCCTCCTCTTCTCCTCGGCCTTCCTTCTCTGCTCCTCTCTCTGAAGCACTGCTTCCTGTCTCCTGGTCTCAGGGTGATCAGTTAGACCCATCTGGTGTGCCCCCACACTTCCCACCTTTTCTCTCTGACCTTTAATGAAGGCAAGCTCCTGCACTGGTATCTTCTGCTCGCTCCTGCAGCTGCAGTCAATGTGAACCTCACTTTTGCAGACAAGGTTGCACCCAAGCTAACTGCAGCTCCTGATCACACAGTGACAGGTCAGGATGTCCACCAATTTGTCCAGTTTCATCATGAACCTATCTTTGACCTCTAGCCTCACATTGCCAATGGACACCTTCACTGCCTCATCCCACAGGGCCTTCACTTTAGCCCTGATCCTGACCTCAGTGTTGATTACAGGTCCTGTGAATAGAGCGTTGGCCTTTCTCCACTGAGCCAGTAGCCCTGGAGCAATGCCCTTGTTAATCAGGTCATTAACTGGGTAATTCCTCCTGTCTTCCTTACTCATCTCTCTCCTCAACAAACCATACCTCAGCAGATCTCTGGCTATGGGCATCTCAGCAGGGGGAAGTTCCCTCCCAGTCCCCACCAAATGACTTAGGTGACAACTTGATTTGCTTCGGGTTCTGATTTCTTTCTGACTCATCCTGTGGACCTGTGAACAAAAGAAATGTCATTGAAATTTGGATAGGCCTACTGATTATGATTATATAAAATTAAGTTAATTGAAATTCTTAATATCTTCCTATAAGCTCAGATAAAAGGTTGTGTTGTTATAGGTACAAGACTTAATTATTCAAAGTAATGACAATTTCATATATCTATCATATCAAAATATACAGAAAGTTTGGGTCACACTTAACATTTCGAATAATTTGAATTACACAATATTTACATTACGAAGTAATCAAAATTGTCAAAAAGGAGGGAAAACACATGCATTCACAATCAAAACTTCAGCATTTTTGACTATGTGAAACTTAGAAACCATACTGCACACCAAAAATAACCAAAGTTGACCACATATATCAATGGCACATTCATATATGATGCTACAGTCATATTTAGGTTATATTTCAAACCTTTATGGTCAAATATAAGTAGGTAAATCCTTGCTAGCCATGCCATATTTGTTAATCTGTCAGATAATCTAAATTTATGATCAATAAAATAAGACAACAATTCTCTCCTCAATTCAAACATTCTCACAAGAACATTTCCTCGTGAGAGCCACCTAATTTCTGTATGTAAAAGTAGTGTTATGAAGACTACCCAGATCTTCACACAAGGCCTTAAAAATTCGTGATTGCAATGGCCGAGATTTAATAAAATTGATAATCTGCACTGCTTCGTCCAAAACTATCTTTAATGAAGCTGAAATCCTTTTTGTCACTAATGCATATCTGTGAAGAATGCAGTGATTACTGTTGCAGTTTTTTGCAACATTCTTGATTCGTGTTACAGCGCCAGCTAATTTTCCTGTCATTGCCTTTGCTCCATCGCTGCATACTGAAATACATTTTTCAAAGCCTATATCATGCGTTTTCATAAAATTATCAATGCAATTAAATATATCATTTCCTGTGGTATGCAATTCTAAACTTTTGCAAAAAAGCAAATCTTCTTCAATTTTCTTATTAAAGTCATATCTAGCAAACACAAGTAAAATTGCTAGTCCAGCAACGTCTGTGGACTCATCTATTTGTAATACATAAGCATCACATACACGCAATCGTGAAATAAGTTCATTTTGAATGTCATTAGCAATATCATTAATACGTCTTGACACCGTATTGTTGGAGAGAGATACAGCCTCAACTTTCTGAACAGAATCTTCATTAAACACGCAAGATATTATATCTTTTAATAAAGGTTTTATAAGTGATTCACCAATAGTATGTGCCTCACCAGCAAGAGCAATGCGGTAACATGCTTTATATGACGCTTCTGTTGCATTTTCATTGTCTGTTTTACATTTTTTTAATAAGACACTTCTAGAGCTATTCAGACTTTCAAGTTTTCTTTCAAAAAAAGAAATATCTTTATTTTTAAAAGTCTGATGGTTTGTTTCCATATGTCTCTGTAACTTTGCTGGTGCTAAAAACTGTTTGCTAATATTTTGTTACAAAGTAAGCAAAGGGCATCTGGGGCTTCTTCGTCACCAATACTAGTAAAACCATATAACAAATAATTAGGATCATATTTACTTTTTTCATAGATGTCTGCACAGAATCGGAGGAAGCAGATTTCTTTTTTTGTGGATTAATCACACTAGAAGTTGGTGGTTGTGCAGCTTCTGCAATTTCTGTATCTTCTATAGATGCTTTTGTTTCACTAGTTTCTGCATTACTAGTAATTTCAGTTTTTTACGAAACCCATATTTTAACCATCGATCCATTGAAGGGTTAATTTTCACGAATTTTGAAATATTACAATTACGAAAAATGAATAATAAAAAGTTCTAACCAAATTAATTCACAGAGGACAACGATTTCAAAGATTGCACTAACGAAGTGTTTATCAAGTAGGCCTAGTAGGTAGAGGCAAGCAACGTTGCTGCACAATCTTCTGCACTTTAATTATTCGTTAGGCTTCACTTAGACCTGTTAGCGTCTTGTAAACAGATGCACAATATCCCATGTAAACATTAGGAAAATACTGATATTTTTACTGCGCATTCTGCTGCAGTTAATAAAGTCCTTTTGTATAACCACCTCAGATCACTTCACTTCCAAAGCTTACAAAACAAACTGATAACGCACGCTCGAGTCGAGTACCTCGATTACTATAGAAATAGATTATGACAAGTTCAAAACATGTTGGCTACGTCTCCAAACGCAGTTTACATCATTTTACATGCAGATTATGTACTAATATTAATAAATGTTTTCCATTAATGATAATTTAGTTGCTATTTATGGAAATTTTCTTTTAAAAAGTAAATCAAATACGCAAAACATGATAAGTATGGCCAAAAAAAATTGGCAACTCTTACAGAGGGCGCTGCTGTTACGTTCGAAATGTTTCGTTCAAGCCTATTGCCGTTTCTAAATATTTCGCTCAAACCATACTTATGCTTTATTTTCCTTCGTGCAAAATTTCATATTTTCTTCGCTAGACTTATTTTTTGAAAATGAGTAATTTATATTTTTTTTAAATAAAATATTTTTTATTTTAAACTTTAGCTCGCGGAACCCCTGAATTTTTTCGCGGAACCCGGAACACACTTTGGGAACCACTGCGTTAGACTGTTCGACAGAAAAGGAATAAGAATGTGTCGAAAGACTGGTACTGCGTGCTTTCCTTAAAGGAGGAGGCATCCAGTATTGAAAAACTATAATGCTTATAATATGGTATCGTATGTGAACCTTTACTTCTTAATTAAAGAAAAATTATTAATTTATTGAATTAAATATCTACAAAATTGCCTCGGAATTGGCGACATAGCCTACTGGGAATGAAAATAATTGCCATACATAGAACCCAATATGGAGGCATTGGGTCCACATAACTCATTGGGTCCACGTAACTCATGAAAATTACTTCGAGAGAACGAGTCAACAAACTTTGTAAAATCAGTGAATTCCTAAGAGAAAGATTTATATTTGTGGCACTCGGAGCTGCTTATATTAAGCAATGTTTTTACGTAAGGAAGGTGTACTTAATCTTCCTATAACTTCTGCGTGAATAACAAGTAATATAAACCTAATAACTCAAAAGGATAGGCCTATACCTTCAGGAATTTAAATATAGTGATTGCCTATATTAATTAAATCAAATCAACTCGTTGTGTAACTCCATCGTATAGCGGCCTTAGGTCGAAAAAGATCGTCGCGTCCTACAACCAGAAGCGAGACCCAACGAAATAATAAGGTAAGGTAATTTCTTTCTTTACCATTAGACGCTAAAATACCGAAGGCAAATAAATTTAACATAAACCAATTCAAACACGACTTAACGAGGTCCTTTGAAGACCACAAAATCTAACTCTTTAACGAAAAAACGACGGGTTTTTGTCGTTAACTCTCCACTGAAGTCTGCTGGAAATTTCCAAAGGATGAGAGGTATCAGGCAATCAACCCATAACCCCATATACTTTTTTCAAATGCAGTTAGAGAGTTCAGAAGAGCAATGTCCGTTATAATAGCGATAGTAAAGAGAGAGTGAGGCAACCTAACCTAACCAATCGTCAAGGGCGTACAGTTAACCTAACGATTGGTTAGGTTAGGTTGTGATATTTTCGTTAGTTAGCCTTATAAGCCTAACTAAAGAAGGCTGGGGTCCCTATTCTTAATAGCTCCGAATAAAGAGTTATGGAATTTAGATTGGAGTTCAACTGAATAACCTTGAATAAACTTGACAGACCCCTTCACCCAAGTGGGTTCATGTCTTCCAAATGAAATGTAATATAATATAAAAATAAATTCATCAAGTGCTAAAACACTCTTGTCTTTTGAATGAGTGTCCAGGTTAAGATAGGCAACGTGTGTATTTTGTCATAGAAATATTAATGACAGTCCATTCGGCGAATCGTCCGTTCGGCGAATCGTCCGTTCGGCGAAACGTCCGTCGGCAAAATGTCTGTCGGCAAAACGTCCGTCGGCGAATCGACCGGCCATGATATATATATAGGCAGGAAGGAGGAGCAAAGGGTGATGCCCGCAAAAGCGCCTCACCCATAGAAGAAGAGAGCCAAAATCAAGGTCCAGGGATTTCGAGATGCCTAAACACTCACTCTGCGGTGGAAAAATTGGAAGTCATAGACAGGGGGAAAGATGGATTGAAGAAGACTATTCCAAATTTGACCGGTTGAGTAGATGAAAGACTGAAAATAGCGATTAACCATTGCGTTAGATGGTTGGACAGGAAAGAAATGAGAAAGTGTAGAAAGTCTGGCGCTGCGTGCTCTCCTTAAAGCAGGACGCATGCAGTTAGAGAGTTCAGTAGAGCAATGTCCGTTATAATAGTTTGTGAGGCGAGGAACATTGCATATGCGGACAACTGTACATGTCTGCCAACTCTTTGAATGTCGCCGAGATTGAAGTTGGGTCTCCCGCTGTGAGACGGATAAAGCAAATAATAATAATAATAATGATACAAGTCCAAGCCCAAGACCAAACTACCCGCATGTCCAAGTGGACGCCCATAAGGCTTAAATGCGCCCATCAGCCTGCTGTTTTCTTTAAGAGAAACAGAAAAAAATCTCAATTAATAATAATAATAATAATAATTATAACATAATCGGTGCTCAATTAATTCCTGCTGGCTACATTCTAGTACATACAGTATATAATTCCCGATCTTCCTTTGCAAGTTTTATCAAGCTCAAACCATCACTGTCACTTTAATGAGATCAGATCTACTGATAACAACAACCTGTTATAATAACAGTGAAAACAGTTAATACATTAATAATAGAATAAAATTCCGATAAAACGAAGTTTCTGTTTAATATTTAGTGCTACTCTCTTCCTTTTCTTACTTGAGCCTGCAGCAGATATTTTATAGAGTCCATGGCACCAAGTTGCATCTAAAACTTCACAGATTTACTTAGAGATAAACTTCAGACGTTCTGGGGTCTTCGAGAATATTGTACCGGTAAGCGAAAGCTTCAGCAATATAGTGACAGCAAAGAGGGAGCGATGCCCATTGTACGTCCAGGTGGAAGAGGTAGGGTGCAGCTCTGTGGGGGAGGGTGGCTCGGCGGAGCCCCCGGGCGTCGGGATTAGTGACTCCTGTGCATCGAGGTGAACAGAGGTTGTTATCATTACAAGTAATCACGAAAGGTCATGAAGGTTGATTGATTTCATCTTGATAAAACTTTGAGGAAAGATGCAGAAATATGAGGAGTTTGTAGACAGCCGGAATAAAATGAGCACGTTATGTTATTACGTTGTTTATTAATGAATGTACAGTAAACTTCCAAAAAACTAATACTGCAGTGATTTTTCATAATTTCACAGGGCACTTCTAGACCAGAAATTTTTACCATCCATAGAAAGCTGTTTTGACGAAGGCTCTCTTGGCACCCGGATCAGGTTCTATCAAAGATGTCCTCATTTCGTCTTCGGGTTTTATCGCCAATGCTTGACACGAAAGTTGACCTTTTGAAGGCATCCCAACAATACCGTGAGATACTTCGTGTAGACAGTAGCAAACTTCCACTCCTCGAAATTAATTTGAAATTCAATCTTCCTGTAAGCACGATACCGAAAGCGTCTCTCTGTCGTTGGGTTACATATATTTCGCAGCTTATTTTCAGACAGTTTCCTCCAATCGGTTTTTGATGCTCACATGCGTCTACTTTAACCCAGTGAACCTTCTCTGGCGAATAGGTCCTCATTTGTACTGCACCCACTTTAATTCGGTGATAATTCTTGTGTATAGGCTTCCTCATTCCGTCCTTAGCCTATAGTAATTCAGTGAAGGCAGACTCTCCTTATGGCCTACGACCGTATATAGGGCCTTGCTCAGCTACCATCTAAAGCCCCTTTACAAAGAACTCCTTTGCTCTTCGCTCGCTTGTAAACAATTCGTTTAATTTAAACCGCGCAAGAACTTTTATCGTATGCATTTGTCGAAATAATCATCATTGCATTATTGCACAATTTAATGTAGTTTGCAATCTGTTGTTGTTTCTGAAGGTGTATATTATATTCATACTGACAATTCATAACATAAACCTTTTGTAACTTGTTTTATGTTCAGTACTTTTTGTGTAAGTACCGTACTTATTAATCACTGCAGTGCAGTTGTAATCTATCATATTTCACTGACATTTATTTTGTGTTCTTAAAAGGAAAGTCTGCGCAGTTTATCCCTTCTCCTTGTTGATCGAAAGATCAATTGGTGACCCTTAGGGTGTCCCACCTATGACCTTTTTTTTTCAGATCCATTGAACATACATTTTTTCCTGTTAGAAATGGTTCACTTTTACTAAATATATCAAAAAGAGATTCAATTTAACAATTTTGGGGTCCCCGACCTACCCCCGGAAATGCCCCCCCTGAAAATGCTAGAAATATTCATTGTTTGTATTGTAATCAACCTAAATGAACAAGATTTTTGTCAAATATCAACATATTTGATATCAAAAGAAAGGTAATTCGAAGCTTTATTCAGTAAGGTACAAGAAACAGTAGTAGGGTGTTACCGCCCCCCTTAGAGCATCATCCCAATGCAGCTCTGCGGCGATGGGCCTCGAAAGGATAAGACGAGTAAGAACTTTATTCATCTTATTGAATCGAAGTGGGAACAACTTGGTTAACATTAGGTTAAAATTATATAAATTAAGATACTTTAAGCTTTTGACAATGTTAACAAAGCCCCATCGTTTTTATTTATTTATTTCTCAAAAATAACACAAAAAAGATCTTTACCAATAACATAAGAAAATAAAGGTTAAAACAAAAGAAAGTAATCTTAGGAACCTTTTGCACTTAAAGCAACGAACAAACTTTTATTCGCTTGAAACAAAGCTTAAAATAAAAACAAAACAAATAATCTTAGTTACATTTTAACCTCAGAGCAGTGACCAAATTTTTCTTCGTCATGTTTGGGATTGCATGTCTATTTTGTTAACGACCTGCAAAAGTTGTCGAAACTCACTTTCATCCTTACAATGCCCATGAAAATCTTGCATGAGCTTCACGCCACGCTCTGCCGTGTCATTTACTAGTAACTTTGGCAAACGGAATAAGGCCCTTCAATCTTTTAAAATCGTCATCTTCTTCCCATAATGATATGGGTTTTTTAATCCATTCCTTAGATGAGTTGAGAAGTCTGAATAGGTACCAAGATCTTGGACCTATGAGGCGATGAAGTCTGACACCCTGCTTCAGAATAGGGAAGATAGGCTGACCTGGTGTGAACTCTTAAGGAGGATTATATTTTGTTAATTCTTTGGCCATCTTAACCTTTTCTTCATTATTAACAGAGCCAAACAAAGCGATGGGGACGAGCTCTTCAGTCAAGTACCAATAATGACCTCGAAAAATGGCTAGGGCAGATTCGGCAACCTCACTGTCTATTTTTTTTGTATTTTATCAATTCATTGTAGAATCTAAGATCATTTACAGGAGCATCGGATGATTTCGTACAGGACAACCAATATTTTTCATAAAAAAGGGATGTAAATTGACAAAATCTTTCAAGTTTCTGAATAGTGACATCATCGTAGCCAGCTTAGTGAGAGAAGGCATATATTTTATTGGTGTAAAGGATTGAAGTCATCCATCTTGCATGATGGAAGGCTCCTGGCTTAATCCAATGAATTCCTCTGGAAGGCACTTCATCCAGAATGAGAAGAATTGTCTCTGCCAATTCTCTATAGTCATCGCGAGGAAGGGAATTCTTATGGTTAAGAATATCATTCATGAAACTGAGGCAGTTTAGTGTCAATATTTTTCCAAACACTTTCTCTAAAGTTCTTGAAGGCTTCATTTTCAGGCGAATTAGTTTTGCCAAATATTCTGAAGTAGACAGTAGCCAAAATCCTCTCAGAAATATGATGACGGCATGCCATCCACAGTAATTTTTTTCCAAGAAGTTCTTCCACCTTTTGGCATGCACCTTTTTTCCATCCGGTGTTTAAGGCAGTTGTAACAAATACTAGCCCATACATATTGAAATTGAATCTTTTTCTGATATATTTAGTATACTGTAAGTGGACCATTTCTAATAGGAAAAAAGCTATGTTCAATAAATCTGAAAAAAAAGCCATAAGTGGGAGACAATAGCTTGATTAAAATAAAAAAAAGTGGGTATTTCCAGCATTTTCAGGGGTGGGTCGGGGACCCCAAAATTGTTAAATTGAATTTTTTTTTATATATTTAGTAAAAGTGAACCATTTCTAATAGGAAAAAAGGTATGTTCAATGGATCTGAAAAAAAAGGTCATAAGTGGGACACCCTAGTGACCCTTAATATTAATCATCCCAATAATTACTTCAGTTTACTTAGTCATTAATAACTACAGCATATTTCCGAAATCGGTAGCTTACAAAAGTGGTGCCTATAACCTGGGCACTATATATATATATATATACTGTATATTATTGCATTATTAAATTTTTTAACCAATACATGAATATTTTCTTACAAATCTCCAAAACTTAAATAATTATTTCAGGAAATTTTATTAAATTTTATTTCCGACTTCAATTACAGTTTATAACTGAGAGAAGCCCGAACGGGACATTTTGTTTCCTTCAAAACATATTTTCCTTCTAAACAATGTGAGGTCGATGCCAATTAACGAGCCAAATTGGAAAAGTCAATAAATTGCTACATAAAAGTAAAAATAACTTCATAACTAACTTTTTTAAAGGAATGAGACAGCGCCGCGTTTTAGGGAAGTTCTATGACCGAAGATGTTTGTTCGGTTCTATCGAAAGAGAGAGTATCATCCTTTGTTATTTTAGATCTCAAAAACTAATCTCGTTTGTCGCAATTTTTAAACTTTGGGTTTATATGCTATAGACGTTTCTTCTATAATCGCTTTTGAAATTATATAAGTCGCGATCGGGTCGTATAGAATGTTTGATAAAAAAATGAGCTTTAACTTTTGAAACATTTTATTTAAACCAAAAACGAGAAAACGATATTATAAATGAAATTGAAATCAAATAAAAAGATATCTTGCTGCTTATACGTCCAATTAGTCTGTATGGATAAGGTCGTCATCAACGCATATTTGCATGCGACGTCAAGTGCGCCGTGAATCTTTTTCGAAGCATTTTAGACGTAATGGCTGAGAATATGTGAAGAATTTCCATTTTTAACTCTTGAACAGAGTGCATGCGGATGTGGCTAAGATTGTTCTTCAAAAAAGACCACAACCAGTTATTACAATTGTGAGGTCGAGACTTCTGCGAGGCAAATTGAGAGATCCTCCTCGCCCAATCCACACTGGAAATTGGATGTTGAAAAAATTACATAAGTTAATGACATAATGGGCTGGTGCACCGTCGTGTTGTAAAATAACACTGTTTACAAAGCCCACTTTCTCAAGTTTGGGAATTAACCAACGAGACAACGTCTCCAGATAACTTTGACCAGTCACACTCAAATCGAAAAAATATGGACCATCAATCAGATCACAGGTTACACCAGCCCACTTCATAACATGGGGAGGGGTGTCATGCTATTTCTTCAAAGAATTGGGGATTTTCTTTAGCCCAGAAATAAACATTCCGAGACCTCGTGCTAATACAATATAGGTGTATTCCTTTCAGAACTGTGAGGAATAACAAGATTAAGAAACCTTTGTGGTGGAATGGGGAAATAGCTGAAATGATTAAAAATAAAAAAGGGGATTCAGGGAATTTAAAGGCAGTGATAGTATTTTGGACTTGGATAATTACAGGTAATTAAGAAATAAGCTAAATAGTTTGATTAGGAAGAGAAAAAGGCTGAAATAAATAATGTGCTACGGCACATTACATTCGTCAGTGAACATAATGTTTCGAAAAGAAGCTAAGGTTGGAAATTCATGCAATAAAATTTGGCATAACTGCCGCCGTACATTCCTATCATGATCAAATAATTCATTGATAAATAGAGGCCTATACTTATGGTAGCCTTCCTTCTTGATCAAACGTCGCATGGAAGTTCTTGAAATATTGAATTCAGCAGATCGTTTCTTTGTTGATTTCTTGGGTGATTAAAGAACTGACTCCTTAACGTCCGCATATTTCTGTGGTCTCCCACATCGTTTGGCATCTTAAACAGATCGGGTTGTAGATGTTTTTATTCTCCAGTTTGCATAAATTTGCCTCAGTGAAAGTTGCTTCATTAAAACGCATTGCAAATTCTTCTCTTATATCATTATAAGTTTTATCAGTACCTTCTCTTTCGTGAACACAAACACTCACAACGAGATGCTCCTCGATTGGAAAAGAATTTGTATACACTATTTTGAAAGCTTTACAACCTACATCATTATGAAGTTTGTTTACATACCACACAGCCTAGGCTAGGCCGAAGGTGATTATCCTAGGCCTAGCTACTTCTATTTGGCAAATTTGTGTGAATTCTGTCGTAAGTATTCTTTGGAACACATTTTGCATTTCTAATTCCTGTACATTTCTAAACGACCCGATCGCAACTTTTATATATATGGTGGTGTAGTAGTTAGCGTCGCTGACTACGAATCCATCGGCCCCGGGTTCGAGACCCGACGGCAGCCGACGCGCAGCAAAACCCAGCTGTTCATCCTTCCACACAATAAAGAAAGTGGTTGGTAGATAAATGGGTACCCTAGGTGGCCTAGTGGTTAAGACGCCAGGCTGCTGATGGGGCGTGGTTCGGATTCCACATTAAACTGTAGGTCTAAGGTGGAGTGAAAAGCTTGACCTTCGTCAGAATGAACAATTCGGGCGGAAGCTTACCAAAGGTATACACAGGGTGTTTCAGGAGGAAAGGTCAATACTTCGGGAGGTGATAGTATCGGTCATTGTGAGAAAAAAAGTTCATATGAACATGTGTCTAATTCTGAATGGTTACGGAGATAGAGCTGTTTGAATCTACAAATACAAAAGCATTGTTAATGGTAATCAAGAAAGAGAAACCAATTGCTGTTTCTAACATTTCATGTTTAAACATTGGCATTTTGAATGGTATCAAATATAGAAATGACAAATTTGTTACAGTTTACAATACGTTTTCGAAAATCCCACCGTCAACCTCAATGCACTTTGCAACTCGTGTGCGAATATCGCGTGTTGTTCGTCTGAGTTGATCTTGACGTTCCTTTATGCGGGCAGCAGCATCCAAAATGCGCGAGCAATTCGTCTCGTGTATCCACCTTTCTTTTGTAAACTTGACTTTTCATCCACCCCCACAAACAATAATCTAACGGAGAGAAGTCTGGAGACCTTGGTGGCCATTGAATGGGACTACCGCGGCCGATCCATCGACCAGGGAAAGTTTGATTTAGGTATTGCATCACCAGACGGGTAGAATGTGGAGGAGCTCCGTCATGCTGAAAGTACATACCAGCGCGTGTAGCCAAAGGAACATCCTCCAATAGTCCTGGCAATTCGTTTTGCAGAAATTCTAGGTAACTTTGTCCTGTAAGACGATTCTCTAAAGCAGGGGTCCCCAACCTTTTTGTGCCGAAGAGCACATTCAAGACTACCGGTAGTGCGACGGGCACCATTTACTTTTTCAAGGCAAATTCATAGTTGGACTTAATAATAAACATAATACACAAAAAAAAATTTAATTCCTATGTAAAATAATGAACATAATTCACAAAAAAAAAACAAGGATGGGCTAACTAAGAATCTTAGAAAAATTATCAAAACGATAACTTAATTTATTTATAAAGAAATAATTATTTTCAAATAAATGAGCATCTGTTTCTGTAATTAACTACTAAAATTTAATAAAATGTTAAGTATGTTACATATTTTAAATATTTAGTAACTAAATATTTAAAATATGGAACATACTTAACATTTTATTAAAAATTTAAATAAAAACTTCTCAATCGTAGTCAGTCAGTGGCGGGCACACGTAAAAGGATCGGCGGGCACAGGGTTGGGGACCCCTGCTCTAAAGTAACAGGGCCAATCAGCTGATCATCGATGATACCGCACCACACATTGGCAGAGAAGCGATGTTGAAAATTTGTTTCCACAGTGGCATTTGGATTTTCGTCTGACCACCGATGAGAGTTACGAGTGTTGTTGATACCGTCACGGGTGAAAGTAGCTTCATCGGTGAACAGTATTAATCGAAGCAATCGGCGATTAGCATTTACCCAATGACAAAATTCCAGTCGCATGGCAGCGTCTCCTGGTTGAAGGTGTTGTACACGCTGTACATGATATGGATGCAAACCTTCCTCACGTAATGTTCGCCATACACTTGTGTAGAAATTCTTCGTGAGCTAGTAGTAGGATTACGCTCTACCAATTGAAGAATGTTTTCCACTTCACCCACATCTTGTTGACCTTCACGTTCAGATGAAACGTGAGCGCTGGGAAGTGTACTAATCTCACGCAATGTGTTGAAAACCCTGGTAAACACTCTTCGATCCGGAATTCTGCGGTTCGGAAACCGTTGACGGTATTCGGCAACAGCAGCTGTTGCACTTCCATCGCAAAAACCGTAGACATACACCATATCTACATATTCGGCATGTGTGAAGGTGTGTGGCATTCTTAACACTGCTTTAAACACCAAACAATGTCACTCACAACAGTCAGCTGTCGATTGGCTTTTGTTACATGCTTACATTACAGCTTACATGGTTCAAGGTTTTAGGGGAGGGAAGGGGGAGGAAGAGCTGCGCGCGCATCAGATTCAAACAGCTCTATCTCCGTAACCATTCAGAATTAGACACATGTTCATATGAACTTTTTTTCTCACAATGACCGATACTATCACCTCCCGAAGTACTGACCTTTCCTCCTGAAACACACTGTATTAGGGTGTGTCAATTTGGGAGGTGAAAATTAATTTTTGCCAATTCCTTCACTGAGGGGTTTTAAAAATATGTTTTTGGATGTGAAGAATTCAAATCTGCTATTATTTTTGTGATTGCTCAACACTTAGCTTGGTAAATCTACGTTTGATTAAAAAGCACATAAATTGCTCTCGGAAAACAACATTTATTAATTTTAGCTTCTCAAAATGTCAGGTAATGCTATAAAAATTTTTAGTTTCTGCATAAAACATATCCTAGTAATCATAAAACATATCCTTGTAATCATAAAACAACATTAGAAAGTAATGACATCAGTAAAAAAAAATATTTAAACAACAAGTTTCATCAAGTCTTGCTTTGATTCGTTCTTGGACATCAGCCGCCGACTTGCTTCTTGGCCTCTGATATAGCCCTCACGTTTCTCATGTGTATACACCCTGCCTGCTGCCTCTGTGACTTGTTTCACACACCTCTCTATTGACTGAGCATGACAGGGCCACTGTGGAACTTGCATAGGCTTGTCAAAGAACTTCTTTACTTCCGCTGTAGTCAGTTTACATGTCAAAGGAGGTTCAAATACCCCGTCAGACCAGTCTGTCAGCTCCAACACGGAAGAAGCACTGGGGTTGATGGAAGGTGTCTTCCTGGGACGTACAGAAAGATCTCCAAGTGTGTCATCATCTCCACCCTCATGTCAACAATCTTTTGGACACCAGCTCTCCTCTCCTCACTGTCATCTGAGCACAAGAGTGTCTGGATTATCATTTCGCTGAATGCATACCATGCTGAGCGCTTGATGGTTGGCAAAACAGCATCCACTACAGCCTTCTTTTGCAACCTAACTAGCCGCAGCTGAAACAAGATGTGGCGTGGGCCTTCCACCCAAGAGTGTTTTACTTTGATGTTGAACCAACAGGGGTAGTACACACCAACAATGTATTCCACTATCAGTCTTAAGTTGTTGAGGGTTTTGCCTTTAAGGCCATGTTTTGAAACCCATATGCGACAAAGCCTGTTTGCTGTTGTCAACCACCTTGAATGGCTCACTGGACCAATTTCAAGAAGGGCCAGATCTGTGGGAAGTTCTCCTGCCCTTATGGCCTCTGTGATCCTATACCCGTACGCTTGATCAGTAGAGAGATCCTTTACGACATTGTCACTCAGTGAAATAAGAGGCTCTCCAATTGAGAGTTTGGTGAATGAAGGATCAATTTCAAGTTCGGTTGCAGTGTCTAGCATCTTGCCAATGTTACCTGTCCACTTGTTGTTAGACAAGGTCTTCCCATCCAGTGCTGTGATCAAGTGTCGCAGGGGTAACTCGTTAGTGTGGAGGGCACAAACCAACCAGATCAGCTTACGGCAAAGCTTGACCTCTACCCAATGCATGGAACCACCCTCCCAGCCAGTGTTAACATTTGTAGAATCACCTCCAATGGCCTGCAGGCTTTTATCAATGCCCTTCTTCTTGATGAAATCTACAAGATTATCAGCAATAACTTCAGCAGGTTTTTTTCTCGTTGAGCCTTTCTCAGGAGTGAAGTGGTAGAGATACCTTCCACCTGGCTCACTGCACACAGAATAATGCTCTTCTTTGATGATGCTGGGGAACTGACGATCTGAATTGTCTGCTTTCAGCATAACTTAAGTTGTATCTTGACGGCCGTCAAAGAAGATGCAGTCAATTTCACCCTTCTTACAAAGATCATCAAATTCCTGATCCAGGGATCTCATAACTTTTTCTTGGGCCTCTTGACTTTATTGTGATCAACTACAAGTCTCTTGTCTTCTTCAGTGATCAAGCCAGCATCCATAAAGGCAGCAGTGGTGATGGCAGCTGTGGCACGCAGGCCAACACCATATCTGATGCTATGCATAGCAACATTAGGTATTTCTAATGTGTTGTACTCTGGCTTTTTATTGAAGTTGAAGACGTGCTTGGTATTTCTAATGTCACTTCATAACTTCCATCCTTTCCATCTTGAGCATCAGCTATTTGTTCTTCATTTTCATCATCAGAGAAAATTATTTCATTTGATGGCATTGAAACATCCTGCTTACTTGTCTACTTATATTCAGCAAGCCTTCTTCTTTCGTCTTCTTGCCGCTTCTGCTTTTTGACTTGTCTGTTGTGCTCAGGTTGATCTGGCAAGCCAATCTGATGTGGTCCAATAGAACCAGACTTGTCTCTCTGACCTTTAATGAAAGCAAGTTCCTTCACAGGGATCTTCATCTCCCTAGGGCATGTACAGTTAATGTGAGTTTCGTTTTTGCAACCAGCATCTGCAAGGCAGCCAAATTCAGAGCAGAGAACAATTTTACACTTGCAACTGAGGATGTCAAAAAGCTTGTCAAGTTTTGCAATGAAAGCCTCTTTGACATGTAGCTTTCCTCTCCCAAGAGATATGTTTTTGGCCTGCTCCCAGCTCTCTTGGATCTTGTTTAAGATTGTGACTCGTGAATTTACAACGGGGGCTACAAAAGAACTGTTTGCTCGTTCTCACTTTTCAAGCACTTTAGGGTAAATGTCCTTTGCAAGACTGGCTGCTGGGTACTTTCTCACATCCTCACCACTTTGTTCTCTTAGCAGTAGCCCATATTTCAGAACGTCTCGCAGAGTTGGGAGTTCAGAAGGCAACAACTCTCTACCAGTTCCAATTAGGTTGCTCAATGCTCATATGTGTGAATGTCCCCAGTCTTGTCCTCCTTTCAGAAGCCATTGTAGGTCAATTCCCACTGGTTAGGATGGTAGCACTGACCGACAAGTAATCTTCAGCACACTGATGAATATGTTTCAACCTGTGAAATAAGCAAAAACAGCAGTGCATTATATATACAGCATATATAATTATTAATATAATAATTATTATATAATTCCACAAAAAAGTCAAAAAGTCACTATTTTTATGTAGCTTCTTACCAAGCAAAACTAAATTATATTAAATTAACAAAAATATCTTTAGAATTCCTAAGTCATGCTGCAACTTTTTAGCACCCCTCATATTTGGAATTTGAAAGTTGAAAAATTCGACACACCCTAACCCTGTATATATATAACGGGTGTGCCATAAAAAAGGGTAGATTTTAAAAAGGCTATAAAATCAACATTTTTCATTTAATTTTAATAAAACTACTACACAATAAAACATATGTATTTATTTATATACAAACAAGTTTTCATACGAAAATATCAAATAATTCAAATTCCATCAACATTTAACGAAAGAGTATGATTTTTCTGCTTAACATGCAAAAATTATTAAACCATTTTAATATTTTTTATAAAAATAATTTTTAACGTAAAATTGACCTGAAATTATTAAAAATTGTTCAAAATGCTTTCCTTCCATTTCAATAACTATTTTATTCTTGGCCGGAATATGGGAGAACTTAGCAGAGCGAGTCTGCAGGACTAGGATAAAAGATGTCGCTCATTTACGCGAGATCATCATTCAAAAATGGGAAGAGCTTCCACAGGAACAAGTAAATCGAGCCATAAATGAATTCCGGCCAAGAATAAAAAAGTTATTGAAATGGAAGGAAAGCATTTTGAACAATTTTTTTAATAATTTCAGGTAAATTTTACGTTAAAAATTATTTTTATAAAAATTATTAAAACGGTTTAATAATTTTTGCATGTTCAGTAGAAATCATACTCTTTCCTTAACCCTCTAACGCCGACTGGGTCGAATACGTACCGTTTCAAATACACGCATTTAGACTTAACCCTACAAAAACGTTCGGCGTTAAAGGGTTAAATGTTGATAGAATTTGAATTATTTGATATTTTAGTCTGAAAACGTTTTGCATATAGAAAAATACATACCTTTTATTGTGTAGAAGTTTTATTAAAATTAAATGACAAATGTTGATTTTATAGCCGTTTTAAAATGTACCCTTTTTTAATGGCACACCCGTTATATAATTTCAAAAGCGATTACAGAAGAAACATCTACAGCATTTAAACCCAAAGTTTAAAAATTGTGAAAACGAGATTAGTTTTAGAGACCTAAAATAACAATGGATGATCCTCTCTCTTTTGAGAGTGCCCAGGTTATAGACATCACTTTTGTAGGCTACCGATTTTGGAAATAGTTATTAATGAGTGAGTTTGAATGGTGTGGAGTGAAATGAATGAAAACTGGTGTAGGTGAGAGGGGATCACGGAAATATGTGGCGTTGATGATGAAAGAGGAAATGTGTGAGTCTTTGTATAAGTACGAATTAATGAGTTCCAAGCGTCTGTGCGCAAAGCTTAAACTAAGAAAGGAAAGGCAAGGTTGTGTATTTTTCTTGGGTGTGCTCCATGTGAAAATTCAACGGAAAAATTGAAAGAGCGTTTTTGGAGGGAATTAGGAAATGCAATTGGACAGGTGGAAGGTCGGGTATAAGATAATAGTGAATGGGACATGAATAGGAAAGTTGGATTTGGGGCTGGAAGGTGAAGTTTTGTATACTAGATGACTAGAAATGCTGGAAGATTGGAAGAAATGTCTGTTGAAAATGGTTTTTATGTGGGCAACTTTTTTTTTAACGCTTTAGTGTACAGTAGCGAAAGCTGCACACTTTTATGATAAATTGAATATCAACTCAAATACAATAAATCATAAGTAATAAACTTTTATGGGTGAAAATAATGCAAACAAACATACGATGTTTATTTATATTACAAAATTAACATTACACTTATTTTAGGAACGACATCTCACTTGAATTATGAAAAGAATTTCATCTCAATGAATCAGACGTTCTTAATTAAAAAACATCCTTTGGCTGACTATTTCTCTGAATATTTGCCCGCAGCTAATCCTAATCATCAGATTTATTTTTCTATGTAAACTTAATGGTCGGAAGTGTGCAAAGGATTAATTTTACTTTATATATATATATATATATATATATATATATATATATATATATATATATATATATATAATATATATATATATATTTCCTTCTTCGTTCAAGACACTGGGAAATGCTTCTTTCTTGAGCATAAATAGGTAGGTGCCTCCAGTGACATGTTCACTTTTGCGATCCTTCCAAATGCCACACCATACCATCACCCGAGATGCACCTTGTTCCTTTGAAGAGGTATACCAGTGAGGGTTGTTTTGAGACCAGTAGCGGGTGTTCTGTCGATTTATCTCACCATTTCCATAAAAAACAGCCTCGTCACTGAACAGAATGGTGGACGGGAAATTGGCATCCCGAGCATAAGAAAAACATGAATTATGGTTTGTAGAAATAGAAAAATATGTATTTCTCCTATGATGCCGAACTTATGGGACACCCTGTATATGTATATATATATATAATGTGAACAACGACGCTTGTGTAGAAGAGCGTCCGCACAAGAAGAGGAGAAAGAACGAACAAATGAAAAATGAGGCACCTCCCAGGAATCGAACCTGGGATCATCCAATTGCCGGTCGGACATGCTATCCACTACACCAAGGTCCTCGATCAATCAGAAGTCGTAATTCTCCTACATACGAGCAGAATCGAATGCCCTGAGGCAGTTAAAATATATATATATATATATATATATATATATATATATATATATATATATATATATATAAAGGAGATCGATCCCAGGCCAAAAACTATAGGCCAGTGTCGCTTACATCTCATCTCACTAAAATATTTGAAAGAATAGTTAGACAGAAAATCTATGACTTTTTGGAAACTCAGAAAAAATTCAATGATAACCAACACGGTTTCGATCAGGCAGATCATGCCTATCACAACTAATGGAACACTACAACAACATTATTGATTCACTTGAAAGTAATGAAACTATGATGTACTATACACAGACTTTGCTAAAGCGTTCGACAAGTGTGACCACGGAATCATAATACATAAACTGAAATATATGGGAATAACAGGAAAAGTAGGGAAATGGATATATAATTTCCTTAGTGAGCGGAGGCAAGTCGTTACAGTACAAGGAGTATCTTCATCAGAATCAGAGGTCCTCAGCTCAGTACCACAAGGTACAGTATTAGCTCCACTACTCTTCATAATCATGCTAACTTACATAGATGAGGACGTTACCAGAGACAGCACAGTAACATTCTTTGCGGATGACACAAAGATCAGTAAAAAAATAAGAAACCCAGAAGACATAGGATCTCTACAAACCGACATAAACAAAATCTACAAGTGGACTGAAGACAACAATATGAAGTTTAACACCGAGAAATTTCAGCTATTACGGTACGGAAAAAGAGAAGACCTAAAGTGCATGGAATATTATACCCCAAATGGACAGGAAATTCAGAGAAATTCCAGAGCAAAAGATTTAGGGGTTGTAATGACAGATGATGCGAAATTTGAAACACAAAATAAGATAGCAGTAAACAGAGAAAAGAGAATAACGGGTCAGATATTGAGAACCTTTAAACGAAGGGATAGGAATGTAATGATTCCTCTACTGAAAACCCTGATCATACCCAAATTAGAATAGTGCTCGGTCCTAACTTCCCCATATAAAAAAGAAGACATTAGACAGCAGGAGGGGATCCAAAGAAGCTTCACAGCCAAGATCAATGGGTGCAAAGAACTAAATTACTGGGAAAGGTTACGAGAACTAGACCTATATTCACTGGAAAGGAGAAGACAGAGATACATCATTATTTACACTTGGAAAATAATGGAGAAACTAGTCCCTAATCTTACTCTGAATCCCATAACTCCCCAAACAACGATGGAAAGTAGAAGCGGTAGACTGTGTCGTATTCCCAAATTGAAGGCGAGACAGGGAACATCTTTAACCCTGGAAGAAAATAGTTTTGTAGTGAGAGGACCAAAACTGTTTAATCAGTTGCCCAAAGACCTAAGAAACACGAAGGGAGTTGCAGTGGAAATCTTCAAAAGAAGACTAGACGCCTGGCTCAGAGCAATCCCCGATGAGCCGGGCGTACCTGGCTATGTGAGGTGGAGAGCGCAAGAATCCAACTCACTACTTCACCAGGCCAACTCGAGAGGAGGGGCGACAAGCTTGACCTTCGCGAAATGAGAAATCATCGCGCGGAACCTTTGTAAGGTTGTAAGGTTATATACACACACACACCCTGTATTTATATATATATATATATATATATATATATATATATATATATGTGTGTGTGTGTGTGTGTGTGTGTATATATATATATGTATGTGTGTGTGTATATATATACACACACACACACACATACGTACACACGGTGTTCTAAAATTACCTAGTAAACTTTCATATGTCTGTCGATCAGTAATCGGACGTTGTGAACAATATGTTCAAGTTGAAGGAAGACAATTTGAACATCTAAAATAAACAATTATTGTTGCTGTATTTAAAATAAAATTGTTAAATAACGCATAATTTTTGTTAAGATATTGCGTTCGTATGAAAGTTTACCAGATAATTTTAGAACACCCTTTGTATATATATAAAGGAGGGAAACTGATAAATTTTTAAGTCCAGTTTTCGATTTCAGTTTAAGTTTCGATTTAAGTTTTTAGTTTTTTTTTATTTGAGTTTATTTTTCGATTCAAGTTTTATATTTTTCGGTTCGATCCAATTAAAATTTCGATTGCAGGTTTTCCTTCAGATTTCTTTAAGAATTTCTTTGGGATCACCTGAAGATCAGGGGCCCCAGCCTTCTTTAGTTAGCTTTATAAGGCTAACTAACGAAAATATCACGACCTAACCTAACCAATCATCAAGGGCGTACAGTTGACTTAAAGAGTGGTTAGGTTAGGTCGTAATATTTTCGTTAGTTAGCCTTATAAGGCTTATAAGGCTAACTAAAAAAGGCTGGCGGCCCTGATCTTCAGGTGATCCTTTCTTTGTACTATTTATATTTTTTGGGGGGGAGGGGGGGGGTGTACCCTATTGACAAATTCAGATTTAATTTTATATTTGTATTTGCATTCGATTTCTGTTTTCCAAAGAGAGAAATTGCTTTAGTAACTATCTTTATTTTTGTATGATTAAACATGTAAGCATCTATAGCCAGCTGAATGAGCATGAAACACTCATTATTTTTTTTTTTTTTTTTTTTTTTTACTTATTCCCTTCATTTCTTTCACATAAAGTTTTATTTAACAAAAACTTTCAATTCGAAATGTTTTATTAATTCGTACACTTTTTAAATTTTAAATCACACGACATGTATAAAATATATAAATAATAGTATTAGAAAAGGGAAGAAAACAATTAAATGCACCTCTGTTTATTATACAGGGTGTCCCAGAATTAACTATCTATTTCAATGAAATCGGACAAATTTTTAAAAAACACTTTTATTTATGTTTATCATGTTTAATATGTGTTAAAAATGTATAAATTTCTAAATTTTTTTCATAATTTTATTTTCATAATTTTTTCATTATCTGGTCCAATGAAAGACCGTTTGAAGTCATAGAATGGCAAAGAGACTCTCCAAAAGTTAACGTGTGGCTTGGAATGACCAAATCCAAAATTTATGGCCCATTCTTCTTTGCGGAAGCAACTGTAACAGGTACCGTCTACCTTGATATGCTTCAGCAGTTTCTCTAACCACAGCTTCTTGATGATGGCATTCTTGATAATGTTGTGTTTCAACAATAAGCATTGATCTATTTGGCGATAAACCTTTGTTTTTATGAAACCCCATGCAAAGAAATCCAGGGGTGTCAAATCCGGAGAACGCGGAGGCCAAGGTCGAGATCCTCCACGTCCAATCCACCGATTCGGAAGGCGTCTGTTGAGGTATTCTCGAACAATTAGAGCATAATGACATGGTGCTCCATCTTGTTGAAACACAACATTATCAAGAATGCCATCATCAAGAAGCTGTGGTTCGAGAAACTGCTGAAGCATATCAAGGTAGACGGTACCTGTTACAGTTGCCCCCGCAAAGAAGAATGGGCCATAAATTTGGATTTGGTCATTCCAAGCCACACGTTAACTTTTGGAGCGTCTCTTTGCCATTCTATGACTTCAAACGGTCTTTCATTGGACCAGATAATGAAAAATTATGAAAATAAAATTATGAAAAAAATTTAGAAATTTATACATTTTTAACACACATTAAACATGATAAACATAAATAAAAGTGTGTTTTTAAAAAATTTGTCCGATTTCATTGAAATAGATAGTTAATTCTGGGACACCCTGTATACAAAATACAAATACCTTGTAAATTCGCATGTTAAAATTAAGAAATTCACATCTAGGTTAGATCCCGTTCACCCAACACCGGAAGGGATTTTTTGACCAAGAATCTCATTAATGGCTCCAGCTTATAAGTATCTTCGCACAAATTAAAATTATCTTCTTGACAAGAAGATAATTTTAATTTGTGCGAAGATACTTATAAGCTTGGACTCTTTAATGAGATTCTTGGTCAAAAATCCTTTCCGGTGTCGGGTGAACGGGATCTAACCTAGGTGTGAATTTCTTAATGGTCTCTGGCCTTCTAGAATGTTCCTTACTTTTTCTGGATTGGTTCCTTACTCACTTTTGTTCATTCGTTTTTCTGTATCCACCCGAAGAGAATGCCAGTGGGCATCGAAACTGTTGTGGAAATAAACTCCGTCTATTAATGTGGGTTTTATTGTCACAACATTCCATAGGATTAACATTTGAGTCGAAGTTTGATCATTCCCACGGATTATCTCACTCACTTATGTAGATATAGATAGTATAGCTATTATTGAACTGAAAAATTTAATGGTCAGAAAAAACTGAAGGCACTCTTACCAAGTGATTAAACTTAGGTCAACGAAAGGAGTACAGTCATTATTGAATTTAAGTATTTTGATATGGGATAAAAATTTTCCTCACTAATTCTTTTTCTTTCATTTTTAAAACCATTGTCTCTCGTACTTTGAGCTGTGTTATTTTTACAGCGAATTAAAGGATAAATGGGTATTTTAAATCCATACAAATGTTAAGTCGCAAAAAAGGAAAATAATTCACGTTATTTATATTTTTTGCAATCCAAATCCTCCGCAAAACTGAAACGCAAAACTATTATTTTTAATCTATTCGATTGTTTTTCAATTTCAGTTCGAATTTCGGTTTTAGTCGTCAGAATTTTTTTCAGTTCGAGTTTTTTTCGATTTCAGTTCATAAAATACCATCTAGGACGTTTTGGCGCCGACATTTTGGCGCTGGACGTTTTGGCGCCGCCGTTTGGGCGCCACCGTTTGGGCGCCGCCGTTTGGGCGCGGAGCCGGTTTGGCGCCGCCGTTAATTAATATTAAGTATTAAGTAGTAATACTTGGTTATTAACCTGAAGTGCTGTCTGTCTTTTCAGATAAGTTGTGTTGTTGCCCTTAATAGCATAAATGTCTGAAAATATATCAAGTAAGAAAGGGAAACAGAAGTTTTCACATAATGGATATTTGTATGTGTTTGATAAATGTAGCAAGCGCGACCCTTCGTTACTTTTTTGGCGGTGCGAGCAAAAGAGTCAGTGTATTATAAGGTGTATATATAATATGGGTACTTTTCCATTATCTGCCCCATTGACGATTGGTTAGGTTCAGTCATGATATTTTCGTTAAAACTAACAAAAATATCACAACTTAACCTAACCAATCGTCACTGCCCGGTTAGGTCAACTGTACGCCCTTGACGATTGGTTAGGTTAAGTCGTGATATTTTCGTTAGTTTTAACAAAAATATCACGACTTAACCTAACCAATCGTCAAACGGCGCCCAAACGGTGGCGCCCAAACGGCGGCGCCAAAACGTCCCATTTCGCATAAATAATATCGGTTTTATCAGTTTATCGATTCCAGTACGATTCAGTTTCCCATCCCTGGTATATATATTATATATATATATATACAGGCCCGGATTTAGCTATAGGCGAACTAGGCGATCGCCTAGGGCCTCGCGCCAAAGGGGGCCTCGCTCAAGCTGTTTTGCGCGTTCTGTTCAAGTGATATTAATGATTTAGAACTCTATGAAGAACTTAAAGTACTTTGCAGGTTTATACCTGAGAAAACAGATCTCGGAAATGCCCTTGTTTATATAGTGCAAAAACAACTAAGTGAGATTTATCCTAATGTTTATGTTGCACTTCGAATAGTATTAACCATCCCAGTTACTGTTGCTTCGGCTGAAAGAAGTTTCTCGCGTCTCAAACTTATTAAAACATATTTGCGTTCCACCATGTCTCAAGCGAGATTGCAATCATTAGCTATGTTATCAATAGAAAACGATATAACAAATTCATTAGATTATTCTCAATTAATTGAAGAGTTTAGCTCGAAGAAAAGTAGAAAAGCATTGCTGTAATATTCAAGGAGCATCTGAACCAAATATTAAAGCATTAATATTTAGCCTGATAAGTCGATCGCTCACTATTATAAAAAATGAAATGTCAGCATCTCTTATACATCACATATGAAAAACGTTTGTATACTATAGAAAGGCATTACCTATAATATTATATAAATCTTAGAAATCATTGTCTTATATTTTCGATACAAATCTTAATTCATATTATAATTTATACTTATTTGTATGGTTTATTTATATTTCTTATACAATTTCCATGCGTGATTATTTTGGTTTGGTTTAATTTTTAAGTGCTGGCATAGTTCTGTCTATGCGGGATTCTAATATTGCTGGTATAGTACCGATAATTAAGTCCATATTTTCATATATATAGGCCTAGGGCCTCACAATTTCTAGATCTGCCTAGGGCCTCGTAACTTCTAGATCCGGCCCTGTATATATATATATATATATATATGGGGTGAATTTCACAATTAAACACGTGAAATGAATGAATGCTGCAAACCCACAAGGAAAAAGAAAAACGATTCTAAGGCCTTTCATGTATTCAGAGCTACACCTCGTCAGGAAATTCCCTGAAAAGGTGTAGCTCTGAATACACGAAAGGCCTTGGAATCGTTTTTCTTTTTCCTTGTGGGTTTGCAGCATATATATATATATATATCGTATACAGTATATGCGCCCTAGTGGTGTAGCGATTACCGTCGCTGACTACGAATCCATCGGCCCCGGGATCGAGACCCGGTGACGGCAGGCGGCGCGCAGCAAAACCCAGTTGTTCGTCCTTCCGCAAAATAAAAAAAAATGGTTAGTACCAGGGCCAGTCGGCACCAAGGCCAGACACATGGAGTACCATGCTTCCGAAGAAATGTAAAGAGAGTATTGCCAAACCGCTATACTTACTATGGATGAAATCACTCGACGCAGGACAAATTCCACTTCCATTAGAGAACGCGAACATTGCCCCCTTATTTAAAGGTGGTGACAGAGCAATGCCCAAGAATTATTGGCCAGTAGCTCTCACTTCCCACCTTATAAAGTGCTTTGAACGTATAGTTAGAGGCAAAACTATCTACTACCTACAAGAAAAGAACTTTACAACCCAAATCAACATGGTTTCAGGGCTGGAAGATCATACCTATCACAACTTTTAGACCACCAGGAGAAAATATTGGAAACATTCTGTCGAGGACAAAACAGAGATGTAATATATACGGACTTTGCTAAAGCCTTCGATAAATGTGACCATGGAATCACAGCACACAAACTTAAGAATATAGGAATTACTGGAAAGCTAGGAAGATGGATATTTAATTTCTTGACGCAAAGAAAACAAAGAGTGGTGCTAAATGGAGTCAAATCTGAAGTCTCGGAAGTAGAGAGCTCTGTCCCACAAGGGACGGTATTAGCTCCCATTGCTGTTCATAATAATGATCGCAGATATTAATGACAGTATTGTATCATGTTTCGCAGATGACAAAGATATGGAAGGAAATGTTGAATGAAGGTGACATAGAAAAATTACAAAACGACATTGAAACATTATTCCAGTGGGTAGAAGACAACACTATGAAGTTCAACGAAGAAAAATTCCAACTTCTAAGATATGGTAATAACAAGGAGCTACAGAATAAAGGGTACAAAACTCTGCAAGCCAGACAGATAACACCAACTCCAAATAATGTCGTCGGATGCCGAATTCAGAGAGCACTATAACATCAAAATTACAACGACTAGAAAAATAATGGGAATCATCTGGAGGAGCTTCCGCAGCAGAAAAGCAAACATCATGCTCAAATTATGGAGGAGTCTAGTCTACCGATAATTGAGACATTCTGAACATTGAAGCTATACAAAGGACTTTTACGTCTAAGATAGAGGAAACGGACGGTGAAGACTACTGGTCTCGACTACAATCTCTCAAATTCTATTCTCTCGAAAGAAGGCACGAGCGGTACGCAGTAATATACAGGGTGTCCATAAATGTTTACCCTGAAAAGAGTATGCTCTCATTTTTTAATGACGAATCTTACATCCGTTTTCTTTTTACTGGTGGTCTCGTACACGCATAAAGTTTCTGTGCTGGTGTGTTTCGTCTACCGCATTCGCCGCAAGGAGCGCTGTAGTAGCTGTTCAGTTAAGATGGCGTCTGTGACAGAGAAGGCACAATGTGTTGTGTGGCTTGCAGAAACAAAATCTCCTGTCAGTGTTCAGCGAAGGTTCAGAACAAAGTATGGAAAGAATCCACCTGATATGAAGTTAATTAAGTCGTGGATGAAATGAAAAAATTCTTGGAAACTGGAAACGTGGAAAAGGGAAAGAGCAGTGATAGGCTATCAGTTTCCGATGGGACGGTGGAAAACATTCAAAATGCTTTCACACGGTCACCAAGGAAATCGGTGAGACAAGCTTCATGCCAACTAAAGATACCAAAGTCTACGGTACACAAGGTGTTACACAAACGTTTGAAGTTACACGCCTACAAGGCGTGAAACTCTCGACGCAACATTTCCAAATCGATGGATTGGCAGGGACGGGCCAATCCCATGGCCCCCAAGATCATCAGACATTACCCCGCTGGATTTCTTTCTCTGGGGTCATGTTAAAGATTTGGTTTATGCAACAGTTGTTCCAGATATCAGGACATTGCGAGAACGCATTACGGATGCAATTGCAACAGTTAACCCACAAATGTTGGAAAATGTGTAGCGTGAGTGTGAATACCGTTTAGACATTTTACGTGCCACTAGGGGTGCACATGTGGAAGCTTATTAAGTTCATTAACTATGTATCAAAACTTTTTATGTTTATCTACTTATGATTAAAACTGTGTTTGAATACGAGTGTTTATTTAAAAGTTATAGCATGCTTTAATCAGGGTAATCATTTATGGACACTAGGGTGGCCCACTTTTCAATTTTTTTTTAAAAGTATAGGTTATCGTAGTTTTTCCCATTATTTGGCACTACGGTATACTAGCACATTGGTACCATTTTTACAAAAATTGATCAATATTTAGGGGTCTCGCATCGACCTTGAAATTACTAGTTTTTTTTTAAAAATGCGTACTTTTTAACTTTTTACTGAATCAAGATAAATCATTAAGTAGGGATGTTTTCTGAATCCTCTTGATGAGAGAAGTCGTTTGGTGTGCCTTCCAATCTCATACGACTAACGGTTTAAAAGTTGTGCCTGTATACAGGTAATACCAATGTGCTAGTATAGTGCCAAATAATGGGAAAAACCACGATCACCTCTACTTTTCAAAAAATCAGCAAATAGCAGACAAATAAGGAAGAAAGAAACAATAACTTAAAAAATCACTTTTGCATTGTATTGACCACTATCACACGTCACTGGCTGCAACGTTGTCCCTCTGTGCTATGTCATCGTGGCGAGTGATGACTTCTTGAAGTCGCCGAGCTCTTTCCGGTTCTTTTCCACCATTGCAGAAGATCCTGCAGCTGTGCCTCGTCCTTTGTGACCGTGTTCGCATAGTCTTGTATCAGTTGGACTCCTCTTTCAGCGACGTCATTGGTGACCTGGAGATTAGAGATCACATCCTTCAGACGACAAAAGTCCTCGTTCTCGTCCCACTTATCAGTTGGCAGGGTGAGCCACGAAGACCCATACATCTTCAGACCTGCAAATAAGAACCAGGAGGACTCGTCGATCAGGTCGGGGAGTAGCGTCATCTCGTCGACTGAGACGTTCTCGTATGTGAAGTCTTTGGGTACAGGGAGGTGGGACAGCTTCTCTGCCATCTGTTGTTTCACAGTGCCATCCACCTTGTTGCTGCATAGAGCGAAGATGACGGTCTGAGGCCTCAGATACCAGAAGTGCCGCCTCATCACTGCCAGTGACGCTTCTGCCACCTCGCGGTCCACTGCCCTATGCCTCAGAAAACGCTGGTATAGTACCAGGTCATTCAACGGCGCATCAGATGCTACAGGGGCCGCCAACCAAGCTGGTACGTACAGGAAGATTGACAGACACACTTGGCTCTTTCGGCAGGGGGAACGCTAGTTCTGTCTCCGACTCTCCTGACATGCCAGTATCATCATTCTCCATGGCCTCATCTCCGGTTTCGTATGCACACTTTGAGGTTTGCGGCTCCTGGCGAGGACGTTTTCTTCCTTCCTGTAGCTTTCTTTTTACAGCGAAAACTTTATCGTTCCCGCTCATCGTTGCCACCCGAGGACACGTTGATCCGAAAACTTCTGCCGTTTTCCTCCGGCGTCAGTTTCTCGTTTTCTGCTCTTTTGGAGTAAGTGCCACTCTTTCCACAATGCCTCTAGCTTCCGTTCGCAGTTGAGCTTTGTGATTGTTTTAATGCGGGCCATGTTCCAAAACTTTAAGACGTTGCTTACGGTTTCTTTGAATGCGTCTTTCCTGTTAGCAGTGTACTGGATAACACTGAAGAAGTATTGCAAAACCTGCCGTGTTGTTGGCAATTTGCTACCACTGATGGAGGACGACGGTTGGCCAACTAAAAAAATTTCCGAGGCCGATCTTAGAGAAGGTAGCGATGTTATTTTCGCCTTTCCTTTTGATGACTCTCTATTTGTAGCTTCAAGAGTTTTTCCAGTTATGGTTGCCATCGATTTGTCCATGACAAAGGATGAGGAACTCAGACAGAATTTCAAAATGTTATGATCTGCAAAAAAAGAGATAGGTTAGGTACCTGGCACAGGCATAGTGCATTTTCTAATTACCTATATACATTATACATTCCGCCCGGGTATGGTGACTCATTTTTTTGAAAAGTATAGGTGATCGTGGTTTTTCCCATTATTTGGCACTATACTAGCACATTGGTATTACCTGTATACAGGCACAACCTTTAAACCGTTAGTCGTATGACATTGGCAGGCACACCAAGCGACTTCTCTCATTAAGAGGATTCAGAAAACATCCATACTTAATGATTTATCTTGATTCCGTAAAAGTTAAAAAGTACGCATTTAAAAAAAAAAACTAGTAATTTCAAGGTCGATGCGAGACCTCTAAATATTGATCAATTTTTGTAAAAATGGTACCAATGTGCTAGTATAGTGCCAAATAATGGGAAAAACCACGATCACCTATACTTTTAAAAAAATTGAAAAGTGGGCCACCCTAATGGACACCCTATACATAAAGAAATTACTTGAGGGCATTGTCCCTAACCTTAGAAATAAAATAGAAACAAACTGGAATGAGAAAAGAAGTGGCAGATTTTGTACTGTACCACCTGCGGTGGAACAAGGGGCCATGAAAACGAGGATGGAAAGTACCCTCAGAATACGAGGCCCAAAGCTTTTTAATGCCCTACCAAAAGAAGTGAGGAATCTCGAGCACACCGACCTGAATAACTTCAAGAGCCAGCTGGACAGTTCCCGGAATAAATTATCGCCTTAAATTCGTTCAATTTACCGGGTGTCCCATTCGAAATGAAACAACTTTGAAACTCTGTAATTTTTAAAGTATTAATGTAAGAATGTTGAAACTTTGCCAGTTACTACACCATATGCATAAGTTTTTGTCATAATTTTTTTTGTTTGTTTCAGATTGAATTATGTTTACCCTACAATAAAAAACGAAATGTGTGTGTGCAACGGCGATTTCGTACAACCTTTCACAAGGAACTACCCACTAGAAGAGACCTCTATGCATGAACCAAGAAATTTGAGGAGACTGGCAGTGTTCTAAAGGAACACTCTGGAGGGCGAACAAGATCGGAAGATGATGGTGAACGAATACGCGGCGCCTTTGGTATTAGCCCGAGAAAGTCCATCCGTCGTGCCAGGGTCGAACTGCAGATTCTTCGTTCAACTGTGCATAGAGTCGTACGCAAGCGGCTGCAGTTCTACCTATATAAGCTTCAAATTGTTCAGCATATAACATGTGAAGATCTTAACGAAAGGAAACATTATGCTATGCACAATGTATCTAATGTATCTAAATGTTATAATTCACATAAGAAACATTATGACATTGACTATTTACTGTGTGAATATTACATTGTTTCCCTCATTCAATAAAATATTATAAGGTGTCAAAGTTGTTTCATTTCGAATGGGACACCCGGTATTTCTAATACTACGCGCGTTACAATAAAAGACGTTTAAATTATTTTCTACCACGGATCGGCGTTTTAAACTATTCTTCACGTCGGGCCGGCGTTTCCCGGACCCAAAATGTTTAAAGAAGGCTTCGACCTATACAGCTTTCGAACGTTCTTACCAATTAACCTACCTAGTCTAGGATCACTAAATTCTGACCACAGCTTTACGAAGGGTACATTTTCCTGAGCACAAATCTCTTCTAGTTTAGTGTTTAAAAATATTGTCTTTGACGTAATCCTAAGACCAAAACCGTGCCTAGGGGTAATACCTAAAACTAAAGACCTATCTGACCTCGCCTTCAGGGACCTAATTAACCCCCTATATATCTCCAAAAGGTCAGGCGCTCTCGTATCGGGCCTACACAAGTCGTTGCCCCCTACTATCGTCACCAACATCGAGTGACGGGCGGCAACGTCAATCCTATCTACTTCGTCTCTAATTCTGTTAACCCTGGCCACTGGGAGACAGACCCTCCTCCTCTTGCTTGAATTCCGTTCAAGGAACTCCTTATCCATGTGGCGCACTAAAGAGTCCCCAATTAAAATAGTTTCCCCCTTGTTCACATCCCTATCCAACTGGGCGAAAGGGTTTGAAACCCCGATAGGGGGGGGGATTCCTATCATCTAACGTACGTGGCCTAGCTCCACCCTTAACTTCTCTAAGTCCCTCCCCGTCTACTAATCTAGGACCAACCTTAACCCCTTCCTCAACTCTGTCTAACCTTCCCGATAAGCTACCTATACTAGAAACTATGTTCCTCACCTCACCATTCAAATTACTAACGTCTTCAACGTTAGTATTGGTTCGGCCTTCGTCAACTGTAACCCTATCCCTGCTCTCATCAAGCGTTGCAAGTCTTTCCGTCACCTCGCGTACACTACGTTTTATATCAACTATCTCTTCTCTTAAATCACAAAAGAAACAAACCGCTCTCTCCGTAATCGCCAGAGGACCGCTGTTGTAATCCTTAAAATCCGTATACCACTGATTAACCCCACACCTAGCACACGACGCTTTCTTCGACAGCATCGCGCAAGTTAAAGTAGTTAATGTTTATAACCGTCACAAGTTTGTCAAATTAAGCCGGCACCCTATGAAAAATTCTAAATCGCTAAAAACCACTAATATTCAGTTACTTAACTATAACAATGTGAATATAAACGCAAGTATATAAAATTCAGAACTTTCCAAAAGTAAATTAATCGGCAATATCCAAAAGTAGAAACAATATCAGAGAGCCCAGGGAATGCGTCCGACTAAGGAGTCTGGCTGACTGGCTAATAAGAAATTGATAGTGGTTTGTTTGAAATTAAGAATATAAAGCGCTATTTGGCAACACCTCTAAATGGGTCTAGACTCTAGAGGAACAGTGAAATGCCCAAGGCAGTCTTTCGGCGGGATGTGTCCTAGTTGGGTTGTTTTTCATATTTAGTATGTTATTGCTTATTTAAAATAATTAATTCTCTCTCTCTCCCCGATTAAATGTTAACGCTAATTCCACCCTCGCATTACCCAGTTAGTTTAAAGTATTTCGGCATGAATAAAGTCAGTAAATAGTAAATAAAAAGTGTGTAATTTATTCCCCGGTCCTCCTTTGTGGGGGTCGAAAGTAAATGGCGCCCACCGGCTCAACCGTCTGCCCGCCTGTTTATAAAGCACAGTGAAGCGAGTGTAAAGAGAAGAAAGAGCAATGATAAAAGAAATTGAATAAAGTAGTAAAGTAAATAAAAAATGAGGGGAAAAAGTTTTGAACACTACATTTTTGGTGGCTAAGCGGTGATCCCTATTAAATTCAAAAGAAGGGCATTCCCACGTCCTCTGTATGCGTCTTATATTTCGGCTAAATTACATTGCTACCCGTTTTATAGTATTTATAAAATTAGTAGATATTCTGTTTCAGCAAATTAAACAGTAAACATGCATTGTGTGTGTACCTCAATTGCACGCAAATTCCGATTCCCATTCCTTAAAAATTCGTTGTATCTATAGTTCAAGATGGCGCGCGTCATTTTCGAAATATAGTGTCATTTTCGAAATAGCGCGTCATTTTCGAAATTTCTCCTCATAGCGTCATTTCGAAATTTTTGATGGAGTCAGTCAGACTGTTTCAACCGTTCGACTCGGTTTGAGTCAAAATTCGCGGGTCGTTTTTTTATTTTCATGGAGTCAGACCCTGTTTCAACCGTTCGACTCCTTCAGAGTAAAAATTCTTGAGTCGTTTTTTTCTCATAATGCCTGTTCTCATTCCGTTTTCTTCAGATTCCGTTTTCTTCAGTCGTGGAGACTTATTTAAAATTTAGACATCTCGTCCGATGGTTCATTTCTTTTTTTCTTTCAACTTTTACTGCTTTTTATACAGCCTACCTATTTTGTGTTTAAAATCTTTTTGTGACTACATTTTCGAAATTAATAATAATTGTGATGATGATAATAATAATAATAATAATTAGTAAATAAATTTTACATTTATATGAATTAAATTAGTTTAGTTGTAATGAAATTGTTACATGCATTTTTTTATACGGTAGGCTTTAAAAGGTTGGAACCTATATGTAGCGCATTTCTAGGTATATTATATGTATATAGTAGCGAATTGTAAAACATTAAATAAGTAACAAAATTTTCCAGTATCTAGTAGGCAATTTTTACGGTTATTCTTTGACTGGATATATATAGTAAGGATTCAAGCCGACACATGAACATCATATATGTTTAATTTTAAGGTCGCTTTATAATTTTAGGTAGGTATTTGTAATTTTAAGGTTTAAAGTCGAAAAATAATTGTTAAAGTCACTAATTTATACTGGTTCGATTCGAACTGCTTGAGTTTATTTGTTTGCCGTATGTAAATTGTGAGATCTCAAAGTAAGCTAAATTTGTTATAAAAAGAAAAATTTGTTTATTTGAACTACAGTAATTGTTTTAGTAAATTCTTTTGATAAATTAATTTATTTTTTTTTTATTTTTTATATATTCATTCATTTTTATTTTATAGGTGGGCTGATTTTTGTTGTTTATTTTCTTTTCATTCTTTCATGAGTTTTAATGAAAATTCTAAGTGATATTTTGTATAAATAGGTAGATTAATTTTTTTTTACTCTGAAATTAGATTTTATGGTGATGAATGTTTTTGCTTAACATTTTAATTTGGGTATAAATAATAAAAAAATGTTTTTTTACGTTCGCGCGTTTGCATAGAAAATATTAAAAAATTATCTCAATGTAATACAGTTTGATTCGGTTAGAGATATTTTAGTAAGTTTGATTACTAATATATATATATATATATATATATACGCGAGGAATAAGAGGAAGAAGAGATGGTACATGTTTACAAACGTTTCGGAAATTTTCATTTCCCATCATCAGTGCTAAAATTATAAAAGCAGGTAAAAAAATAAATATAATGAAGGGAAACTTATAAAATATATTTAAATAAACGTGTGATATTAATGGTGTTTATATTCAAGTAATTAAAATTAAATAAAATAGTATAAAATATAGAAGAGTGATCAATCGTCAAAAATAAAGTAAAAAGCGAAAAAAATTAAAGGAGTCTTACCAGGTTGTTATTGTCGGAAAGGGACTAATTAAGCAGAGGGTTTGGAATGATTGGTTGTTGGAAGGGGTCCATATTAGAAGAGTTGGAGCCAGACGATTGATCACTCTTCTGTATTTTATATTATTTTATTGTAATTTTAATTACTTGAATATAAACACCATTAATATCACACGTTAATTTAAATATATTTTACAAGTTTCCGTTCATTGTATTTGTTTTTTATCTGCTTTTTATAATTTTAGGACTGGTGATGGAAAATGAAAATTTTCGAAACGTTTATAAATAAACATGTACCAGCTCTTCGTCCTCTTATTTCTTGCTAAGCTACGTTTCCCTAAGAATAAACCCTTCGATCAAGGTAGGTGTGTATATATATATATATATATATGTGTATATATATGTGTGTGTGTGTAAAAATGAACAATGAATAATCCATATTCATTTTTACATGAGAAACCAAAATCGCCTAAGCGAGTTTTGGATAGAATTTCGATTTGTACTTCTTTATTCATTACTGTATTTCCCTAATTCATCTTTTCTAATAATGACTTATACACTATGACGTCATAAAATAACTTAATTCTCTTTACGTTTCCCATACCTTGTACACTGAATCATGTGCTTAGTATTTGGACATCTTCCGTATTCAATGTATGTAAATTCTTTAGTAATAATGTTGTGGTGTTATGTAGTATAAATATTATTATTCAACCATATTCATCCATACGTCACATTTTCCCGTCATTAATTTCCCTTGATCATTATCCTATATAAATTTTATTAAATATTCATTTTTACTCGTGTCAATCTATGAAACGCAAAACTTCATGCATTCGTTCGAAAACGCATAAATACGTTCTGGTATTATTTTTTTCATTTTTATTTTTAATTATATCACCTCCCGAGTTGAACTCGAAAACGCTGAGGTTAAGTTATCAAATTCCGCGAACTATGCATAAGTGAACGCTTCAAAGATAAAAATATCTCCTCTCGCTCTATTTCAAATTTATAACATGTTATAACATATTATAACATATATGTTGTATATAAATCCATACCGTATGTGCCCATGTACTTTGTTATATTTCTAACATCTTAATTGTCTATTAATATGAAACACTGTAAAAAAAAAAAGTTATAGTAACTGTTTAATTGTAATTAACTGTAATACTTTAATTTAATATAACGTAATGTACTTTAATGAACTGTAATTAATAATAACTTGTAATGTACTTCATTGAAATTAATTAAATGTAATGACTTAATATATAATGTAAGAATGTACTTTAATAGAACTGTAAGGGACAATCATAAGCGAATGGGAAGTAATCCATAATCGCAATCATAATTGTAATAAACCCAAACGAAAATGTACTCAGTCGTGTACTAAATTGTACTTATGTACTACTATGAAATGATATCGCCTTCAGAAATGAAGACGCGGCAAAAAAAAAAAGATGTTTTATTTTTATTTTTTTAAATTTTTATTTGGAATCTTTCAAACATCTGATCGTGTTTAAAAGGGGGAAACAACCTTCAACTGCCGTCCCCCAAAATTTAGGCTTATATTATACATGTATTTGTAAAATGAACTACACTTCATTACGGCACTTCATTACGAGACTGTTTTGGTCACTGCTACGAGCCTCCTTTGTTAGCAGCCTCGCTGCGGGGAGGGGGCAGAGGCCCCTTGCCTCCTTAATTTTTAGATTCCGGCCTGAGCCATGGTCGAAAGAGGTCGAACCTCTACCCCTGTAAATTCAGAGCACTACCTGTACATTTTTAGAAGTAAACTACAGTAAGAGAAACTTTTTATTTTCCCCTTCGAGCCGTGCTCTCTTCAGAAGAACTTAGTCAGTTAAGTCGATAAGTTATAAAAGAAAAGTCGATAATATTTAGTATCAGAGAAAGTATCAGAGTATTATAAAAAGAGAAGAATTAACAACTGGCGACCCTTTGCCCAAATTAAGAAAGAGACAACCCAAGCACCATAGAAGATATTGGCATAACAGTCTGGCGAGTCTGTAGCCAAGAGTTTAAAAGTGGCGACCCACCATTTGACCGGAGAGAGAAGAATTAGAATGTTATAGAAGAAATATCCGTTGCTGCCTCCTAACTAGAACCCCCGTCGATCCGAACCACCCCAGGGCCATAGACGGAGGGGTTAACATGTGTATATATATTAAGCAAATATTTTTGGAATTAATAGTTATTTCCATGCGCCCTTTTTATTTTCTACTGCATCCCAAACCAATATATAAAATAAATATACGATATTTTTCCCCCATTCTTCGATTTGGTCATCCCACCAAAATAAAGAAAAGTTTGCCGCTACATCTGATAACTTGCCCATATTATGGAAACACGGGTCCATTTTAATTTAACACCAACTTTAATTCGAGTTTGTCAAAGCTGGAAGGTGACACTTAAAACCGCTCATGTAACCAGAACACCGAATATATATGCTTTTAACTGTAAAGTGCGAGATACACTTTTGATAGCTCGCCCAGTAAACACGAACAGCTGCACACTAATTTAA
Source organism: Bathynomus jamesi (assembly GCA_023014485.1). Taxonomy (NCBI): domain Eukaryota; kingdom Metazoa; phylum Arthropoda; class Malacostraca; order Isopoda; family Cirolanidae; genus Bathynomus; species Bathynomus jamesi. The sequence continues at coordinate 1,050,211 of JAJOZX010000675.1, forward strand.
CACCAAACTTAATTCGAGTTTTAAGCTCCCACTTTTGATTGCTCTGTGATTTATCACTGTAGTGTAAAACACAAGCATTTCTGATAACTCACACCGGAAACACAGCTATATTTAGCACCAAACGAGACTATCAAAATTATATTTAATTCGAGCCGATACTTTTTAAGAAAGGACCTACACACACGGCTGTTTTATTCGTACATTTCTGATATCTCCCCATTTTCACACTATAGTGTAAAACATGCATATAGTACGGATGTGCTTTGGTGGAAATATTCCTCACCTCTCTCTCTCCCCAGAGACAACCGACACTTTTAATCCCCCACGTTTTGATATCTCAGCGAATTCTCACTCTAGTTTAAAACAAGCACATAGCACGGCACGCGCGGAACATTCTATCTTTGAATATTATCTCTGAACACTTTATCGAAATATTGTTACCATAATTAGATAGTGATCTTAATTATCTATTATTATTATTATTATCATCATCATATTCAGACTTAATAAGCGTCAAACGTAAAAATTCAATTGAAAGTACTGTAATAATAAAGAATACGCTTTTAAATAAATATTTTTAATATAGTGATAGACATTTTAAAGACAGAAATGCTTAAATATTCAGATATTTTATGAATATATATATATACACATACACGAGTATATGTATATATATGTATATATACATACATATACTCGAATGTATATATATATATATATTCATAAAATGTTCCTATCTTTAAAATGTCTATCATATATACACGCAATTTTTGTCGTTACTATAATTTTAACATAGAATAATTGATAGATATGCATGTTATGATATATGCTTATAGAAATCCACATATTTAATTTTAAGTGTTACCCCAAGTCGGGCAAAGGCCATTTTTTACGCACATGTGTAATACAGAAATGGAATTTTATTTAATAGGGTTCTGAATTAAATATGTTCATTCTATAAATGTTTTGCAGTAGGCCACATGTCACTCTCTGAATACTATCTCTGGCACTACTATATGAAAAATAAATTACAGCTTTTTTCCAAGTATTTTTTCGATAAGCTATAGAATAATCGCATATAATTAACTCAATCTTTTATAAACTATTACAGTGATAGATATTTTAAAGACAGAGAAATGTTTAAATGTTCTAAGTGGTTTACATTTTAAAGTTACAATTATATATACACACGTAAAACTTTACACAATATAGGTACAATTATATATACACACGTAAAACTTTACACAATACAGCGAGTGCGCACAAATGGACACCTTTTTCTTTTCTGTCTGCATACCAATTCATCATTCATCTCAGTGTCGCACAAATCGAATAATTTAAAAAAAATTACAAATCCCCTCCCACGTGACATGTGCAGGAGAAATGAAAGAAGTACATGCCACAAGTATTACTAAAATATCCTTGGAAACGGTAAGGATTCCAGACAGTTTCTGGGACATGTAGCTGTTCGATAAATTGTACGACAACAGGTTCACTCCAGGGCTGAGTGCCGAATGAATCAAAATAGTACATTCTTTCCCTATTTTTAAAATAGATTGGAAACCAATGAATCTCCTCACCCGCCACAATGTCCGTATTGACGATAAGACTACACCAATCTGTCGTAGTTGGCAATTTCAATGTTTCATTCTTCGCAAACACACCGATAAATTTGGAGCGTGTGACTCGGTCACTTTTCATTACTCTCTGGAGTGTATTCGTGTCCATTTTAAAAGTGTGTGACAACGTTCCTGAAGCGGTCGAGCTCTATTAGAGCTTGTGATTCGAAGTATACTAGTACACTACAGTGCCCGCGAAAAGTATCCGATCACTCAAGAAAATACAATATTTTCCCTTGATATTCAGAGACACGTAATTCACTTTCTATTTGTTCTAGCGACATCTGGTAACTTTGAGGTTGCTCGCTGATATGAGAGCTATCCAACGCATTCTCAAATTAGTGTTCTGGTAGCCTTCGTTGCGGGTGGCTGTGTCTCAAATTTGTCAGATTTCACTGTTTGTGTAAATTTCTTGATATTTTTTTTTTTTTTACAGAAAGTGGTGTAAATAAAATTTATATATAATGTGTGCTAAAAAACAACTTAAGAGTGATTGTCGAGGTGCTATTGTTGCTTTGCATGCATGTGGGAAATCACAGAGACAGATAGCTAAGGAATTAAACATATCCCAAAGTACCGTTAATTTATGGGTTTCACGGGCTAAGAACAATGGTGGCCTAACCACGCCAGTCCCTAAAAAACGATCTGGCAGACCGAGAAAAACAAATTCGCGAACAGACAAACTTATGAAACGTTTAGTATTGAAAACCCAACAATAACTGCGAAAGAAATAAATTTAATATGAATAATTTGTTATCTGGTGTTTCTGAACGAACTATCCAGGAGCGGCTCCAAAAAGAACTCGGATTACCATCTCGCCATGCTGCTAAGAAACCGTTCATTAATGAAAAAATGCGTAAAAAACGTGTCGCATTTTGTAAAAAATACATTCATTGGACTGTTGATGACTGGAAGAAGGTTTTATTTAGCGATGAGTCGACATTTTTGACATTCAGAAGTTGTCCAAAAAGGTTCACCGGCCTATTGGCTCAAATGGGATGGACCCTAAATACACCCTAAAGACAATGAAACACCCTCCAAGTGTGATGGTTTGGGGTTGTTTCGGTACTATGGGCGTGGAAACTTATATTTTCTTCCGAAGAACACAACTATGAATGGTGCACGGTATTTAGCAATGCTACAGGATAAACTTCCAATGGCAATGGCAATCCAAAGGACAAAAACATACATGCATGATGGTGCACCATGTCACAGGGCCAAAATAGTGACAAAATGGATTACTGACAATAAATTTGATATTTTGGATTGGCCTGGTAATAGTCCAGATCTCAATCCGATAGAAAATCTGTGGCTAATAATAAAAAATAAGGTTGAATGCCACGACACTGGCTCAGTCGAAAAATTACAAGAGGCCATCAAAAAGGTATGGTGCAAGGAAATATCAGTGGAAGTTTGTCAAAACTTGATTAAATCCATGCCAAAACGTCTAGAACAAGTCATCCAAACCAAAGGACAGATGACAAAATACTAATATAAGGTTAGTATACATTTAAACATTGTTTTTTATGTAAAAAATACAAATTTCAAGGGTGATCGGATACTTTTCGCGGGCACTGTAATAGGCGCGTCTATAGGGTCGGCGAATTCCAATCTGACTGAGTTGATCTCACTTTGTTGTGGATTTAAGTGTGTATTTACACGAGCATATAAGTCGGGGGTAATATCAAATGGGTAAAGGTTAAATTGATCGACAAATTCTTTCTGCGTTACACCAATCCCAAGCTCGTCACAGCCACCAGCAATATGGGTCAGATTGCCATAAGCTCTCGCGGAGAGCAGGAACACAGCGTCTGATGAGTAGTCCGTAACCATAGTCTCGCCCAATGCAACGCCATTTACGTATAGATTTATATTTTTAAGGCCGAAATTCTGGAATTTAAAGGCGCTCTTTTTATATTTTCCATTCGTCGAAGCGTGATCCTGCATTCCAATTAATAACCTTTTAGGTAGAACTCCGAGGGCCAAGTTTTCTAGCTGCTTCTAGGCCAACCCTGCGGGCACCGTGTATAGTTTGATCTGTACTGTGTTAATTGGGAATTTAACTGTTGCGTGTAATAAATTTTTTTCAATTTCTGCATATTTCGGCGAACTTAATTTTACACGGCGCACTCGCAGATGTTTCCATGATTTGAATCGCAACGGGTTTTGCGCCCTCTTCATCAGGTCCCAGATTTATGCAGATCTACAGAAACTACAGACGCTAAGGCTAACAAGGACCCTAATATCCACTCTGAGGTTAGTCCGAGAGAAAGGAAACAGGAGGTAGTTAAAAGAGAAGAATAAGGGGTTAAGTAAGTAGCAAAACCTATCATTCGTGGGTTAACATTCATTCAGAAAAAGAGAAAGAAAGACTCCCCATCATCATCCGCCGGCCACTGCCGACAAATCGGAAAAATAGTCGAAGAGAATAGGAGAGGGGTGAAAGATGAAAAGAAGTAAAATAAGAACGCTTACAAACCATGCAAACACAGTCTTAACTCACTGTCATACAATGCAAACAACAGACATGCAAGTAAAGAGAGGGTTAAAAAAAAAAGTAGGTAGAGTATAACAAAAAGTGGGTTAGTTTACTCTAAGAGCTACATCTACGTTCGTGTTAGTCTAATATTTTTTTAAAATTTTATTGCTAGCTCCTGTTGCCAATTGTTTTTTTAATTTTAAACAACGTTAATATTTTTAAAATGTCTATCTTGACGGTTTTTAAACACATTAACGCTGGTAGAGTTCACGACGAGTGCGGGAAGATTATTCCATTTATCAATTACTTTAAACGTAAAGAAGTTTTTAGCGATATTAGTAATGAAACGTCTGCTACGCAACTTAAATCCGTTATTACGAGTATTGCTATTATCGAAAGTGAACAGTTTGTCAAAATTTACGTTATCGATGTTATTAACGATTTTGAAAACTTTAATAAGCTCCCCCTTTAATCTCCTAGTTTCGAGTGAATGCAATTCTAACTCTTTAATCCTATATTCATAAGGCTTGTTGCACAATGACGGAATTAGTTTCATGGCACGACGCTGATCCCTTTCTAACCTATCAATAACCTCACGCAAATACGGGCACCAAAACTGGAGGGCATATTCTAAATGAGGCCTGACTAGGGATTTGTAAAGGGGCAATATAACATCCTTCGATTTAAATTCGAAATTACACGCTATGAAGCCTAACATCCTATTAGCTTTTGCGCAAGACTCCAGGCACTGGTTCCTAACTTTTAAATCCTTAGATACGCGTACGCCTAAATCTACTTCCTCGTCAACGCTCGCTAACTGTCTATCATCCATCGTGTACGTGTAATTATCGTTACGAGAACCTATATGCAAAACTTTACATTTGTCTACGTTAAATTGCATCTGCCACTTATCCGTCCACTCCATAATCCTATTTACATCTTCTCGGAGCCTATTTCTATCGTCCTCGTTAACAACTTTACCGCCTACTTTAGTATCGTCCGCGAATTTTGACACGTTACTAGTCAATCCTACATCTATGTCGTTAATGTAAATTACGAATAGCAATGGGCCTAACACTGAATCCTGTGGGACACCGCTACCTACATCCAACCGCCCCGATTCACTACCATTAACAACGACCCTCTGTCTCCTAGCACGAAGCCATTCCTCTAACCAGTTAGCTACCTGACCGCGCATAGCGTGCGCTTTAACTTTCGCAATTAATCTTCTATGCGGAACTGTGTCGAACGCCTTTTTAAAATCTCAATAAATAACGTCAGCCGCTCTATGCCTCTCGTATTCGCGCACTGTTTCGTTATAAAATTCTAACAAATTAGTTGAAAAAGATCTATGGCGTCGAAACCCATGCTGACTACTATTAATCAAATCTCTACTTTCTAAGTGATCGATGATACGATCCCTAACTACGGATTCCAAAAGTTTACCGACAATTGACTTTAAGCTAATGGGCCTATTGTTGTTGTTGTTGTTTAGCCCGAGCAAGCCGGCGGCACGCAGGTAACCGATCGCCCTCTCCGGAGTGGACCAGAGGTTCAGCGCACTAGTGATGTTGTGTTGTGTTCGTTGTTGTGCTATAGCGATACAGTCTGTCATAATGTGTTCAATTGTTTGTGGTGTGTCCTGGCACAGGTGGCAGGTGTCGCCTATGGAGTTGTCTAGTCTGTGTTTATATGTCCGTAAGTTGGGGTGATGTCCACATCGGAATCGTGCTAAGTTAACTCGATCCGATCTGCTCAGGCTGACCTGACATGACCTGTTACTGGGTGGCGGCTTCGCACCTAGGACCGCATTCGGACCGAGTTGTGTCAGTGCTTTGTGGGTTAGGTGTATGTATATGTGTTTGCTGTACTGTGTGATGTCTGTGGGGCGTGGTATGGAATGGAGTATTTGGTTATAATGTCTCTCTGGTGTTGCCTTAATAGTGCGATGTGATGGTGCATGATTGTACATGTAGTGGCAAGAGTGTTGTGGGTTAGTTGTCGCTGCTGCCATTAATTGTGTTCCCCTCATGTCTAAATGTTCCCTAACTTTCAGTATTTTTGTTTCTGTGTGCAGGTGTTCTATTGGTGTTGTTTGAATGCATCCTGTAATGATACGAAGTGCGTTGTTTTGTATTGTCTGTAAGGTGTTTATGTGTGTGTTTGAGATAATGGGTTCCCAGCGTGGGCTAGCATAGTCCATAACTGAGCGAATATATTGTTTGTATATGAGTGATATTGTTTCCTGCTGGTGTCCAAAGTTTGTGCCTGTTAGTACCCTAAGCGTGTTAAGTCTTGACGTACATTTGTTTTTAATGTCCTGAATGTGGTTTGCAAAAGATAATGATGTGTTGTATGTGACCCCAAGTATTTTGGTCCTGTGAGTGTGTGGAATGTTGATGTTGTTTAGTGTAAGCTGTGGAATTACCTGGTGTTCTTTTGTGTTGCTTGTAAGCAAGGCGATGATTGATTTTGTGGGCGCTACTTTGAGTCTATTGTGTGTGAGCCAGTCTTGTATACTGGTTATATATGTTTGTAGGTTATTTGTAGTGGTGTCGATGTTGTTGTGGGTGGATGTTAGAGTGATGTCATCTGCATATGATGATAAGGCAAGCTTGTTATCTATGGGTGTTGGAATGTCATGCATGTATAAGTTGAAGAGTGTTGGTGAGAGAACAGAGCCTTGAGGGACCCCGTTCGGAAAAAGCTTGTTTTTGGATGACTTGCCATTAAATGTGACATGTGAGTATCTTCCTGAAAGAGAGTTACTCAGCCATCTTTTAGTGGTATTGTGCATGTTTGTGTTGAGTATTTTGTTTATGAGAGGGAAGCGTAGGATAGCATCAAATGCTTTACTAATGTCTATTGTTGTTAATAGTGTACGTTGAGCTGGTCGTCTGGAGTTGATGCCATCCATGATGTGCTGTGTGAGGTTAGTGAGTAATGTCGTGGTTGAGTGGTGAGGTCTGAATCCATGTTGAGTAGGCGATAGTGGAATGTGTGGGTTGGTGATTTGTAAGATTAGTCTTTCTGTTACTTTGGAAGGTGTGCATAATAAAGTAATGGGTCTATAGGAAACTGGTTCTGTTGGATTTTTGTTTGGTTTGAGTAGTGTGATAATTTTACCTTGTTTCCATATGTCAAGAATAATACAGTGTTGGTATTTGTGAGAGCTAGTATTCCTTGTAGGCCCAAGTGTTGAAGGTCTATGTTAGATATAATGGGCCTATAATTGCTAGCTACTGTGCGGTCGCCTTTTTCAAAAATAGGCATGACGTTAGCTAATTTAAGGTCTTCAGGAATAATCCCCGTTTCGAGTGACTGATTAAAAATCTTCGTTAAGGGCCCACGATAACGTCTTTCAAATCTTTCAAATGTCTGAGATAAAAAGCGTCAGGGCCTGGAGCCTTGCTAACTTTTACTTATCGATATAATGCGCAATCTCAACCTCGTAAACAGTTATTTCATCCAAAATAGTCTCGCTACTAAATGGAACGATATTGTCCACGTCGGGGACATTATTGTCGTCTTCTACGGTCTACAACACCCATTGGGTAAGTTGTGAGAATTTCGATTTGGCAGCATCCTACCTACCTGTTGAAACTCACAAGATTTTGGGCGCCTTCAGAACCCAATCTGCGACCTTCCATCTTCTACTTATTGCCGATCGCTAGCCCTATGGGCCGCCATAGGCACCGGGGAGACAGCTGCTCCGACGAGCCGAGGCGTTGGGCGCGCGATTGATGGAAAATTTGGCCGAAGTCATAGGCCCTATGACGCGCTACTTATAAGTCAACGAGTGGGTTATAGAGGGGTCTGCGGCCGGGCTGGGATCACCCCGGCCCTACCTTTTCATAGGTGCTTTCAGCCACGGTCAAACTTCGATAGGTACCCGGGGACGTGAACCGAGAATTAATTGAACGGCTACAGAGGCTACTTTGCGCGGCTACTAGCTCCATTCGCAAAATTCTCCAGGTTGTCCCGGCACACGTTTAGACTTATCGGCGATCCCATCACTCCGGGAACCCAATACAAGGCCTATCCATAGGCCTATGGCTCTGGGAGAAGATTAGATTAGATTTCCCCCGACTCCTAGCCTTACACAAATTCATGGAATCATAGGCTAACCGACGTAGTGCAAGGTACAGTCGTCACGTGTTGTCGTACCCCGAAAGACTTATCGGGGACCCCTTGACTCCGGGAACCCAATACAGCCTATCCATAGGCTATTGGCTAGGGGAGAAGATTCCCCCCGACTCCTAGCCCTATAAATGGAATCATCAGCTAATCGACGTAGAGCACTGGTCAATCACGTGCCCAAAAAGAACACCTCCCACATCGGTGGGGGATGGGGGATCTCCTGAGCCCAGGACCCCTTCGTTAATTGCTTCGAAATCTATGCTGAGGGGGAGAAACCGGTCGTTCCCCGATACGGACATAGGTCCTATACCCGGGGAACTCACGTAACGCCAGTTTTACTCCCACGACGGTAAAAACTGACGCAAAAAAGTTATTGAAAATACCCGCCATCGCCTGAGCGTCAGAAGCCAAAGCGCCGTTAACATCTACTAGAGGGCCTATGTTATCTTTTATCGGCTTATTATTATTGACGTATTCAAAAAACTTTTTTGGATTATGTTTAATATCCGCAGCTAAAAGTGTCTCTAAATTACGCTTAGCATTCCTAACTGATCTTTTAACCTGACATCTAAGCTCGATATATCTCTTAAAGTTAGCTGCCGTGCCATTGCGCTTATTAAGTCTATACGCTCTGTTACGCTCGTTTATGAACTCGCCTATTTCCCTAGTCTACCACTTGGGTCTACCATGATTTCTAACGCGCTTGGACCTACTAGGAATAAACTCCCTTTCAATATTCATAAAACTTTCTTTTAACGCCTCTCAATGCAAATCTGTCATTTCCCAAAAATAAGTTATCCCAGTCCACTACTCTCATCCTATCCGCAAAACTATCAAAATTGTCCCTACGAAAATCAGGGACTTCTATTACGTTACTATCCTTAGTGTTTTCTGTCAATAACTTAAACCTAAGAATTTGATGATACTACATCTTTAACTCTCGCCTTCATCTAAATCTTCGACTATATTTTCGTCGTTCGTCATCACCAAATCTAAAATATTGTCACCGCGCATTGGTTCGGTAACCATCTGTCGTAAAAAATTATCTTCCATAAACTCAATCAATCTCAAACCCTCCTCATTACCAGTAAAAGTCTCGTAATTAACATTAGGGCAGTTAAAGTCTCCGACAATTATACTATTCCGATTGTCAATAAAGTTACCAAGAGGTGAGTAAAATCTTGTATCGGTATTGAGGGGTTGAACGGGAGGTCTATAAACAACAACAAAACTAAAACTAATACTACGCGCCCTAACTTCAACGCATATCGCATTAATTGCTGCCGGAAAATCTATCTTAACCTCGATAGCCCTAAAGGAATTACGAATGTACAGCAAAACGCCGCCATCAATCCTATGTAACCTATCATTAGTAGAGAGTTTAAAACCCGGTATATCAAATTCCCCCAACCAGTCACGAGTCACGGTATTTAACCACGTTTCAGTGATAGCAACTATATTGTAGTTACCGGAATAAATTATCGCCTTAAATTCGTTTAATTTATTTCTAATACTACGCGCGTTACAATAAAAGACGCTTAAGTTATTTTTTACCACGGGCCGGCGTTTTAAACTATTTTTCACGTCGAGCCCGCGTTCCCCGAACCCACGACGTTTAAAGAAGGCTTCGACCTATACAGCTTTCGTACGTTTTCGTCAATTAACCTATCTAGCCTAGCATTACCTATTTCATTAAAATGCACCCAATCTTTTATAAAAAGGCTAGGATCACTGAATTCGGACCACTGCTTTACGAAGGGTACATTTTCCTCAGCACAAATCTCTTCTAATTTAGTATTAAAAAATATCGTTTTAGAAGTAATCCTAAGACCCAAACCGTGCCTAGGGGTAATACCTAGAACTAAAGACCTATCTGACCTCGCCTTTAGGGACCTAATTAACCCCCTATATCTCTCCAAAAGGTCAGGCACTCTCGTATCGGGCATATACGAGTCGTTGCCCCCAACCATCATCACCAACATCGAGTGACGGGAGGCAACGTCAATCCTATCCATTTCGTCTCTAACTCTGTCAACCCTGGCCCCTGGGAGACAGACCCTCCTCCTCTTAGTTGGATGCCGTTCAACGAACTCTGTGTCCATATGGCGCACTAAAGAGTCCCCAATTAAAATAGTTTCCCCCTCATTCACGTCCCTTTCCAAATGGGCGAAAGGGTTCGAAACCTCGATAGGGGGGTATTCCTATCACCTAACGTACGTGGCGTAGCTCCTCCCTTAACTTCTCTACATCCCTCCCCATCTACTAATCTCGGACCAACCATAACCCTTTCCTCAACTCTATCCAACCTTCCCGATAAACTACTTAAACTAGAAACTAGGTTACGCACCTCACCCTTCAAATTACTGACACTGCGTTTTATGTCAACTATTTCCTCCCTTAAATCGCAAAAGAAACAAACTGATCTCTCTGTAATCGCCATAGGACCGCCGTTATAATCTTTAAAATCCATATACCACCGGTTTACCCCACACCTAACACACGACGCTTTCTGCGACGGCATCGCGCAAGTTAAATTAGTTTATAACCGTCACAAGTATAAGTTAAATTAAGCCGGCACGCTATGAAAACTTCTAAATCGCTAAAAACCACTAATATTCAATTACTTAACTATAACAATGTGAATATAAACGCAAGTATATAAAATTCAAAACTTTTCAAAAGTAAAGTTATTAGCAACATGCAAAACTAGAAGCAATAACAGAGAGCTCAGGAAATGCGTCCGTTTAGTTCAGAGTCTGGCTGACCTACAGTACAGAGTCTGGTTGACCAAGATCTTAGTATTCGTGCGGTTGAGTTTCAACTTTATATCCACCCCATTCATAAGCAGTTTCTCCTGGAATGTGAAGTCTGTATGCAGACGTCCAAACCATTCGTATATCTTCTTTTTAGAATTTTTAAATTTATCCTTTATACTACTTTCATCTTTATTCTGATAATAGCCCTCGACAGTTAAAAAGGTATCCTTCGCTTCTTTTGAAAAGTTGAGGACATTTTCCAGATAGGCTCGTAGGTGATAATACCCCTTTCCTGCCGAGACGTTGACCTGATTTAAATATACCTCACGCTGGCTGAATATGGACTATAGAAAGTTCGTTTGAGGGTATGCAGAGTAACTATCATCGTAGTCCGTTCCATCTGAATGGTCTATACGCAGTTTAGCGTACATGTGCATGCAGCTTGGATAAAAAAGTATGGGCCTGAGCTGGGTATCACGAATTTTATAATGGCACTCGGTGCACATTGTGTTTAATGGGTTAATTGTAATAAAGTCACTATGCTCAATAGAAACCTGTGTACTGTGTAGGGGGCATATCAAAGAGGGACAGTTCCGATTTACAACACTGTGAGCTACATGGATGGATGAAACGCGCCATGACGAGACAGAAATAGTGCCACCTCTCTCGACAAGTAGTAATCAGCCTATGATTCGTGAGAGCAGTGTCCTCAGCTTATATCAGTTAAAAAAATGATCAGCCATAGGCTTCATACGCTTAGAACACTTCTTTTTTGATGTCCTTTTACGTTTAGTGCCACGTGTTGGTAACCCCTTCTTCCGGACAGCCCTCTTCTTCTTTCCACCACGACGCATTTTTCTTTTTGCATCTTTGATGATTTCGTCCCGTGTACATTTCAAATGTTTTTTTAGAGCTTCTTTAGGTTTAGTTCCACTCATTATGTCTTCTGCCGCGTTAAAACCTGATTGTAGCGCCTTCCTCCCGAGGTAGCTAACACCCCTCTTCAACAATGGGAGAGCCGTGCGTAGTATGGTTGAAAAAATGGAGCCAAGCCCACTCCCACGCTGATATCTCACCCCTCGATAGACTGTGAAAGACCTTCGGGTAATTATAGCTGAATGCGACGAAAGTGTAGCTTCACTGTTAAGTTCCCATCACCGAATGGAATTTTTTTTACCTCGATCGTTCTTATATATATTGAGATATTGGTTAATAGATTAGTCGCAACATTCACATAATGGGGCTTGTCATAGGTAATGCTCAAACTCTTCTCTCTATGGTTGGGAATGTGCAGCAGGCGCTCCTGGATGTCCCCAACAAATTGATGTTCTACGATATTGCTGTAAATGTAGCACATGTCTGAAGATGGATAGCTTTCACCCAATTTCTCCAACTTCAACTGATTTATTAAGCTGGACAAGTCATGTTGTGCCTTGTGAATGGTGTCTCTTTGGAGGGCTGCAATATATCGACCCTCGGCCACAATTGTGAACAGCTCTTTGTCTTTAATATTTCTACTATGCGTTGATTTTAATTTCAACGTGCGTGCAGGCGTGTTTTATGTATACCCCGGTCTGTTGCTGTATGCGTATGAGCTGGATGTGTAAATGGAGCACCGACAATTCAGCGCAGGACAATTCAGCGCAAAGACAATTCAGCGCAAAGACAATTCAGCGCAAAGACAATTCAGCGCAAGTCAGTACAGTTAAAAGTTTAGTTAAAAATAATAAAAATAAATCGCAATAAATAAAAAAGAGAAAAATTTGTATATTTATATATATGCTAAATTGGGTCTGTATCGAAGGAGTGACATTTCAAAGGAGTGACATAACAAAGGAGTGACATAAATACCGTAACGAAGGAGTGACATAACGAAGGAGTGACAAATCGGAGATAAAATTCAAAGGAGTATAATTATTAAAATTTTATTTAATAAAACAAAATTTGTTAGAATTGTTAAAATTAAGATTTTATTTCAAAAACTAGAAACCTAACCTAACCTAACCTAACCTAACAGTTGCAAGCCTCTCTTCCCTCTGGATTTGTTCTTTCTTCTTCTTTGTTGGTATTTTCGCGCTGAATTGTCTTGCGATGAATTGTCTTTGCGCTGAATTGTCTTGCGCTGAATTGTCGGCGCTGAATTGTCGGCGCTGAATTGTCCTGCGCTGAATTGTCGGGTCACGGTGTAAATAGCTTTGTGCCCATAACTGCGGGGATTGTTTCTGTGAATGACCGCTAAGGTGTCTTTCGACATGAAGTTGTTCTTGAACAACGCAAAACATAATGATGCGATCGTGGTTGCGACTTGCAGCGGATCGCATTTGAAACGGGCTATGTACATCCTTCTAAAGGCCTTGAAACATACTCTAAGCACGCGCACATCATTCACGCAATAACGCTCACATTCATCAGCTATATTGTATAGACTAGTTTCATTAAAAATGTTGCAGTAGCGGTCAAAATCTTCACGCTCACTATCACTCATGTTGGTGTAGTTAAAAAAATGTTTGGGGGGGCACAGGGCCGGCCTAGCTTCTAAGGGCCCCATTCCTTACACAACCCTCCCAGGGCCCCACGTATGTTTCTGATTTTCTATGAGGACATCATCTTGATAAATGCAAACACCCAATATATATATATATTATATATATTATATATATATATATATATACCGTGGCGCAAGGGTATTTGGCGCCCTAGGCAAGCTCTTATATGGGCGGCCCCTTATATATATATATACACACTAGTGTGTGTATATATATATATATATATATATGTATATCTTTCACAAATATATAAAAGGAAGGTATATCAGTATCAGTGTTCCTCTTTCATTATTTAAAGAATTACAAATATTCAAAATTGCATAGTACAGTATAAATTTGAAATGATTTTCATGTCGAGAAAATAATAAGCAATGGCAGAAAATAAAATTGACAGTTGTAAATATAGTTTGATAAAATGATAAATAAGAGAACAAGAAGACTTAAAGGAAAATTGTTGAAGCCAACTGCAACCATGATTAGAAAAATTAACAAAAAACGTCAATGTTTGTCAAACCATAAATACCAGTACTCTGAAGTGCTTATAATCAGTACCTCCTTGATTTTCTCGAGGAAAAATCTTCAATAACACTATCATAAGACAGCTGCCTGCTAATTTCTTAATTAATACTGATGATAGCGAGTCCGCTGAGGCGATCTTGTGCCATTGTGGATCTGAGATAGGTCTTTATGAGCTTTAGTTTTGAAAAGCTTCTTTCTGCTGATGACAGTCACTGGGAGAGTGCGAGCAATCCGAAGTGCTATCCAAAGATTGGGATAGATTTCTTTCAACTGCTTTTGATGAAAGTAACTTAGGAATCCAAGTGCTGTCATGTTGTCTTTCAACTCTTTCGGCAAATTTGGAAGGTTCCCAATTTCAGTGGCCAGATCTCTCCCATCAATATCAGCTTCCTCTCCACAGCTTAATGTTTTCCCAAGTTCTTCACACTCCTCTGTCACTGTCACTGCCTTTACCACCTCGTTTCACTCGAGAACTTTAGAGTGATACTGACATACTGTTTCAAAATAGTCCACCGTTGAGGTGCTGCTGAGAACAAATTGTATACTTTGTGTACATATCCAAAGAAGCTTGTGGCATCTACGGAGCTTTTGGCTGCATCAGCCACTGCAAGGTTCAAGGTATGTGCCCCAGAAGGTACATAAAGTGCACAAGGGTCTTCTTCTAGGAGCCTTGCTTGAACACTCTTATTCTTTCCCTTCATATTGGCTCCATTGTCGTAAGACTGCCCTCTGCAATCATTGAAGGTTAAGTTTAGCTCCTCAAGCCTTTTGAAAATGAGAGAGTACAAACTGAGACCTGTGGTGTTGTTTCTGATGCCACAAGGAATCCCAGAAAGTATTCTTTGATTTCTGGTGTTTCTTCTAGTTTGACAGTTCTGATGATAACTGACATTTGTTCTTGGTGGCTTAGGTCAGGAGTACAATCCAAAATAATGGCATAGTATTTGAACTGCTTAATTTCTGTCACCATTTTCTCAACTATTTTGTCACTGATGGAGGTAATCAGCTTATTTTGAATAGTTTTGCCTAAATAGGTAGCATGAGTACCCACTCCACTTTCCACCCGGCTGATATGCTGTTTCATTACTGGATCAAAATTGGCAAGAAGTTCTACCTCTTTTAGGAAGTTGCCATTGCTTTGATGGTGCAATTTGTCAACAGAACCCCTAAACCCTAGGTTTCTCTCTGCAAACTAAACGAGTGATTGCTTCCCTCCAACGTTTCCTCTCGGCTTCTGCAAGAGACACTTCTACCTGGTCAATGGTCTTCCCCTTCTTAAGACGCAGGTCAAGCTCCTTCCATATTACCATGTTCTTAGTGTGTATACAAAGTCTGTATACAAAGGCAACAAAGCACCCGCTGTTCCGGTCTATGTTCTTATTCTAATAATTAAAAATAACACACCAATTTCATTTGTTATAAACGAGCAACTTCTATTGCACTGTTTTTGAAATAATTACAGTACATCCAAAAATATGAAAGCATTTCCGACACAAAGTACTTTCTACTTTGACATGCATAGATTTGTACGATTATAGTATTTGACTAATAAAGCTACTTAGGAAAATATATCAAAACTAAAGCACTATCCTCAAACCTGAGAGAGAAACATACTTTTCCATAAAACAGTTGCTTGCCAACTGGCTGGTGGCTACAGATCACGGTTTTAAATTTTCGGATGACGTCTCTATGGCAATACTACATGAGGCGCCGCTGAGGTGATAGATGGTCAGATTTATGTTTTATGTCTCGATATTATGATCAATAAACTGATGATATAATAGAGAGTTGATATATTAGATATAATTGATATATGCCGTGTAATAACCAAAGAAATATACCGTCACAAAAAACTAGATTGATACCCGAATAGAAACACTGATAATAATATCGTATACGCCGCGCGCACGCCACAGTACGTACATAAAGAGACGAAAAAAATTAAACGAAAAGAATTTTAACAGTGACAGTTCTGAACACAATAATGACAAAAAGCCTACAAATATAAATATAATAATACACGCTTATTTATGCTGCTTATTTAGTCTTTTATGTGGTTTTGTGTCGTTTTTATAAGTTTGGTGATGCTATAGCAACTAAAAATACGAAGAACAAATGAATTTTGGAGGGGCCATCTAATTGATGGGGGGCGTGTGCAGCCGCACAGGCCGCACATAGCTGGGGCCGGCCCCGGAGAGGCAGTCCTATGTAATTTAAAGTTTCGCTAGTGAGGAATGTGTAAAGTAAATACCCTTTTGAAACGTCGGCGGCTACACCCATGACCTTGCGTAACTGCTAATTTACAAGGTGTGAACAGCAGGGTGTCTTTAAACTGTACATTACCTCTTATCTGCATCTGTATTAGTTTGTTGCCTCTTTTCAAGGGATTACCTGTAAATATCTCAGATTACTCGTGTTCAAACAACTTATAAAGGACCTGTGTGTCAAATTTTGCTCCGTTATGGGCAAGAATATACAGTCATTTTTTTTAACTTGTCCGCTAACTTGACAATATAGGATACAAAGAGTTTCACGGGGCTCTCATGAACAATCGTTTTAAAAACGTTTGTCCGTTTACCACATTTGTGACCCTCATCACACTCGACATCCATGCACTCATCGCAGATACTCTGGCTTACGAGTAGATGTGGGATAATCTCTTTGGTTTCAGGGTTTGTGTAAGTTTCTATATCGTAGTACACGGTTATACAGAGTTTATTTTTAGGTTTAGCATCTTTCATATAACATACATTCTTTACTCCATCCGCCTTATATACTTCATGACATGTAGAACAGTGAATTTCATCGCATTTATGCACAAACTTACCCCAGTTATTCATCATATGAAACATGCCACATTCACAGATTCTCATTTTCCTGCAAGTGCCAATTGACTTATGGAGCTCAAAGCATTTATTATTGAAAAATGTGCGTCTACACACATTACATTCCCTCTTCTCGACTTTCACATTTGGAGCTTTTACTCTGGTCACATACCATGTGGCAATCCTTACAATGTTTCACTATATCATCCGCAAATTCGAGATATCCCTTACACAAATCATGATACCTTCCATATTTTTTACTTTTATCATAACTCGCGTAAAGAGCCCTTATATTACGAATGGGGAGATACGTTGTCCTGACAGTCCTAAAATAAGTAGGGGTTTTGTATGGTCTCTCACACCGCTTTTAAGAACATACACAGTCCTACGACGATCATCCATTCCAAATACAACTATACGAACATTTATTTCCTGCTCTATCCTTCTCAGCTCTTCAGGACCCATATTACACTCAAACTCAAGCTTGCAATCTGAAGCCAGTTTACGGGCACGCTGCACAACCGTAGGCAGCCAGATATTATACGCGATTATATTTAGCACGGTGAACATATGAGCTAAGACTATTGTTATAAAACCACAACCACGATCGACGTTTAAATGCTTTCTGTAAATAGACTGAGAATTGAAATTAAGAGTATAAGGTGTGGCATTATGACCCGCAACCAGGGCCGTTTCTAGCGATTAGGGGGCCCTAAGAAGTATACCAATTTGAGGCCCCACCCCTCCATCCACCAACTCACGCCTTACTACATCACCTCAGCACACACATACAAAAAATGGCTGTGTTAATAAAAAACAATTATAAAACAATTTTAATGAAACATTTATGTCCAAAACAACAAATATGTACTTTCAGAAGCCAAACAGAACTATGTATAAAAAAATAATGCAATTATCAACTACCAAACAATTACTAACTCTACGATACAATCGTGTAATAGCTAACAGTTATACAGAACAGTTTGTATCTTCAAAATTTTTGCCTCCTAGATTTTTTCTGGGCGAAATCATCAATAACATCATCATTTGAAATTCCCTGCCAACGTCCTGGTTGATGCTTATGATGCCAAGGCCACTGAGGCGATCCTGCCCCATTGATGATCTGAGGTAGTTCTTGATTAGCTTCATCTTAGAGAAGCTCCTCTTGGCTGACGCTACTGTTACAGGTAGAGGAGTGCAGGCAATTCTTAGTGCAACCCAGAGATTGGGGTATAGTTCCTCCAGTTGCTTCTGATGAATGAAGGAGAGAAGCTCCAATGCAGTCATGTTGTGTGAAGGTAAAGTCAGCAAGTTCTTAATTTCGAGGGCCAGTTCTCTTCCATCAATGTCAGAGTCAGCTCCAGAACTCAGTATCTTAGAGAGCTTTTCACACTTGCAGTACGAGTCTTCCTTGTTCATTGTGGTGAAGTTTAGGAGAACCCCAAATATGTCCCTCACATCATCTAATGTTTCGAATCTCTCATTTATTGACCCGATGGCACAATCCACCACCAGAAGAAAAATTTTACTTCCAGCCTCTTTAAGGTTTCTGTAAATGGTTCTTCAGGAGCTTCGTAAGCAAAGTGCTTTTTTATGGATCTTAGCCTCTTCTCCTTCAGCACAGCCTCCACATTCATTTCCTCACATATATTCCTAGCTACGACTTGTGCTGCACCAAAACCTGTGTTTCTGTAGTTGGTGAGTGAGTCTTTTGTTTTTGTGAGGAGGTTGATTGCCACATCAAACTGCATTGTAGGAGACTGCAGAAGTTTTCTCACATGGTTAACTGCATGAAGAATGTCATACCATACTACTGTGCAAATCTGAAAGCGATAAGACCCCTACCTCCTCTGCAAGTGCTTGTGCTTCAGTTCTGGCTATGGCATCTGTGGCATTGTTTCTGACTTCCAACAGGGCCTCTCTGATGTTGTGGCTCTGGTATCGCACAGCCTCAATGCTCTTAAGCCGGCTCTCCCACCTGGTTTCCCTCCAAGACTTGAGTGTTATGTTCACGTGCTTCTTTAGGATTGTCCATCTCTGTGTAGCTGCTGCAAAGAGGTTGTACAATTTTTGTACGTTGCCAAAGAAGCTGATGGCATCTGTGGAAGCTTTAGCTGCATCAGCCACTACAAGATTCAGAGTGTGAGCCCCACATGGAACATAGAGTGCACGACAATTCTTCTCTAATAACCTTGCCTGAACACCTTTGTTCTTGCCCTTCATGTTCGCTCCGTTGTCATATGACTGTCCTCTGCAGTCATCAAAGTGAATATTCAGTTCATCTAGTCTCTTCAGAATCAGAACTGATAAACCCAGGCCTCTACTTTCTGAAGCCTCAAGAAAACCCAAGAAGTATTCTTTTATTTCTGGTACTTCACCCATTTTAACAGTTCTGATAATAATCGACATCTGTTCTTGGTGGCTTATGTCTGGAGTGCGGTCTAAAATGAGAGTAATATTTACTGTAGCTTGTTTTATTTCTGCAACAATGGCATCCAAGATCTTTCCACTAATGGACCCAATGAGCTCATTTTGAATGATGTTTCGTAGGTAACTTGAATGACTATATTAGCCACTTTCGACTCTACTGATGTGTTGTTTCATCACTGGATCAAATTTGGCAAGTAGCTCAACCTCCTTCAAGAAGTTGCCATTGTCTCGATTGTACAATATAGAGGAAGACCGCCTGAAAGCAAGGTTTCTCTCTGCCAGTGATTGGATTATACTTACAAGACATGTGAGAACATCCCGCCAGCGTCTTCGCTCTACCTCCATTCATGACATTTCAGTTTGGTCAATGGTCCTCCCAGTTTTTAACCGCAGTTCCAGATCCTTCCATGTTGCCATGTTATCTGCATGTTCTGAACTATTTTTCAGAAGCGAACCAACGTTTATCCAGTCTGAAAGTCCATCCGTAATTAGTTTGTACGACTTCCTTGAAAACAACTTGCAGCAGAAGCAATAAAGAGCATCATTCCTTTTAAAGTACATCAGCCAGCTTCGCTTTATTTTTTCCCCATTAATTAATGTTCTGTACATGTAATGGTGATGAAAGCTTCTACCGTCCTCTCTTTTATGGAATGTGAAATCTGGACTGATTTGAAATGGTCCTCGAGACACCAGATCTGTCTTCAAGGCATCTGACAGGACAACTGGCCAGTCATACGGATCAAGCGGTAGAGCAGATCTTCGTTCTTGTTTCTCAGTAGAAATGCCTGTGTGTGGTGTTTGAAGCTGAACAGAAGATGGGCCACTTGTTGGTTCATCAGGCTCTACTTCTACTGGTGTTTGAGGTTACAGAGAGGATGGTCCAGCTGTTGGCTCATGATGCTCATCAGGCTTTGCTGTGGATGGCTTTTCCAAATATTTCAGTAGTGCTCCTGAGAAGAACATAACATTACATATTCTGTTAGATTTTGCTAAAATACTCTTTCTTATCTTGTTTGATAACACTGCCCAACACCAATTTTGCTGATTTAATTCTAACACCTGTTTCTAGGTAAATTTGGTGTGCTGATTTCAAAACTCACCTTAGTTTTTGCCTATCACGTCAGGTTTTCGAGCAATCAAATACGGATATTTGGAGATATCGCATTTTGGCAGGGTTATGCCCAATTTTTTTTCTTTTCAAAAATAAGTTTTTACATACTCGAATCAGCATGGAAAAGTAAACAATTGTGCAGGGAGTGAACTTTAATATACAATGGTAATATTGACACACAAAGTGATTAAAAGTGTTTAAATAAGCAAAAAATGAATCCATATTAAAGCAAGCACGGGACCAGGTTTCTTAACATTGTCTTTTCTTGTTTTCTTACTTTTCAGTGCTGATAAATTTTCTCTTATAGGACTTCCTAGAATGAGAGATGCCAAGACAACCTCTTTGCAGGCTCCAGCAGTAGTCAGCCATCATATGGGTATCCCATCTTCCTTGGTATCGTTCTTCCATCACTTCGATATCTTGGTGGAACCTTTCACCTTGCTCTTCACTAACATCACCAAGATTTTCTGGAAATTTATCTAGATGACTGTTGAGATAGTGAACTTTAATGCTCATGTTGCAACCCAACTGCTGAAAGTTTACAAGTAACGTCACTAGCGGAACCGGCTGCTCTCACTCCGCCAATGGGAAATCTCTCTCAGATCATGAAGTCACGCTCACACCTGGGGAAATCACAGATACCCAAGATTTTAATATGTTGTACATGACCTTTAGATTTAGTGCACAGATTTGCGTATTCCACAGATAAAATTTTAACAGCAAAACAGCTGTTAACAGGTCTCAAAAATCATCAATTTTGATAAGCGCCCTTCATGGATCACCCAAAATAGGTATATTGCATTGCACGAAAACTTAATGTGATGAACAAAATCTAAGGTGATTTTTTAAATCAGCATATCAATATTATCCAGAAACAGGTCTTAGAATTAAATCAGCAGCAAAAAATTTTTTTTTGTTGGGCAGGGTAAATTGATCTGTGTGAACAAAATTTGAGGTGATGTGATCCATTAAATTTCACATTTCAAAATATTATAAATATTACAGAGACTAGCTTACTCTACACGATTCCTGAGCACTTGCCTAGCTTGATGGTCTACATAACCTAGTTGCCTGAACTGTAATCATAAGAATATACAAGTGGCACATCTCACCTGTGCCACTGGAAAGCTTCTCCTCCTCTATTTTCTTCTTTTTCCGTTTTTCAGCTCCTGATGGATAATGTCGTTTCATTTTCCAAGATGCACGAAGTCACATCTAGTTAACCACAACTAATCTGCTAAATAATAATAATCATGATAATAATGATAATAATAATAATAATAATGTTTTACAATATTAGAAAAAATAAGCATTTAGGAAGGTATAAGCATATAGTAAGAATAAAGTTAAATAATATAGAAATAAGATCTTACAATAGTTATTTACACATAACTACCAAAACGTTTCGTTTGTCTCCGTTTTATGACATTTGTCTCATACAAAAACTTTAATTAATACGACAATAATAATGATAATAATAATAAGGATAATAATAACAATAATATTAATAATAACTTCAGCTATATTCCTATTCTTGCCCACTGAGCTATGACCTGTGAGCCTGTCTAGGGCCCCCTAGTAGCAGCGGGGCCCTAAGCGGCCGCTTAGTCTGCTTATGCCAGGAAACGGCCCTTCCCGCAATCCGGAATACTCTGTTAATATCTACCGTGAGGTTGTACACATTGAAGGCTGTACTACTTTGAGATGCCTGCATTATATGGCCCAAGATATATTCTATGTCTACAACCGCCAAGCGTCTGAACGGTATTACTACCCAAAAATCATCTACATCCCCGTCATCTGAACCGAACTTGAAGGACAACCTCGTCCGGACTTCACGTTCGTCGCGGTTCTGAAGGGCAAACTCCACAACACGTTCAACTATACGTCGCAGTCCAACACCGTTGTTATACAGGGATCCAGGGTCAACCCTGACCACGAACCGATTTCTAGTAAGGGCAGGGGTGGGGGTAGCGGTGGGCACCAACTCGAATGTTATACCTTCCTCCACAGCACGAGAAGCTGCTGCTGCTGGCGTGGAGGAAGTACCCGGAATTGAACAGGAATAATGCGAGTATATTTGAGGAAGGTACTATTGTGGGGGTTGTGTCGTAAGACGTAGAGGGTTGCTGGTCTATTAATGGGGGTCTAACAACCAGCGCAACCCTGGCCGCTTTATACCTGACGTGGAGGGTTCTTCATCATGCTTCCGCTTTGAATTGTCGCTTGCTATACGTATCGCTGGTGAGGGTTCGTCAGCAGGGATGGAGTCTGTAGCTGCACGGTCATCTGGGTCATCTGTAATATCGGTGATGGTGGGCTGTACATCGTCGTCATTCACGGTTCTGTGGAAGAAGAAAAACAAGAATATATGGAACAGCACTTAAATTTTGTAATATTTTGTAAATGACCCACTTAGGGGTGTGACGTGTTAGAGATGGAATCTGTAGAAAAATTCAGGTTACAAGCCCCTCCACATGTATTATATCTGGCCCTACAGGATGTGGTAAAAGTGTGTTTATGCTTAAAATCATTAAAGATTGGGGGAAATGTTCTCAAAATTTGTGCATAAAGTAATATGGTGCTATTTGACGTATCAATCAATGTTCAACGAGTACCAAGATGATATTTTGTTCCAGAAAGGTGTATATGACGTTAATTTGTTAAAGAGAAATGAGGATACAGTCATTGTAATTGACGATCTCATGTTGGAAATGGATAAAACGTTTGCGAAGACATTTACAGTGTTCTCCCACCATCTTAACATAAGCGTGTTCTTCATCAATCAGAATCTATTTTTCAAAAATAGATACATGCGCGATATGTCGTTAAATACACAATATCTAGTCTTATTCGCGTAACGTAGAGATGTGTCACAAATTTGGGTATTAACCAATCAAATGTTCCCGAATCAGTGTAAGGAGTTTTAGGGTGTTTATAAAGAAGCCACAAGTCAGCGTTACGGATATTTGCTTTGCAACCTTCACCCGCGAAACACGTTTAGGATGCTTCTAAGAACGAATATATTCCAAAACGAGCCTGAAACGTTGTCTATTTCAGAATGACAAATAGGTTGAAGAAATATCGTGAATTAATAAAAATCTTTCAACGATTACCCTGGGCATCGCAGCAGATGTTTGTTAAAAATATTGACTCTGAATTTTTAAAGTGCACCTGTGAGATCTGTGTTAATGTTACGAAATGTAATGTGTTAATGAAACCTTCTCAGAATGCTCGCCTACGTCGTTACAAGAACATTATACGTGCGCTCGATCGTAAAAGTCAAACTGGGGGGAAGAAAAAGCGAATTATTGTACAAAGAGGGGGATCATTCCTCCCCATCTTATTTTCAGTTTTGGGACCTTTACTGACTAGATTAATATAATGAAGAAAGTGGTAGTGATTCGGCACGAGGTGTATGCTTCACTGCAAAGTTCAAAGAATCCAGACACCGTTCTAGAACCCCGTAAAAATTGGCTTAAAAGAATGGAAAGCGAATTGTTAGCCCTATTAAACGGTGAAAAGTCACCTGATGAGAAAAGGATCTTGTACCAAGAGGCTCTGCAGAAATTTCTTCATGAGTATGAAGATTATAAGAATCCGACAGAGCTCCCCGTGGTTATTAGGCACAGCCCGAGCAACGATGAGCATGGCGACATAGGACCTGGGCCCGACGTTAGACATGACCAACCAAAGAATAACGTAACGCAACACATCGAGCATGTATTAAAAAGCAGTCTCCCACATATATTGAGGAATAAAGGCTTCAGTCTTTACAATCTATTGAGTGAGGACCCCATACACGACCGTTAGGGGCGAGTTCATTGTTGAAAGAAAAAGGGTACAGGGATCCAATATCGTCGACATTGTCCATGATCTGGTGAGAAAGTGGGACAGGCCCTCACCAACAGGATGGAAGCAGATTAAAACAAGACTAAACCAAATAAATGTCGCCAACACATTGATAGGAAATCTGAATAGGTTAAAAGACTTGGAGTCTCGCATGTTTCACAACTGAGTACGCCATCACCCCCAACAGTAGACTGTAAAGAGGTGTTTACAATGATTGAGTAGGGAAAAAAGATGTTGAGAGGTTTTTGCTGGAGCATGATGCTTATACACTTCATAAGCCGGTGAGAAAAAGGTTTAAAACGGCCAGGACAACAGCGGCTTCGATTGACTCTATTTGGCAAGCGGATTTAACAGACATGCAAAGATATTCAGTGTATAATGATGGCTATCGCTACATCCTATTCATAGTAGATGTATTCTCTAGATATATGTGGCTAATTCCTCTGAAAAATAAATCGTCTGAAACAGTTGCTAAAGCTACCAAAACGCTGATGTTGAAAGAAGACAGGGTTCCTGGCTATATTTGTACCGATATGGGGAAAGAATTTATAGGCCGTGCTTTTCAGAACATGCTGACAGAGTTTAATATCAGTTACTACACTAGCAATTCTATACATAAGGCCTCTTTAGCTGAAAGAGTTCAACGTACCATAAAGGAACGCATGCAGCGCTATTTTACCCATAAAAACACACACAGATACATAAACATTCAGGGATCATTGGCCTCGTCATACAACCGTTCACACCACCGTACGATTGGAACAACACCTAAAGAAGTTTTAGAAAGAGGTACGCGCACAGAGTCCGATGTGAGAAGAGATGGAGCACCACCACCACACTCTACACGTCTCAATATCAATGATTATGTATGGTTATCGCGTTCGGGAAATAAATTCGTGAAGGGATTTGTGCAAGGATGGACACGCGAGGCTTTTAAAGTTAGTGCTATGAGACCTAAAGGCGAGATCATGATGTACTACGTTGAAGATTTGAATGGGGAGGAAATCGCAGGAAGATTTTACCAGAGGAGTTGCAGGAAGTGTCTTTTAATTTAGGAAAAAAGGTGTTTAAAATTGAACAAATGTTAGGTAGCAAAAGTTCAGGAAAGAGAAAAATGTACCTGGTGAAATGGCTAGGGTACCCAGAAAGCTTCAACACTTATATAAAAGCTGATGCAATAATGAAGCTTAAATAGTATGCAAAATGGCGCCTAACCACTTTTATGTCACACTCTCGTCCTCTTCTTCTCTCTCTGTACAACCTAACAACACCCTGGCCAACTTTGTAACAGAACTCCATGGGCCCATTGTATTGGAACGTGATTCGTACGAAGTTGATGTTTGTGAATTCCAGTTAGGAACCAAATTTTTAACTCTTGAAAATGATCAAATCATATTTCTGATCCTTAGAAGACTCGATGTGGGTGAAAAATTAGGCATAACCTTAGACAACACTGCGATCAGTCCTGTACTATAGTACAAATGTAACACTAGGAATCGGTCATTATGACACAGCCACTGACATTGTGCGGGTTTAAACAGGAGTATTTGAAAGTCGTACCTTACAAACGACTTACTTTTGAAGTCGTAAACATAGACACGCCTGCACGCACGTTGAAATTAAAATCAACGCTTAGTAGAAATATTAAAGACAAAGAGCTGTTCACACTTGTGACCGAGGGTCGATATAGTGCAGCCCTCCAACGAGACGCCTTTCACGGGGGACAACATGACTTGTCCAGCTTAATGTATCAGTTGAAATTGGGTGAAAACTATCCATCCCGAGACATGTACTATATTTACAGCAATTTCGTGGAGCGTCAATTTGTTGGGGACATCCAGGCGCGAAAAACAGGTTGAGCATTACATATGACAAGCCCCATTATGTGAATGTTGAGACTAATCTATTAACCAATACCTCAATATATATAAGAACGATTGAGGGAAAACATTTCCCATTCAGTGATGGGAGCTTAACAGTGAAGCTATACTTTCGTCGCATTCAGCTATAATTACCCGAAGGCCTTCCACAGTCTATCGAGGGGTGAGATATCAGCGTGGGAGTGGGCTTGGCTCCATTTTTCAACCATACTACGCACGGCTGTCCCATTTTTGAAGAGGGGTGTTAGCTACTTCGGGAGGAAGGTGTTAGAATCAGGTTTTAACGCGGTAGAAGATATAATGGGTGGAATTAAACCTAAAGAAGCTCTAAAAAACATTTAAAACGTACACGGGACGAAATCATCAAAGATGCAAAGAGAAAAATGCGTGGTGGCAGAAAGACAAAGAAGAGGGCTGTCCGGAAGAAGGGGTTACCAACACGTGGCGCTAAACGTAAAAGGAAATCCAAAAAGAAGTGTTCTAAGCGCATGAAGCCTATGGCTGATCATTTTTTTAACTGATATAAGCTGAGAACACTGCTCTCACGAATCATAGGCTGATTACTACTTGTCGAGAGAGGTGGCACTATTTCTGTCTCGTCATGGCGCGCTTCATCCATCCGTGTAGCTCACAATGTTGTAAATCGGAGCTGTCCCTCTTTGATATGCCCCCTACACAGGTTTCTATTGAGCATAGTGACTTTATTACAACTAACCAATTAAACACAATGTGCACCGAGTGCCCCTATAGAATTCGTGATACCCAGCTCAGGCCCATACTTTTTTATCCAAGCTGCATTCATATGTACGTTAAACTGCGTATAGACCATTCAGATGGAACGGACTGCGATGATAGTTACTCTGCATACCCTGAAACCAACTTTCTATACTCCATATTCAGCCAGTGTGAGGTATATTTAAATCAGGTCAACGTCTCGGCAGGAACGGGGTATTATCACCTACGAGCCTATCTGGAAAATGTCCTCAACTTTTCAAAAGAAGCGAAGGATATCTTTTTAACTGCCGAGGGCTATTATCAGAATAAAGATGAAAGTAGTATAAAGGATAAATTTAAAAATTCTAAAAAGAAGATATACGAATGTTTTGGACGTCTGCATACAGACTTCACATTCCAGGAGAAACTACTTATGAATGGGGTGGATATAAAGATGAAACTCAATCGCACGAATCCTAAGATCTGCATAAATCTGGGGCCTGATGAAGAAGAGGGCGCAAAACCCGTTGCGATTCAAATCATAGAAACATATCTGCGCGTACGGCGAGTGAAATTAAGTTCGCCGAAATATGTAGAAATTGAAAAAAATTTATTACACGCAACAGCTAAATACCCAATTAACAGAGTAAAGATCAAACTATACACCGTGTCCGCAGGGATTGGCCTAGAAGCAGCTAGAAAACTTGGCCCTCGGAGTTCTACCTAAAAGGTTATTAATTGGAATGCAGGATCACGCTTCGACGAATGGAAAATATAAAAAGAGCGCCTTCAAATTCCAGAATTTCGGTCTTAAAAATATAAATCTATACGTAAATGGCGTTGCATTGGGCGGGACTATGGTTACGGACTACTCATCAGACGCTGTGTTCCTGCTCTCCGCGAGAGCTTATAGTAATCTGGCCCATATTGCTGGTGGCTGTGACGAGCTTAGGATTGGAGTAACGCAGAAAGATTTTGTCGATCAATTTAACCTTTACCCATTTGATATTACCCCCGACTTATCTGCTCGTGTAAATACACACTTAAATCCACAACAAAGTGGGATCAACTCAGTCAGATTGGAATTCGCCGACCCTATAGACGCGCCTATTAGTGTACTAGTATACTTCGAATCACAAGCTCTAATAGAGCTCGACAGCTTCAGGAACGTTGTCGATCACTTTTAAAATGGACACGAATACACTCCAGAGAGTAATGAAAAGTGACCGAGTCACACACTCCAAATTTATCGGTGTGTTTGCGAAGAATGAAACATTGAAATTGCCAACTACGACAGATTGGTGTAGTCTTATCGTCAATACGGACATTGTGGCGGGTGAGGAGATTCATTGGTTTCCAATCTACTTTAAAAATAGGGAAAGAATGTACTATTTGATTCACGCGGCACTCAGCCCTGGAGGGACCCTGTTGTCGTACAATTTATCGAACAGCTACATGTCCCTGAAACTGTCTGGAATCCTTACCGTTTCCAAGGATATTTTAGTAATACTTGTGGCATGTACTTCTTTCATTTCTCCTGCACATGTCACGTGGGAGGAGATTTATAAATTTCTTAAAATTATTCGATTTGTGCGACACTGAGATGAATGATGAATTGGTATGCAGACAGAAAAGAAAAAGGTATCCATTTGTGCGCACTCATTGTATTGTGTAAAGTTTTACGTGTGTGTGTATAATTGTAACTACAGGGTGTCCCATAAGTCCAACATCATAGGAGAAATTAATATTTTTCTATTTCTACAAACCATAATTCAAATTTTTCTCTTTCTGCAGGCCATAATATCTGTGAACAAGGAAGAACGAATCCAGATAATTCTACTCATAGGAAATCGGAGTCAAAGAGAGGCCGCTGCTGAATTTAACAGACTGCATCCAGACCGCGAGCCAATAGAATGCAGGATCCATAGAAGATAAACCACGCAGTGGACCTTCAAGGAGGTCCACTGACGATGATACAGCGACTGCTATCCTGGCTCATTTTAACAGGAGTCCCAATAAGTCTCTTCGGCGATTGTCCGCCGAGACAGGAGTGTCGAAAAGTAGCATCCATCGCATTCTTCAGGCTCACAAATGGCATCCATATAAACTTCAGATCCTACAGAAATTAAGCGAAGATGATCCCGACCGGCGGATGGAATTTTGTGAATGGGCTACGGTACAATATGCTCGGGATACCAATTTCCCATCCACCATTCTGTTCAGTGACGAGGCTGTTTTTT
Source organism: Bathynomus jamesi (assembly GCA_023014485.1). Taxonomy (NCBI): domain Eukaryota; kingdom Metazoa; phylum Arthropoda; class Malacostraca; order Isopoda; family Cirolanidae; genus Bathynomus; species Bathynomus jamesi. The sequence goes on from JAJOZX010000675.1 coordinate 1,079,322, forward strand.
ATGGAAATGGTGAGGTAAATCGACAGAACACCCGCTATTGGTCTCAAAACTACATTTAGGGTGATGGTATGGTGTGGCATTTGGAAGGATCGCATCATAAGCCCCCTCTTTTTCTATGAATATGTCACTGGAGGCACCTCCCTACGTATGCTCAAGGAAGAAGCATTTCCCAGTGTCTTGAACGAAGAAGGAAATTTCCCAACATGGTTCCAGCAAGACGGCGCTCCTTCACATTACAGCACCCAAGTAAGGGAATACCTGTACCAACAATTCCCTGGCCATTGGATAGGACGTCGCGGGCCTGTGGAATGGCCAGCTAGAAGCCCCGATCTCACGCCACTAGATTTTTATCTCTGGGGCCACTTGAAAGCGCTGGTATACTCAGAGAAAATTAGGAGTGTTGAACATTTGCTGCGGCGCATTATTGGGACATGTAACACCATTACTCCTGACATCATTCACCGTGTGCTTGCTGACTGGGTATCACGTCTGAATTTGTATATTGAAAATAATGGTGGACATATTGAGCACATTCTGTAAATAAAAGCTTTTGTTTTGCCTTTTTTTAATTATTTTTCCTATGATGCCGGGCTTATGGGACACCCTCTATATTGTGTGAAATTTTACGTGTGTATTTATAAATGTAACTGTAAAATGTCTCCATTAATGTTAGTCTTATTTAATGGACGTTAGTTCTGTAAGCCGAATTTGTACAGAAAACATGCTTTCTACCATTTAATTAATTGAATTAAAATACAATGTGTTTTTTGTTCTTAACCACAAAAAAATCCTTACATTAGTTCCTCGATGACCTGTCTTCGTTGGACAGGATGTGAGCCAATACCTGAACCTCGGTGCTCAGGTTACTGGGTTTGCTGCGCTGTAAAGCCTCCAAATCGCCGTCGTTTATGTCTGTCATCAAAGCTGTCCCGAAAAGTAGCTATAACACGATCAAGTTCCGCATCGGTCCTTTAAGGAGAAATTAACATGATTAGTCCATACTGAATCTTTTTTAATTGAAGTCCATTTTTCATAAGTCGATTTGTATTCAGAAATCCTAGCTCAGTACTAATGCAAATTAGGCTATAATTAAGAATAACCGCCAATGAAGCATTTACGATAAAATTTGAAGAGTAGAAATCTATTATTACAATACAACCACACCATATATATATATATATATATATATATATATATATATATATATATATATATATATATATATATATATATAAATCCTAGCTCAAACTATATATATATATAAATAACAGAATGGTCAATAATTAAGATTCTATTGTTTTTCATCCAAATACGCACAGAGGTATATATATATATATATATAATATAAGAGAGAGAGAGCTGCAAGGCGTTGCAAGCACACTAATTTACAACTCAAAAGGAAGATTAGTTGGGTGTACTTCGCATCATTAACCAGCACCGGGTACCGAGCCCGGGACCGGGATGTTAATACATACATCCATATATATATATATATATATGGGAAGAGAGTTACAGTAAGAGAAAATGCCGATTAGGGCACCCGGGTCAAATAATAATCATAAAGCAGATATCCTAACTGGGGTCAAAAGTAAGATTAGCTGGATGTACTACGCATCATCAGCCAGCACAGGGTCTCGAACTTTGAACCGTAGGCAATTCTTTAAAGTTTTGGTAATTCTAAAACCCTACCTGTAGAACTTTCTATACATTTTTAAGATATCACAAACAAGCGTGTAATAAATTTCATTTTCAATAGACACCTTCATAGCATAATAAAATTCACTGTCTAAATGACGTTATCAGGAAGGAAGATTATCTGGGTGGGCTACGCATCGTCTGCCGGCACCGGGTCTCGAACCCTGGACAAATATCCTTTCACTTCGTTTTATTACGACTTTTCTGAAATTATAACACTTGCACTGAATGAAGCGATATATATACATAGCCGGACCTTCCGTTTAAATCACAAATTAGTTTCCCAATCCGCATTTATTATGGCTTTTTATAAATTATTCACTGGCACTGAATGAAACGATGTATACATAACTCGAGTCACAAATTAATTTATTTACTTACATTTCAATGTCCGCTTCATCGGCTTCTTTCTCTCCGTCACAACTTTCTGTTTTGCTTTGCGTTTAAAGTAGGGCGTTCTGGTCAGCCGCTCCGAAAAGGTGGAATGTAGCCCCTGCATAGGGGTCCCCGTCTTCAAACAACTGCGGGTAGAAGTAAAGCTGTTGTGGAATCCAGATGAAAATGCCCCCTTGTATATACGCGGTCGTATAATTGTAACCACCTCCAATAGCCGAATCGCGCATTTTCTATTGGCCGTCTGTGAAATTTGGGTGAGCCTTAACGTGTAAACGTAACTACCCACCAACCACAGGTCCTGGGCTCGTTCTCAAGCTCCGCACATTGGGCTGTAATTGGACGATCTGCGAATTCTGGGGGCGTGTCAAATATAACTTATCCATTCCATAGATTTCTTTCAGAAATGAAACAGACTCGTAGAGAGAGAGAGAGTGAGAGAGAGAGAGAGAGAGAGAGAGAGAGAGAGAGAGAGAGAGAGAGAGAGAGAGAGAGAGAGAGAGAGTTACAAGGAGTTACAAAGAAAAGAAGTACCTCAAAAGGCCTTGCGGCCCATACCGAGGAGGTACCAATGGCAACGGGTGCCAGGGAAAATTTTGTACACACTCAAATAGTGTGCAAGATTTGGTCTAACCTTTTCTTGAACTGATCCACAGAGGAACTGTTCACAACTTCCGAAGGTAACCTGTTCCATGTGTCACAGATCTTATACGTAAAGTAATTCCCACACACTAGTCCTAAACCGTTTCAAATCCAACTTCCAACCATTGTTGCGAGTTGGGTTATCATTTAAACTAAACATACTTCTAAAATCGACATCGTTGAACCCGCGTAAGAGCTTGAAAACCTCGATCAGTTGACCGTGCAGCCTCCGAGTTTCCAGCGAAAACAAGTTCAGGGCGCGTAACCGTCGATTGTAGCCCATATGCCTAACGGAAGGGATTAACTTTGTGGCCCTCGCCTGCACTCGCTCCAGCCTCTCAATATCTTTCCTGAGGTGGGCGACCAGAACTGCACAGCATACTCCAGGTGCGGCCGAACAAGGGAATTGTACAGTGAGAGCACAATCTCCTTGTTCCAAAACTGAAATTGCCTCCTGATATAACCCAATAGTTTCTGGGCTTTCTTTTCCACCTCTACACACTGTTTCGTAAACTTAAGGTCGCTGCTAATTAGCACACCCAAGTTCTTTTCTAAATCAGTCACCTCGATATTACTACCCAACATCGAGTAGTCCAACTTGGGACTGGCGTAGCCAATGTGCATCACTTTGCATTTACCCAAGTTAAACGGCATTTGCCATTTTTCCGACCACTCTCCTATCCTACCTAGGTCCGCACGCAGTTTCTCGATCGCTTCGGGCGTCCCAACATTGGCCCCAAGCTTGGTGTCATCAGCGAATTTGGCGATCCGACTGACGATGCCACCGTCGATATCATTTATGTAAATGATAAACAACAGTGACCCCAAAACGGAACCCTGAGGAACCCCACTAGTGACCGAGGCCCAACCCGAACTAGCCCCTTTAATTACCACCCTCTGCCGCCTATTCCTCAGCCAGTTTTCAATCCACCTACCTATTTCCCCACCGATACCCAGCGCGCACACTTTCGCCATTAGCCGGCGGTGAGGTACCTTATCAAAGGCTTTCTGAAAGTCGAGATAAAGTATATCAATCGCCCTACTCTTATCATACTCACTCAACATGACGTGGGAAAACTCGAGCAAGTTGGTGAGACACGACCTATGCCGTCTAAACCCATGTTGGGAGTCCCCAAGCAGCTTGTAGGAATCCAAATGGTCAACGATCCTATCAGCTATTATCCCTTCTAATAATTTACCTACAACTGAAGTGAGACTAATGGGACGATAGTTCCCTGGACTTTCGTGATCCCCTTTCTTAAAGATAGGGGTCACGTTGGCTTCCCTCCAGTCACCAGGCACCTGGCCCATCTCCAACGATTTGTTGAAGACTGTAGCCAGGTGGGGAGCCACCTGGTCGCGCACTTCTCGCAACACTCTGGGGAGAAACTGGTCTGGCCCAGGAGCCTTAAACGCGCTCAGTTTGTCTATTCTATCGGCAACGACTGTCGCGGTACATCTAACACTATCCAGGCCAGCACCTTCGTGCCTCACGCCTGGCTCGGGGATGACGCGGGTATCCTCCCTGGTGAACACTCCCGCAAAGTACTCATTAAGCACATTAGCGATGTCCCGTCGGAACGGCTTTCTACTATTAACAACTGAAGAATTCCTTAGGGTTCCCCTTGCAGAGGCTTGCCACCCGTAGTTCTTCGTTACGTTTCGCTAGCCTAACCTTCGCCTTCACTTCCCTACACAGGCGGACATACGCTTCAGTGTTCTCGTGGGAACGATTGGCCTTCGCCCTCCTATACGCTACTTTCCTATTTCGGATAGCCGAAGCGATGTCACGATTGAACCACTTAGGCTGCGTTGAAGCAGGGGTGACCGGTTTTGAGGGTATGGCAGCAGACTGCAGCACCATAAACTCGTCCCGGAATGCACTCCACACTCCCTCAACATCGCCGCCAACCTCTAACCCCATCTCTCCTACGCTATCCCTGAGGCTAACAAAGTTCGCCCGCCGGAGATCGAGCTTACTGCCTCTCGAGTTACTACGCTTCACCCGAGGGACGCACACACGGAACCTAATAAGACCGTGATCACTCCCGCCCAATGATTCGTCAACGGTGAGGCCAGTGACGAGGTTGTCTTCGGTCGTGAATACTAAGTCTAGAACGCTTTCGCCTCGTGTAGGCTCGTTGACCCACTGAGTGAGGAAGTTCTCATCAGCAAAGTCAACTAGCCTCCTCCCTTCAGCATCGGCAGTCCTGTTTTCCCACTTTATGCCGCGACAGTTGAAGTCTCCTAAAACTACACACACCCTATCCCCTAGCAGGCTACTGAGTTCGGTGTACAGGGCTGTATCCTCCTCGAGGAGGAGATGCGGAGGTCTGTACACCAAGATTAACCTATAGTTCGTCCCTCCCACGTTCAGATCGACGCCAAGCAGCTCCCGTTCCGACCGGAACTGGCAGTCAACCGGACTCAACGTGTCTCTGACGTATATTAGTACCCCACCCCCCTCCCCACGGGTGCGGTCTTTGCGAAACATTCTATACCCGGGAATTTCGAACTCCCCAACGTAGTCCCTACGATCAGTATGAATCCAGGACTCGGTGATAGCAACGATATCCTGGTATTCTGATGCTAAGAGCGCCCGTAGCTCGCAAACTTGTTCCTGATCGACCTAGCATTAAAAAGCATTGCACGGAGGGAGCCTCCCCTATTCTGACCGCCCCCTAGCACGACCCGTTTCCCGAACAGCCAGGGCTGTCGGGAGTTGAAGAGCCCCTCACTAACGAGGGGACAATCTCCGCAGGAGCCTGAGCCCCCTCCAACGTGGAAGGAGAGTCACTACCTGCTGTTGGAGGGGACTACTGCTGGGGAGGGGACTACTGGGGAGGGGGACTACTGCTGGGGGAGGGGACTACTGCTGGGGGAGGGTGACTAACTGCTGGGGGAGGGTGACTAACTGCTGGGGGAGTAGGTTTAACTGTTTGGGGAGCAGGATCAATTGCTGGTTTGGGGGGTCCTAGTTTAAAAAGATTATACAAATTAATGTTCAGTAAATCACCATACTTCTTTTTCCCCTTCTGGTTAAAATGTATCCCGTCCGAACCAAAGTATTCCCCATTTCCGTAGAATGTAGGCCAAAAATCGACAAACTTTAGGCCTTTTTCATCACACATGCGTTTAACTCTTTTATTTATGCTAATGGCTTTACTTAGAGTATAATCACTAGCACGCATTCGAGGGAGAATTCCTACGACCATACCCATGTCTGTCCTATCCCTAACCTTGTCAGTTAGGTTCTTAAATTCTTTTATAATGGGCTCTGTCTGCCCTCCTGTCCCTCCCAGAAAAACGTCATTGCCACCAACATGGACAATGATAGGGCAACTCTTATTCTTGATATTAATTTTGCCTAATTCCCTATTAATTATCTGGCTTGTGGCACCCGGAAAACATCGGAGTTTTCTCTTGGTCGCCCGTCTTGCTCCGAAAAAGTCCCCTTGATTCCTTACCATAGAATCCCCAATTAAAAAGGATTCATCCTCCTCATCAGCAAGTAAGTGAAACTTATTTTTGATGGTAATGGGTTCCAAATCCTTATGTTTTGGTTTTGGTTTGGAGGGTCTTTTATTTTTGACCAATTTGAATTCTTGTTCCTCCGTTCTATTTTCCGGAATAGTCACCGTGTTTTCCAAGCGTGCCACGCTTTGTTCTAGATGCTTAATCTTACAGTTTAAATCTGCTGGTGTGTTTTTAGTTTGATCTTGTCCACTGGGTTGGATTTCCAGTGCGACGACCCTAGCTTCAAGCTTTTTTACTAATTCCTTTAGCTCTTTAACTTCCTTTTCGTGGTTGTCTCTAAGTTTACAAAACAAACATACACTAAGGGATGTGATATCGCTGATACTACCTTCAGGGAAGTCAACGCACCAATGATTAACTTTACATTTAAAGCATTCTGCTTTCAATTTAGCTGGCCCTGCCATATTTTCTCTTTTTTTTTCTGAATACTCTGAATAAGATAAAGCGTTCTAGCAATGAAAACTATCAAAAACGTTCTGACCAGTATATAAAAAAGGGGGGGGGGTGAATTCATCCCGCGCGTAGACGCATCCACCTACTTGCAAGTGACGTTCATCCCTTCCAGAAGACTACACCTCTCGCTGCTGCCGCACCGACCAAAGGTCTCCCCAGGGCCGGACAATCCCAAACGTGTCGCAGCTACCAACTGACAAACACTCGCGACGCAGGCATCACGGATTTTCCGCCAGGAGCGACAGCGAGATGCAGCCCCTTACTAAGTCTTACTAGTCACTCACAAGCGGCCAACTCTTAGAATCCAGTGTTCAAGGGATATCCCACCAGACCCAGAGTCTACGCCCGAGACTTTACGCTGGCCTGGCAGCCAGCTGGGCAGTAAAGCTCTCTCACCTCAGAGCAGTACAGCCAAGCACCATCAATTGGTCACCAAAGAACGGTCGCAGGGGGCTGGTCAGGCCATTACGCGTTAGGAATGGGCTTAACGGGGCACTAGCCACACTCCATTCATCGCGCCCCTACGCCTGGGACCCCTCCATCCCAGTCTCTCACAACCTACGAGCGTTAAATGGTGTTATTTATAGAGGTTCCAAAGCCTCTCTTCCCACGCATGAGGTAGCAGTAGGGTCCTAATAGTAAAAGAAGAGAAAAATACTTTATACTAAAAGAAAAGTTTTTTTTTTTTTTTTTTTTTCAGTCAGAGGAGAACATCCTTAATGTAAGCTAAAAGGACAGAGTAGGGATGGGATGGGGTCCTAGTAACCCACGGGACAGGATTGTACAACATACTTTACCCGCCCTCCCGAAAGAGAGAGAGAACCTAAAGGAACTGGCAGCCAATTTCTCTAGAATCCCACGACTCGGGACCGGAGGGCTGTCACACCCAAGTATAAAGTTTACAACATCCAGAAAAATGTCATAACCTTTATACCCCCTGCGGAGAGAGAGAGAGAGAGAGAGAGAGAGAGAGAGAGTTTGTTTGGAAAATAAAATTTGTTTTTCTGAGGCGTCAAGCAAACTGGCAAGGCGCCGATCTGACGCAATCTAAATTCCATCGAACCGTTGCGTCCTTCCGGAGCTAAACAATATTATTTATCAGTTGTTTTATTATATATTAAATAAAGAAAACCCAAGATCTTTCTATGAGGATGGATTACCAAATGTAGCTATGACAGAACAAGTGGGGAGGATGGAAGTGAGTCGTGCTCTGAATAGGATGAAAAATAACAAAGAGACTGGCCCAGACGAGATACCAGCCGAGGCATGGAAGGCACTGGGAGATGAGGGGGTGGATCTGGTGTGGGGTCTAATGCAGAAGTTGTTTGACCAGGAGGTGATTCCGGATGAGTGGCGGACCAGCATCATAGTGCCTATATTCAAAGAGAAGGGAGATGTACAAGATTGCACGAATTATAGAGGGATCAAGCTAATATCACATACAATGAAGATATGGGAGCGAATAGTGGAGAGTAGGTTGAGAGACGAAGCGGAAGTGTCAGTGGAACAGTTTGGATTTATGCCGGGAAGGAGAACGACAGATGCAGTTTTTGCATTGAAACAGTTGGCAGAGAGGTACAGAGAGGGGCAGAAGGCGTTGCACATGGTTTTTATTGACTTGGAGAAGGCATATGATAGGATACCACGGCAGGAAGTTTGGAGATGCTTAAGGGAAAAGATGGTACCGGAGAAGTATGTTAAACTGATCAAGGGGATGTACAGGGGAGTAACAACTAAGGTGAGGAGTAGCGTGGGTGTGTCAGAGAGCTTTGGGGTGGAAGTTGGTCTGCACCAAGGATCAGCTTTGAGCCCCTTCCTTTTCAATGTGGTATTCGGTGTGTTGACGGACAGGATTAGAGGGGAGGCGCCGTGGTGCATGATGTATGCAGACGATGTTGTGTTGAGTGGGGAGACGAAAGAGGAGGTGGAGCAGCAGTTGGAAAATTGGAGAGAGGCGTTGGAAAGTAGGGGGATGAGAATTAGCCGAAAGAAGACCGAATATATGAGATGTGATGTGCAGCAGGACCGAAGAGGGGAAGTGACATTGAGTGGAGAGCGTGTTAAGACGGTGGAGTATTTTAAATACTTGGGGTTAACAGTGGATGCAGAGGGGGGAGCAGAGAGAGAAATAAACTGTAGAATACAGTCGGGGTGGAAGAAATGGAGGGACGTATCAGGGGTGCTCTGTGATAAGAGGGTCACAGTGAAACTGAAGGGAAAGGTATTCAAAACAGTGGTGAGGCCGGCAATGTTGTATGGAATGGAGACTGTGCCAATGAAGAAGAGCAATGAAAGAAAAATCGATGTGGCTGAAATGAAGATGTTAAGATGGATGTGTGGAGTGACGAGGAGGGATAGGGTCAGAAATTAGCATATAAGGGGAACAGTGAAGGTGGCGGAAGCATCTAAGAAGGTGCAGGAGGCCAGGCTGAGGTGGTATGGACACGTCAGGAGAAGAGAGGAGGAGTATGTGGGGCGCAGAGTGCTGGAGATGGAGTTGCCGGGACGGAGAAGAAGAGGAAGACCGAAGACGAGATGGAGGAACTGTATGGTGGCGGACATCAGGGAGAAGGACTTGGAGGAGGACGCGGTATACGACAGATGAGAGTGGAGAAGACGAACCAAAAACAGCGACCCCATGTAAAGATGGGATAATAAGCTGCGGAAGAAGAAGTTGTTTTATTATATATATATTTGTGCCTTCAAGATAAATTTATATATTGAAACATTCTATTTGGGTGAAAGACGAGAAATGAAATAGTTATCCCGAAACAATCTATTTTTAATATAAAGTTATATTATTTTTTTTTGTAATAAGGTTTAAAGATATATTGGACTCTTAAAGATAAATTTATATTAAAACACAATAATTGGATAAAAGAGGAAAAATTACTAAGTTACCCCTAATTTAATTTCTTTTTTGTTTTAAAAATCATATTAATGCTTTTTATGTTATAGTTTAAAGATAAAATTGTGTATTAAGGCGAAAATTTATTTTTGGATTAAACTTAGTTTATCATCGATTTTTTGTTTAAAAGATCGCCTCCAAATAGAGGCGTTGCTTTTTTTTTGAGACCTTTTCGGTCTACCCCTTGGCCCCATAAACGTATTTGTTTATGTTTAATATCTCTGTCTATTGGGTCGTATTTAGAGACCTTGTCGGTCTATAGTTAGACGATTGGTGATGAAGTGGTGTTTTTTGTGAGGTGGTTGTGCTCGTATATATTTTGCTGTTGGAGCTCTTCATGCATCTGTTTATTTATATATATATATATATATATATATATATATATATGAAAATTATTTCACGAAAGTAACACGTGAAAAATATTTATGATGAATAAAACCACGAAGGAAAGGAAACACAAAATGGTGCTCAAGCGCTTTCGTCTAATGACATCCTCAGGAACACTGAAGTACATAAAAGGGTTACAGCCTATATATAGGTTACAGAGAAAAAAATAAAATAAATAACATACATACATACATACATATATATATATATATATATATATATATATATATATATATATATATATATATATATACATATATGCAATAAACGGAGAAGTAAAAATAAAAATTAAAAATTAAAGGATTATCAGAGAGGCATACAGATTTGTAAGGAAAAATATCGATTTTTAGCACACGATCAAATGAATTATAAAAATACAAATTTATACTGGAAATCTGCCCGGGTTTTAACACACTGCCTTTTATGGTCAAGTTTCGATATATATAAAAATAAAATGAAAATTAAAAGTTAAAAAGTAGCATATCAGTTTACCAAAGATTTAGCGTTCTACCCTTCTTATCTAAATCTGTTTTGAAGGAATTCAAAACAACAGGATCGAGTTGAAAAAGACCTTTGCTTATGTTGAAGTTATTTGAAAGTTGGATAATGGCAGACTCAAAAATATTTCTATTAACAATGTTGCTAGAGTGGAATAAAACTGAAGCATTATTCCAATCAATACAGTGGGATAACTGACAAATGGACAAAAAAGGCACTGGGCAACTGTCCCGTTCTAACGGAATATTGATGCTGTTTTATACGTGTGTGCAAGGATTTGCACACACGTATAAAACAGCATCAATATTCCGTTAGAACGGGATAGTTGTCCAGTGCCCTTTTTGTCCATTTGTCAGAGTTATCCCACTGTATTGATTGGAATAATGCTTCAGTTTTATTCCACTCTAGCAACATTGTTAATAGAAATATTTTTGAGTCTGCCATTATCCAACTTTCAAATAACTTCAACATAAGCAAAGGTCTTTTTCAACTCGATCCTGTTGTTTTGAATTCCTTCAAAACAGATTTAGATAAGAAGGGTAGAACGCTAAATCTTTGGTAAACTGATATGCTACTTTTTAACTTTTAATTTTCATTTTATTTTTATATATCGAAACTTGACCATAAAAGGCAGTGTGTTAAAACCCGGGCAGATTTCCAGTATAAATTTGTATTTTTATAATTCATTTGATCGTGTGCTAAAAATCGATATTTTTCCTTACAAATCTGTATGCCTCTCTGATAATCCTTTAATTTTTAATTTTTATTTTTACTTCTCCGTTTATTGCATATATGTATATAATATATATATATATATATATATATATATATATATATATAATATATATATATGTATGTATGTATGTATGTTATTTATTTTATTTTTTTCTCTGTAACCTATATATAGGCTGTAACCCTTTTATGTACTTCAGTGTTCCTGAGGATGTCATTAGACGAAAGCGCTTGAGCACCATTTTGTGTTTCCTTTCCTTCGTGGTTTTATTCATCATATATATATATATATATATATATACTTGTGTGTGTGGGGGGTAATAGGGGCTTTATGGGCGTATAATCGGGGAGTGTATGTGCGTTTGTGTGCGCTTTTAATTCGTTCGAAGGTTATTAATATATACAGGCCATTTATGCCTTCTAAGCCAACTGGCTGATTGGGACCTTATAATTATAGAGAGCGGGCGCTCGCGTGACCTCTCATTGAGCTTCTGCCTCTCGCAGAAGCTGGATGCTCTCTTCCTCTCTCTCTTAGGTTAGGTATCCCCCTTTGGGGGGTGAGGCCGCCCCAACTTCTCCCCCAAAGACCCTCCTCCTTTCTCTTCCTCTCTTAGGTTAAGGTTACCCCTCTGGGGAGTGAGGCCTTCTCATCTTCTCCCCCAAAGAGGTTAGGTGGACTCCCCCAACTTGCTGAGGGAGTTCCCTTTCATTGCAGCTTGGGGGATAACCCCTCCCCCCTTTGTTGTATAACCTCTCGCAACATTCCCCCCTTGCAACACTGTTCAACTTTTTCAATTGCATTGCACTCTAACCTTTTGCGGTCATACTACTGACCTCTGGATGTTAACCTCAATTGTATATCGATGAGGTTATGGTCGGATAGCTTTGTGTGCGTTACTTTTTTATTATTATCTTGTTATTTGTCAACATTAAATCCAAAACGTTCTTTTTCTCGTGGCTTCACAGATTTCCTGGGTAATGGGAAATTAAAATCTCCGAAAATTACTCGTAGAATATTTGTTGCTGGAGTTTCAAGTAATTTTGATATGTTTTCTATTTCATTTGTAGCAAATTGGAATTAACTTTTTGTGGTGTTTTGAGGTCTGCAGATGTTCATAATGGTTATGTTCAGTTCTTTTACTTCTAACATAATAACTTCGACTGTGCTGTTTGATTGGTTTACCTTCACTTCATATGTGTATGTGTTTTCACGTAGGTGCAACACCCTCCCCCTCGTCTAGCCACTCTATCTGCTCTCTCTATGTTGTTGTCCAGCAATGCTAATTCAGTATCCTCGATGCAGTTTTCACAGCCTTTTTCCCATTTATGCAAATGTGTTTCCGTTTGGCATATGATATCTATGCTGGCTTTGGTAGCTAAATTCTGTACGTATTGTAATTTGCAGACTGCATAGTCCGTGTAGAGGCCTTGAATATTTGTGTATAAAACATTTATCGGGTTTCTAAATTCCGTGTTCAGTTTTCCTATATAGTGGTCGTTACAGGTCGATGTCGGTTCCTGTTTGGTGTTATTGGTTTGGCCGCTTCATTTGGGAGAATTGGGGTTGCGGCCCTTGATGCCACCGTGGTTGTTGTATTATCGGTGGGTGGTGTTGGATAGAGGGGTGATGTATGTAATGGTGTGGGGAATATACATGCGAAGGCCTGTCCTTTCTTATCAGCAGGGCAAGCTGTGCTTTTATCGTTCTCAGTTCCTCTAAAAAATTTGTTTCCTTGCTCCTGTTGTTACTTCTAATACGGATAGGGTCTGTTCTTCCCTTTTCTCTTTTTTGGGTACCCTTTATGTGAAAATATGGGCACTCTATACTTAGGTATTTTCTCTCTGTCAGTGATTGTCTGCACATAGGAGGGTGGAAAAAGTGACAATTTTAGCCGTATCTGCATCTTCCATTCCTCATTATATCGAAGCATTTTTTTGGGTGACTGTACGTGCAGTTTTCTCCATATATGCACGACCCTGTTTTATAGTATTCGCATATGGCTCGTCGTTTAATCTCCTTACGAGCCCTATGTGATTCGATTGTTTTCTTCTGTTCCGCCACCACTTCTTCCCTACTCAGTGGTTTTTTGTCTTCGCGAGTTTTCATTAGTGTTCCTGGTATCTTTCTCTTTCTCCTTTGTGTTCCTGGTATCCCTCTCTTTCTCTTTTGTGTTCCTGTTATATCTCTCTTTAGCAGTGGGTATTTCATCCTCTGAGTCCACTTTTGCATCTCCCTGTAGCGTAGCGTGCTGTAGCGTACTTTCCTGTATTATGTTGTCCTGCGCCTCGTGTTCCTGATGTAGCGTGTTTCCTGTATTGCGTTTTCCTCCGGCTCGTGTTCGTTTGTGTCGCCTATGATTTTGTTATTTATTCTGTTTATCACTTTCCTGTCTTTTTTACCTAGATTCATGCATTTGAATGTTTAAAGGTATTGCACAGAATGCATTTTACGCCTGTCGTCTGGTCTGCTTCATTTCTACAATCACAGAGCTGGTGCGCAGCGCATTCCGTTAAACATAATCCAGCTCTATTCAACTTCTGAACTTACCGCAGTTTACACACTTCGTATTTTTTGCCATTCTTTTCTTTATTCTTTCCTTTACTTTTTCTTTATTATTCTTTATTCTTTCTTTATTCCTATATTCCTTATTCTTTCCTTTATTCTTTCCTTTATTTTGCCTCTTTTCTTCTCACTTCTCAAATTTCGTCTCGAAAACTTGACCTTCCCGTTTTATGGATCTTTCGAATTTTCTGACTTTCTTTCCCTGTATAGGCCTAATGTAAAAATCTCAGGGGCTGATTTTCCGTTCGAGTTATTTTCAAATTATGTTTCAATTGATGTTGTTTTTCTTTGTACACTCTATATGCCACCGACTTTCACTTAATAAATTATTATCGCGAATTCACTGATGTTTACACACACTGGTATAAAATAGTATTTACCGCTGAACTTATAAACACTAAATATTTTGATATAACAAAGAGCGGAAACAAAACCTCCGTACACCACGAGGTAGAAACATATATATATATATATATATATATATATATATATGTATATATACTAGTGGTGTACCGATTAATCGGTATCGGCACCTGGCATGCCGATATTAGGAAAATACCTTGCATTGACGATTAATCGGTTAAAATGCCGATTAATCGGCATGCAAGGTGCCGATACCGATTAATCGGTGCACCACTAATATATACACATATATAGCCTGTGTTCGAGGCTATTTACTTCTTGACGATATTTTACAGTTTATTTATTTTTCTATTTAAAATAAATCATGCTTCAGTTGGCGTTTCATTTACCCCTTGTGTGTGTGTGTGTGTGTGTGTGTGTGTACAGTTAAAAATCTAAGCACCGTCCACTGTATGATGCAGTCCAACCGAAAGAGTTACGTGACTCTTGCTACTAATTGGGTCATATCACTGCCCTGCGTGTTCAGTTGACATCAGCAAACCCTGGTTCTCAGACGTGTATTTTACCTGTTGAAGAATTCTCGCGTAGACGGAAAATAGTGATGGCTACCTCCGATATTGCATGCTCTACATTCATGAAGTGGTACTTGATAAAGTCTATAGATGTGATGAACACAAAGAATCCCTAGTCATCCCTCCTTTGAAGCCTTTAAGGCCACATTAAATCGTGCGAGGCGTGAGGAGCAAGACCGCAAGACGTCCAAATACTTTACGGATATTCTGGTGAGAGTATTGCGGGCTTTCTTGGCTCAAACGATGTAATGGACTATGTTGTAGGATTAAAATGCGTAAAGGAACACCTACACCGCGAAGTGAAAGAATCAACGGGTGCAGAAAAGAAACAGCGGGTGTGGGTTGTGAACTTTGTTGGTGATTGGTTTGACAAGAGGTATTATGTTATGTTACATCATACCGAGTACGGGTACACTGCGATGGAGAATGTAAATCTTGTGATTATGGACAGTTTGAAATATTTCTACCACTACATCCATAATATCATGATGAGGTTCGCAGTGAAGTTGTAGCTAAAGGCTTGTGCGAGTTTTGATAGAGTTTAGGGATGAGTATCGTTTGTTAAACAAAAAGGATAAGTATGGACACATGCGTCTCTCAAATAGATCGCCGGAGTGTTAATAAATGTGCATAGTTCGAGAAAATACAACGTTGAATAACCCTGAACGAAGATATATGGCGCATTCCGGGAAGTGTATGTGCTAAAACATTAAAGCCGATATTACTTCATGTATCGCAGATGGAAAAAATTCTCTAAATATTCGGTTGATTCACCAGCGCGCCTCGGTTCTTCATGTTGGAACAAACTCGTAGATGAATCACTAACGCTCGGCATGACTAATTCCTCCCCCCACCCGCCCAGCCAAACAGCGCACCGGCGGCTCATAGTCACCTCAGGGCTTGACTCGACTAGACGTGCTCTCCTCACAATGGAAAAATAATTAAAGATGGAGCTTCTGTTGAGCAGTATCCTCACTGCAGTATACGATGTGTCCGTGTTGAAATCAATGCGTGTGCTTAGGCGTAATACCGGTGCTATTAATTATGTACTTGAAACGATATGCAGTCAAACTCTGGTAAACGGAATGTTATTTATTTAAGTGTTGAGGAGATGAACAGAATCTTCGTGGTGGTTGAGAAGTGGAGTGAGGACCGTTATAAAATACCTGTAGGTGTAGGCACAAAAAGAGAACAGATTAATGATGCACCCTCATACGCAATTATTTGTACGCTGTGCATAAATCGTGATACAAACCAACCATGCGTTGATATACGGCTGATGTGAAAGGATGCTGGTGACAATAACACCCTTATCCCCACGCGAAACCGTTTCATTCTCGACAGAATGTTTGAGGTCGTCGGCTTCCGCAAGCTTAAACCTATATTAGACGCCCGTGTTGCTGATATGTTATTTTGACACGGTGCTTCAATACGCATACACCGCCCTGCTCGATGATTTTACCAAGTGTAGGGAGGAACAAGGCGAGAATGGTTTGGAACTGGACGCGTATTTAGAAGGTACAAACTCCTCGAAATATCTTGAACTTTGATACAAAGGGCTTCAGCTGTACAGGCCTGAACTCACCTTCACTGTTCACCTGAGAATTATTTCTTTATATAAGACGCATTTGTCTGCACGATTTAGAAGAAAACTTCAATTGCCGATATGCGTTGTGAAGAAGGAGATTTTACGGTTGAAAAGCTCGGCTCGGAAAGAATAAACCCCGTTTGGAAAGGAGTGTTTATAAACTTGAATTTAATGATGATGTGGAAAACTATGCCATCTTTGTGCGTGCTTTTGATTGTATTCTATCCGCGTTTGAAGAGCGTGATAGTTTGATTCCCAATTGTAAAGTGGGTACAAAAATAGTGTTAAACGAGTTGAAAGCCGTTTATATTGAATATAGACATCCACATATTTTGAGTGGTGAATTAATGTTAAATCGTATTTATTGTGTAGTACAAAGCAATGAAGATGTAACAGTGGATTCGATTACGTGTGAGTTTAGTATTGTATATAAAATTCTTCTGTACTATCTATTATTTTTAAGGCGTATATATGTGTATATCTTTGATGCGTGCATACATATTAAACGTGTATTGTATAAATATTTCTTCTGTACTAGCTGTATTATTTTTATTGTATATTTATTTAATATACGTATACAGGGTGTACATAAAGTCAGGATCTATTTTTGTGAAATATATTTTTTTTTCTATTTTTCTTTTCAGAAGCCCTTAGAATGAATACAGAAGAGCGTGTGGCAATAGTAATTTGGCGAATCGAGGGAAAGAAATACAATGACATCAGAGAGAAGTTTAGAAGGAGATTTAATAAGCCGGGGCCAATAGACAAGACAATACGAAAATTGGTGAACAAATTTAAACGAACGGGATCTGTAAATGATGAAGCAAGATCAGGACGACCGAGTATGTCAGATCTTACCGTGAATGCAGTACGCAGAATTATCACTGAGGAGCCACGTACGTCCGTTCGTGCTGCATCACACAGACTCGGCCTCCCGACGTCATCTGTGCACAAAATTCTGAAAGTTAATTTGCAGAAGAAAAGCTATCATTTGCAGGTTTTACATGATTTACAATGAGGAAGATTTCCCTCGACGAAGTGCTGTGTGTGCTGATCTCGTAGAACAAATCTGGAGTGATAATTTAATGGACAACATTCTCTTTAGTGATGAAGCCACTTTCCATACGTGTGGAAAAGTAAATCGCCAAAACTGTCGAATTTGGGCAGATGAAAGACCGAATGATTTCGTCCAAAATTGGGAAAGAGACTCACCTAAAGTTAATGTCTGGATGGGTTTAACAAAATCTAAGGTTTATGGTCCTTTCTTCTTTGCTGAAGCTACAGTTACGGGGCTTATTTATCTGAACATGTTGCAGCAATTCCTTGAACCTCAGCTGATTGGGGATAGGATTGTTAGTCCCGTCGTCTATCAACATGATGGTGCTCCTTGTCACTATGCCAAAATTGTTCAGGATTATCTAAATGGACGTTTTCCAAATCGCTGGATCGGACGCGGAAGCAACAGACCTTGGCCAGCGAGATCACCAGATTTAACCCCTTTAGATTTCTTTGCATGGGGCTTTATCAAATCGCACGTCTATCAGACGAAGATTACGAGTCTTGAAAACTTACGTACACGTATACGAACTGCTGCAGATAACATAACCCCGCAAATGCTCCAGAATGTGTTTAGAAATGCTGCGGAACGATTTCAGCTGTGCAGGGATACTGATGGGCGTCACGTCGAATCCTACTCTTAATTATTAATAAATGTTACCACTTTATCATTTTATGATTGAATTCCATATAATTTCCAAGTGCTTCACAAAAATAGATCCTGACTTTATGTACACCCTGTATTTCCCGATTTGGAGCTGGATAAATATATATATGTATTGCGCCTAATGTATATACATATTCGATATATATATAAAATGCACAGAATGATCTAGTGTGTTTTATTTCAAACAAATATTATTCAAGGTGTATATATATATATATATATATAATACACGGGTGTTTCAGGAGGAAAGGTCAATACTTCGGGAGGTGATAGTATCGGTCATTGTGAGAAAAAAAGTTCATATGAAAATGTGTCTAATTCTGAATGGTTACGGAGATAGAGCTGTTTGAATCTACAAATACAAAAGCATTGTTAATGTAATCAAGAAAGAGAAACCAATTACTGTTTCTAACATTTATTGTTTAAACATTGGCATTTTGAATGGTATCAGATACAGAAATGACAAATTTGTTACAGTTTACAATACGTTTCGAAAATCCCACCATCAATCTCAATGCACTTTGCAACTCGTGTGCGAAGATCGCGTGTTGTTCGTCTGAGTTGATTTTGACGTTCCTTTATGCGGGCAGCAGCATCCAAAATGCGCGCGAGAAATTCGTCTCGTGTATCTTTCTTTTGTAAACTTGCCTTTTCATCCACCCCCACAAACAATAATCTAACGGAGAGAGGTCTGGAGACATTAGTGGCCATTGAATGGGACCACCGCGGCCGATCCATCGACCAGGGAAAGTTTGATTTAGGTATTGCATCACCAGACGGGTAGAATGTGGAGGAGCTCCGTCATGCTGAAAGTATCATACATACCAGCGCGTGTAGCCAAAGGAACATCCTCCAATAGTCCTGGCAATTCATTTTGCAGAAATTCTAGGTAACTTTGTCCTGTAAGACGATTCTCTAAAGTAACAGGCCAATCAGCTGATCATCGATGATACCGCACCACACATTGGCAGAGAAGCGATGTTGAAAATTTGTTTCCACAGTGGCATTTGGATTTTCATCTGACCACCGGAGAGTACGAGTGTTGTTGATACCGTCACGGGTGAAAGTAGCTTCATCGGTGAACAGCATTAATCGAAGCAATCGACGATTAGCATTTACCAATGACAAAATTCCAGTCGCATGGCAGCGTCTACTGGTTGAAGGTGTTGTACACGCTGTACATGATATGGATGCAAGCCTTCCTCAGTAATGTTCGCCATACTTGGTGTGGTACACCGAGACGTGTAGAAATTCTTCGTGACTAGTAGTAGGATTACGCTCTACCAACTAAGAATGTTTTCCACTTCATCCACAAACTGTTGACCTTCACGTTCAGATGAAACATGAGCGCGGGGAAGTGTACTAATCTCAAGCAATGTGTTGAAAACCCTGGTAAAACACTCTTCGATCCGGAATTCTGCGGTTCGGAAACCGTCGACGATATTTTGCAACAGCAGCTGTTGCACTTCCATCGCAAAAAAACCGTAGACATACAACATATCTGCATATTCAGCATGTGTGAATGTGTATGGCATTCTTAACACTGCTTCAAACACCAAACAATGTCACTCACAACAGTCAGCTGTCGATTGGCTTATGTTACATGCTTACATTACAGCTTACATGGTTCTAGGTTATAGGGGAGGGAAGGGGGAGGAAGAGCTGCGCCCGCATCAGATTCAAACAGCTCTATCTCCGTAACCATTCAGAATTAGACACATGTTCATAGGATCGGTCATTGTGAGAAAAAAGGTTCATATCACCTCCCGAAGTATTGACCTTCCTCCTGAAACACCCTGTATATATATATATATATATATATATATATATATATTATATATATATATAATATATATATATATATAAACGATATTATTTTTTATGCGTAGTTAAATAATTATTCCTGCTTAAGCGTTTAATGCAATTCTTTTTCTATGGGTATATATATAAACGATACAGGGTGCGCGCGCGCGCGCGTGTGTGTGTGTGTGTGGTGTGTGCTTTGCTATTTTGAGACAGAGCGATGTGCGTTTTAATTTTTCTTTATACTACTATTATTGAAGGGTGTGTGTGGTGTGTATATATATATATATATATATATATATATATATATAAACAATACAGTGTGTGTGTGTGTCTGTGCTATGCTAGTTTTTGAGACAGAGGGATGTGCGTTTTAACTCTTCTTTATATGTACATACAAGGAAATAATGTGTACGATTAAGCCATATACGACTGGCTGTGCCACTCTAAAGAAATTGGCTGATTACGCCTTCCAAGCCAACTGGCTGTGATGCTAAAGCCGCCCAGGATGGCTGTGAACATCTCTTCTCTCTCCTCCTCCTCTCTTTCCTTTTTATTATCTTTGTTAGGTTAGGCTGTCCCCTTTGGAGGGCCTACCCACCGGGCCCTCTTCAACCCCCACTCTCCTCCAGATTAGGTTACCCCTCTCCCCCCTTGGAGGGTTTAACACCCCTTCCCCATCATTATTGATCATGTTGCATTCAATTGATTTGCACTCTACATTTTTTAGGGGATACTACTCATCCATCCCGGCCAGTCGCATAATTGAGAATTTTTCTCGCACAAAGCGAGAGTGGTAGAAGTAGGATCGTCGCATAATAGCGAAATCGCATTAAGAGAAGTCTCATAAAGCGAAGGCGACCTGTATTTGAAAGTCATGTTCTTCCCTCGTGTCCTTCCCAAATCTTTGAGTATAAAACTCGTTGTTAAGCGCAGATTGAGGTTTCAGTTTCTTCGAATCTGGTTGGTGAATCTTTCATTTTTATGTAGTAATTTGCATAAATAATTAGTTATAGGAATCATAAGTTTGTAGTTAAATATGAGTAATTTTGATTTTCGTAGAAATTATATCTGGTTTCATTACATTTGTTTCGGCTCTTCGTCTTATTATTTCAGTGTATATATTTTCTTTTAGTATATTTGTTGTTGCAATTTACTGCTGCGTTTTATATTTTTAAGTCTGATTTATCTTGACTTACGCCATTGAATTGTATAAAGTAATTAAAAGGCTTCAAGACAGTCTATTAGTGAATCTGTTTGAGATATGTGGTCCGGTTTCATTTGATTTGTACTGTATCTTTTATTTTGTTCGGTTTCAGAGGTAATGATTCTGAAAGAACAATGGAAGTTGAATACGGGTCTTTAATTTAAAAGATTCCGCATAAGGATTTATTATCAGAGTAATACTGTAAGTAGCAACTTAAGATTTAACAATAAAAATCGAATTATGTCTTCTTAACCGATTTGGTGTTTATATTTCATTAATTAAATTCTTTGATGAAATCTGCAAGTCAGCCCAAGAGTTTAAATGGGTGTGAGCAGATACTTTTATAACAAAATAAAGCTTAAAGATGGTACCAGCGATAGTTAGAGTTAAATTGCAGTAAGTTACAGTGTTCACAGTTGATAACAGCTATTTGAAATCAAACCAACACGGTCAAGTTACAGTTTGCTACACAGTAATACCTTGAACAGCACGGTTTTGATGTAGCACGGTTTGTATTTTCGTCAATTTTTTTAAATTTAGCGCGAAATTTTCCTATTGTTTTCTAATTTCTTTTCGGTACTATTTCATTCGACGAACTTTTGGACAGCGCGGACAAATTCCGGAACCAATTAACCGCGCTGTGCAAGGTATTGCTGTACGGTCTCTTACAACTTAACAGTTAGTGACAGCGATGATTACAGATAATTACCGTTCATTACAGTTTCGTCAATGTTTGAGCAGTATACAGGGCGTTTCAAAAAGAGTTACACAACTTTAATGTCTTGCCATTTCTTTTTTTTTTTTAATCTATACCCTTTTCTTTTTCAGGTTTTGGTGGTAGTATTCTGATATTTGTTCTCTGGAATTTCTAGCTCAACTATGCCATTGACACTGGAGCAGAAGACAAAAGTGGTGTCTCTGTCGTATGAGACGAAATCATATGTAGAGACCCGCCGGAGGTTCTGCCGGAAATTCAATCTCAGAACACGTGTTGGACCAACAAATTGTGACATTCAACGTGTGAAACATTTTAAGGACAAGGTACAGTGCACAACCAGAGCAAGGGCACAGTTGGCAGGCCAGCATCAGTAACCAAGAGCCAAGCCAACATCGACGTCGTGCGGGATTCTGTAGTGGACAGTCCCAAGAAGTCCCACCGCGGCGCTCCCAGGAGCTCGGCATCAAACCAACATCAGTTCTGGTGTATCCTCACTAAGGAACTGAAGCTTTTCCCGTACATCATCTCTATTAGCATAAACTGACTCAAGATGACATGAAAAAGAGAGTTCACATGTGCAACTGGCTCAGTGACAGGATGGAGCTCTACTCAAACTGGATCAACCTGATCTGGTTCAGTGATGAAGCCCATTTCCATTTGAGCGGTGCCATCAAGAACCACAATAACATTTTCTGGGGCGCAAAACCACCTGAGATCATCACTGAGTAGTGCCTGAAAGGGCCTAAGGTCACATGCTTCTGCGCCTTCAATGTCAGATGGGGAATGCTAGGGCCTTACTGGTTTCAGGATGACCTGGTTTATGCAGGATGGTGCCACCCCGCAATCCTCTGGACTACTGGTTCTGGGGGACTGCCAAGGACTCTGTCTACGCCAACCGCCCTGCCACACTGGACGATCTGAAGCAGAAGGTATCAGACTACCTCCAGGAAATGCCCCCTGAGACCTGGAGGAAAGTTGGACAGAACTTAGGAGTCAGGATCAAAGCCTGTCTGAACCGCGGTGGGGCACACATCGAGAACGTCAATTACAAGGATTTTGCTTAACTCCATTATGCTTAACTGCATTTTGCTTAATTTTGCTTAAACTTACTGCCAAAAAATATAATTTCATAAGCTTTCAAAAAATGTTTTGTTCACGTTCATGAGGTAAATAAACGTTTAAAATTGTATAACTCTTTTTGAAACGCCCTGTATATATTGTACCTATCACACTGACTTAATCGATGATGGATATCTGATGGTTAGCCATTCCTGTTAGTGGATCGCTGGTAGGACAGTACTGACGACCCTCCTCTGTTAAAGGTACAAAAGTTCTTGTTGGGTCGTTTGATTTGCCACCACCAAAACCCACCAAATGATTGCTGTCAGAGAGCCAGCAGGGAACATATTTTGCTGTAGGCTATCAGTGTCGATCCACCCTTGATAAAGGTGCAAAAAAAATTCAGCAGTTCACTGGATTTGCCACGACTAAATTCCATCGACCGGAAGCAGACTCAAGCCGTCGGCGTATGTATATGTATGTTTAATGTATGTATGTATAATGGATTTCCACCAAATTTCCAGTGAAAACTGCTGTTGATTCTTCTATGATTACACTGCTAAATGTCTCGTATGCTCACTGGCAGCCATTACTGAAGCACACCAAGTTCTTATGATGGTTTGCCGCCAGGTATTCGATGATGAATTTTAGTGGTGTGAAACCACTTTGTTTTACACCACTATATTATTTGGTTTATTTATAAAATTACAGAAAAATATCAAGGCTTAATAACATCTTATTGACAATTTTATTAAATTTATCAGCAACAAATTTTTCATACAAAATATATATAAACTAAATACTAAATACAGGTTCTCTCCAAATACAGAAAAATAAATAAAAACCTTTCTAAAACGAAAATTAAAAACTTTTCTTACAAACAGAAATACTTTACTACACTAAAAATATGTTTTATTACACATTCTTTATTTAATCTCCCTCCTTCCGCCCTTCATCTTTCTTTGTCAATACTATTTTATCCAGTTGCCAAGATTAATAATGATTATGTTGTTCGAACAGCTCCTAAAGAAATAAAATAGTAGTATTATTCATTTCTGTGGTGTTTCCTATCTAGAAAAAACCTATTAGGAACTATCACTTACCGATATTTCTGTAGCTGTAACATTAATTTTGTTCCGTGTTTGCATTGAAATCAACAATATAAGAAAGGGAAAGTTTGGAATATAATATAGTGGTATGCAAATGAAGAAATTGTCATATTGCCCATTTTCATAGAGTTCAAATTTCCTTTTGTAATTTATTAAAACCTTACTTCAATTTCAATGTTAAAATTTTACTTATATTTGAATCCCGTGATCTTTGTTTAGAATTTTGATCAGCGAGACGCTAAAATTATTCATAATAAAATAAGTCCATTGATGCGATAAGGTTTACAGAGAGCTTTGTAAATATGAAGATAAAAGCCGATCATAAATATCAAACATTTTAAAAAAGTATACGTAGTTCAATTTTAACGCTTTCTTGCATACAGATGTCCCCTATAAGACGGAGCAAATAAACCGGATGTTATGCAACAAAGGGTTAATTCAGTGGAATTATCCTTTCACAGAATTATGTTCAATATCTTTGCCAAATTCGATTAAATATCGAAATACGTGCCAGCTCAACGTGTAAAAAATTGAAATATATTAAAAGTACTTTCAATAAATCTCCCAAAATGTCTCGGCATCCTTATTAGAAACTTTATATACAACCCAGTAATATATTGTTCGCATATGTTAAGTACGGTACATTAGCCCTGTTCAAAAATCAACTTTTTCTTATTTTCATAGGTTTCTGTACTTTTTCCCATGCTTTTTGACCTGAAAAGGCCAAAAATCACAACCATTTTGACCTAGGTTGTTGGGAAGCATTGCCGCATGGAGCTTTAAGTTTTCTGCCTTGAAATCGGCCAAAAGCACCAGTTCCGGGTCCCTTGAATCATGTTTTGCACTATAACTTTTTATCTAAACAAGATAGAGCAACAAGATAGGCACCAAATTAAAGTGTTTTTAATCCTCTTTCTAACTTATACAATTATGATAGTCTTGGAACAAGAAATGGCACATTGGTACATACAAAGATTTCAGAAATATCACAAAATTCGTTTTCTCACACTCAAGGCAGACAAGGCGCCTTATTCATGACACAAATTTGAGATTAACATTTTGTCACAAGTCTAATCAATCAAGAAGTGAAAGCATTACATGATGATTAATTTCATAATGACATTTACACAGTCAGTTGTTGAGAGTTTGTTTTCTGAAGCTGTCAAAGCGGCGTCTGTTGAACTCCACAGCTTGAAGGAGATAGTCCCTTTGCTTGGCATCTGTTGTTATGACATTTCAAAGTCGCTCATCATCTTGACACCACGTTCAGCAATGTCATTCACCGCTTTCAGATTCTTAACATAGTCCAACGCTTTTCTGTAGTCCTCATTCTGTGGCCAAGACGTGACAGGTTCCAGAAGCCACTCGGATCCAATGTTCAGTGTGTCCAGCAGGAAATGTGATTCTGGGCCAATGAGATCAACCAGGGTGGTCTTAGCTGTGACTCTCTGGAATAGAGGCTTTCCTGTTCTGAAGCTGTCTGGCTTCTCAGTGGCATGTAACTGGGCAGCAATGTCGTGCTTCAATGTGTCACTCAATCTACTGCTGAACAAGGCAAATGGCACGACTTCCTGCATCAGGTACCATTTGTGGTTTTCCATCTTATTAAGTACTGCATCAGCAAGCTCTGGGTCAGTTTTCTTGTACTTCAACATGTCCTGGATTAGACTTAGATCATTCACGGGAGCATCTGCAGCAGACATTGACATCATCCATACAGGAGAGTAGAACAGCGCAAGGAAGGTGTTGAGTCTTTCCAGCTTTGATACAGTGTCTTCGTCGTACTCAAGTTGATCTGCAAACATCAGCATTTTCATGGAGTACAGGTTTCTGGCCATCCAACTGGCCTGATGAATGGCGCCTGGTCGACTCCAGTGAATACCTCAAGGAGGCATTCCTCCAAGAACAATGACTGTCAGTTCAGCCATTTCCCTGTAGTCGGCTCTTGGAAGCCTTTCTGCTGTTAGAATGTCTTGGAGTATTTCTTCACTGTTCTTCTTTTCCTTCAGCCATTTGCTGTTGATAGCCAGCATCTTTGGGTTTTCCTTGGACAAGTCTGTCCAAACATCCTTCAGATGCTCAAACCAGGGATTACCTGGCCCCTTCACCTTCCCAAACAGCTTCTCCCAAACTGCTCCTACTAGGATTTCCAGGATGTGATGTCGACAGGCCAGATAAAACACCTTTTTGTTCAGCATTTTCTCTAGCAGTTTGGCAGCTCCTCTGTGAACTCCACTGTTACTGGATGTAGTGTCAAAAAACAAGGGCAGTAACATTATCCGTAAGTTCCCATGTCTCCAGTAAATCCATTGAAGCCTCAGCCTGAGCTGTGCCAGAAGAATTGTCGATGACAGGTACTACTCCAATAACTTTCCTTGTGTATGAAGGTGGACCAGACACTAGCACAGCTAAAGTCTCTGAGGTACTTCCAGGTTCACTGCCCAAGACATCTTTGAGCAACTTTCCATCCCAGTGTAAGGCAGCGTACTGTAGGGGGTTTTCACAAAACTTGGACATGTGACTCTGGCTGATATTATACCTGGACAGCATTCTGTTGCGACGTGTTGTTGAGGTTGAGATGACGAAGTTATCCAGATCAGCCCCTCCAGCTTTCAAGGTGGCAGAAACCATGGCAGTAACTTGATTGTCTGATAAACCAAGACGATCAGCTGTATTGCAGATGACATCACATTCCATGACCTTCCTTGGAAACGTCAAAGTCACACTAGTCACAGTGTCTTGATGGTGAGAACATCCAGGACAAGGCTGATGGTAATCCATGTCCTCTGTGTTAGCGTCATTGTCAGTTGAGTCACCCCAGGTAATGTCATCCACATGACAGCTGTAAGCTGTAAAATAGTACAACATGTTAAGACAGTAATTGTTAAGTACATGCTAAATATCGCAATGGAGTAAAACTTAAAACTTTTGTAACGTTCAAAGTAATTAGTTTTACCTTGTTCTTGTCTATGCTGCAGTCTTTCATTCCTCGCTGCTTGCTGCAGGGATCTTGTCTCAAAAATCTTGTCATGACCAGACATATGACCTTTCCTCTCAGTCTTTTGGTCTTCGTAGAACCTGATATCCTCATCTTTCTTCTCTCTGAATAACAGTCTGTTGTTCTGTATTTCCTGGATTGCATCTGGAGCTCCTATATCAACAGGCTGTCTAATTCCAGCACAAATGCTCCTCTTTTTCCTCCAGGGTTACTTGCTCTTCCTTTGCTTTTCACCAGAGCATGATGTTTCTCATGTAGTTTCATGAAGAGCTTCATTGCGTTGTACTTGGTCATTGTCTTGATCCTAGCCATCTGCCAGAATGGGATGATAGATTCAACTGTTTCATATGCAAGGTCTTGAACCATGGGCCTCCCTGCATTTTCCGGTAAATTCTGAAGATTAAGGAAATACTGGAACGCCTGTCTGTGGTGGGAAGCTGGGAACCACTGATAAAAGCTGAAGGGTATCCAACCAGGAAAGTTTCAGTGAGAGATCTGGTAGATGGCCCAGTTGACACCTGCCTGTGGACAGTACGTGGAGGTTCTGAAATATCAACTGTGCGCCCACAGAGCTCCCTCAGCTCCTTGCTTAATGCCATTGTGAAGTTGTAACTTGTAGATGGTTTTCTAGATTCTGATTGAGTTTCTGTTGGTTCCTGAAAAATGATAGATAACTATTATTATTATTATTATTATTTATTTTTATTATTATTATTATTATTTATTAATTTTATGCTCTTTCATTTGATACCTAATTTGTTGCTCTATCTTGTTTAGATCAAAAGTTAAAGTGCAAAACATAATTCAAGGGGCCCTGGAATTGGCGCTTTGGCCGATTTCAAGGCATTAAATTTAAAGCTCCATGCGGCAATGCTTCCCAACATCCTAGGTCAAAATAGTTGTGATTTTCAGCTTTTTCAGGTCAAAAAGCATGGGAAAATGTACAGAAACCTATGAAAATAAGAAAAAGTTGATTTTTGAACAGGCCTAACGGTACATACTGACAGCAAGTTCTGAAATCTGTGGGTAGGATTTGAGAGATTTCTTCTGTGGAGTTTTAACCCATTTCAGTTTACATGCAAGTGAATTTGTAAAAGTTTTTGCTGTAAAGTGTTTAGGAAACATGTGAAAGTGTAAATTCCATACAATGTTCCCCAAATTCCATGTCATATTTTAGTTTGCAAATAAGCATTAACCAACCAACTTCCACAAAAATGGTTGGTTAAGAGGCTAATACCAGCCCTTATTTGAAACCACTAACTGTACACACTGATACATATCTGACTCTGTAAAAACTCTTAAATAGCTGGCAGTTTTTTGCATGCATTTGAATGAAATCAGTAGTATGACCGCAAAATGTTAGAGTGCAATTGCAATGCAATGTTGATCAATTGTTGCAAAAAGGGGGAAGGGGTTGGCACAAAAAAGGCTGGCACCCATGGGGGAAGGGGTATGCATGCAAGGGGGAGGGTGTTTAGCCCCAAGCTGCATGAAAGGGGGAGAGGGAGTTGGCCAGGGAGAATGACCTCCACCCAAAAGGAGTTCACTAACCTAGGAAGGTGGCCTAAAAGAGAGAGAAGATATTCTTGCAGGCATGTCGCATCGCATACTGAACTTCTTGACAGCCTCAGTTACCCGAGGAGTCTTAATCAGCCAGTAGGCTTAGAAGGGTGTGTGTGTATGTATATATATATATATATATATATATATCCAAGGCAGTCCACTTAATAATATACCAATTAGTGCTAAAATTAATTTCTATATTGTACGTTCACTTGTCACTACTAATTCTATCTTCTGTATATACATTATCATTATTAAGAATTATTATTATTATATTTAAAAATAAAAAATACGCAATTCGTCAACACAACCCGATACCCTTTCTTCAGTACTTGATACTTCTTATCATATTAAGAATTATTATTATTATTACTACTATATTTTAAAAATATATATATATATATATATATATTATATATATATATATATATATATATACAGGGTGGGCCAAAAGTCTGGATCCATAGGAAAATATTTATTTTAATACATAAATTACAACAAATGGTAAATACTTAAAATGAATATCAACTTTAACTCGTAAATGCATATCCGTGATACTGTACAGTGGTTCGTACTCCAGTATAAACAACAAATTATAACAAATGCTCAAATTGGCGGCCTCTGACATCGAGACACTTAGGGATGGAATTTATGATTTTTAATAATTCTTCGAATTGACGTTCTCGAGATGCGTGTTTTCATTTGATAATCTTCTTGTTGACTTTACTGGACTATTCGTTAAAGTTTCACTTACCATTGCAGAGGTATTTTCATCAGTTGCAGTTTTTGGACGACCAGAACGCCGTCGATCATGTACACTTCCTGTTTCTTGAAACGTCTAAACAACTTGCCAACAGTCGCATGTGTTACTGGATGCTTATCAGGATGATTTCTATTGAATTCGGTAGCAACTTCTCTGAGTGTAGCGCCCTGTCTTGCGTACATGAGCACAAGTTCTACCCGGTCTTCTGTTGTTAGATTCGAAGCCATTTCTGGGCTGAAATAAAAAAGTATGTGAGTATTTATACTGGAGTACGAACTACTGTACAGTATCACGGATACGCATTTACGAGTTAATGTTGATATCATTTAAAGTATACCATTTGTTGTAATTTATGTATTAAAATAAATATTTTCCTATGGATCCGACTTTTGGCCCACCCTGTATATATATATATATATATATATATATATTATATATATATATATATATATATGTTGCTGTATAGAAAAGTTTCTTTTATATATATGTATGTGAGCCCCATAAGTAGCTTAACCGGGCGCAGAGACTCACAAAAAATACAATCTGGGTCCCCTATACACTCGTACAGCAAGCATCATGCTGCTCAAATGGCTGCCTCATGCTACTCTCGCGTCGTTTTTCCACGCTATTCAAAATTTACACAAGTCATAACGCTTAAAAACCTTTTCAGTCAATATAATGATTAAATTTTATGTTGTGTATTTATATATAATATATATTATATATATATTAACGGAATAGCTCCTCGTCCCAAAAAGAAAAAAGTTATTGAATTAAAAGCACATACTTTATTTTTAAATGCTGTTACAATATATATATCCAAGGCGTCTCGGGGGTGTAGTGGTTAGCGTCGCTGACTACGAATCCATCGGCCCCGGGTTCGAGACCAGACGGCAGCCGGCGCGCAGCAAAACCCAGCTGTTCATCCTTCCACACAATAAAAGAAAATGGTTGCTACGTAAATGGGTACCCTAGATGGCCTAGTGGTTAAGACGCTGGGCTGCTGATGGGGCGTGGCTCGGATTCCACGTTAAACTGTAGGTCTAAAGTGGAGTGAAAAGCTTGACCTTCGTCAGAATGAACATTCGGGCGGAAGCTAAACAAAGTTAACCAAAGGTTATATACATATACATATATATATATATACATATATATATATAATATACATATACATATATGCATAATATATATATATATACATATACACACACACACATATATATATATATATATATATATATATATATATATATATATATATATTGTAACCATTTAAAAATGAAGTGTGTACTTTTAATTCAATAATGTTTTCTTTGTGGGACAAGGAGCTATTCCATTAATGTATATACACAACAATATAAGTTTAATTAACATTATATTGACTGAAAAGGTTTAAAGGTATATTTTGAATAATAAAACACAACTACGTCATGCTGCTTATTTAGTCGCGTTATTTAACACGGATTCATTTATTTACCATGAGCTTATTCGAATATATAGGAGATAAATATACACTCAGAAATATATAACACTTTGTGATACCGCTAATTTTGGCGTAGAATAAGTATGTGATCAGTCTTTTCTTGTGAACAGACGTGGTTTTTTTTCGAGTGTCCAGTGTTACCAATTGAATAAGTGGTTTTCGTTGAAGTATATTTAAAAAAAATAGTGTTTGGTGCATTCTTAACTAAATTACTTCGTGTTACTAACCATTCATTAATGAATATATTTAATTTATTGATTTTATTCATTACTGTATTGTTTGATTAAACCAAGGCTAGTGCACGTGGCTTGCATTGTTTGTTTCCAGAATCTATTACTAAACGAGGTTTCATAAGGTTGAAA
This sequence comes from Bathynomus jamesi, assembly GCA_023014485.1. Classification (NCBI taxonomy): domain Eukaryota; kingdom Metazoa; phylum Arthropoda; class Malacostraca; order Isopoda; family Cirolanidae; genus Bathynomus; species Bathynomus jamesi. The sequence goes on from JAJOZX010000675.1 coordinate 1,110,441, forward strand.
TTCCGTTGGTTTGCCTTCTTTGTTTTTCAAATCTATCAGAAAACGTGGTTTCATAAAATTCATTTTCCCTTCCTTCGGGGGATCAAGTAGTGTGTGGTCACCCACCGTGGGAAAAAGGAAAACGGAAAGAAAACAGTCGGTCGAATAGTGGACAGATAAGTTTTATTAATACTTTTTCTTTTACAGATCTTTCGTCGCTAGCTTAATTATATATACATTTAGTATAAATTTGTGTTACAAGAACCTGTTTCTGCGTTTCAGGAACATTTTTGTGGGTTTCCGCAGGTGACGGCACAATAAGCATGCGGTAGAGCTACGTTATAATTTATTAATTTCCAAACGCTCGTTTTTTTTTTTTTTTTTGTTTTTTAACTAATTAAGAGCATGGCACCCACGTCAAGTACTTGCAGTCGCTGTGAAGAGAAATTTGCCGCTTACGCGTTTACAATGGCTAATAATAATGAACAGTTAGTTTGCAGGTGGTGCTCAGGCATGGAAGTCCTGAGGAACGAGTTATAACGTGAGAGGGAGGCCAGAGTGAGGCTTGAAGAAAGCGTGATGCTCCTGACGGCAAAATTAGAATCCCTTGAGACTCCAGTTACGACCCTTCCTGCCTCAGTTTCTACTAATAATATAAATAGTACTAATAGCCCTCTCTCTTCCCCTAGTTCCCAACCCTTCGTTCGAGAGCGTAATGGAGCCCCATTGAGAAAACCTGACTTGTCTACCAGTAATAACAAACAATAATTTTTCTGTTTTAGGTTTCGAAGATGCTGATGAACCGGAAATACGACTCGTTGGCGATTCCATTGTTCGAGGGCAGCTCGAGGAATTATGTGGGAGGAACCCTCGTCGTAGGCGCGTTACTGCTACCCTGGTGCAAGGGTGGAGGATATAACTAATAGTGTTGACCATTTTACAGACGGTACCTCTGAGGAAACAACTTATGTTATTCATGTCGGTACTAATAACGTTCTAAATTCTAGATCGGAAGAACTGCTGGCTAGGTACAGGGACTTACTAGAGCGACTAAAGGAAAAAACTAATAAAATTGTTTTAACAGGTATTCTTCCTCGAATTATCCAACGTAGCGATTTCTACAGCAAGGCGACCTATATCAAAAATAACCTAAAGTCTCTGCAACAGGAAGGAGTGCATTTTGCGAATTTTTGGAACAGTTTCTACGGCATGAGGGACTTGTTCCTCGGAGATGGACTTCATCTTAATGACGTTGGAGCTGCGCATTTAGGAAGACTATTTCATAATATTGTCTTTTCAGGCTGCCGTAACTCGAACTGTCCCAGCGTAATTTCCACAAATTTCCCCTGCGCTCGCGAAGGTGTCGCAATTACAAACAATTTGAAGGTTATATCCTTAAATGCTCGTAGCCTACGAAATAAAATAAACGAATTTTTTTCTTTAATTGCTTGTAAAGACTATGATTTAATTGCGATAAATGAATCGTGGCTTAGCACTGAAACACGTGACTTTGTAGGGGAGTATCAAATTAGAGGTTATATATAGACTTTTTGTTAAAAACAGAATAGGTAGGCGAGGAGGCGGTGTTAGCACTGAAACATGTGACTTTGTAGGGGAGTATCAAATTAGAGGTTATAGACTTTTTGTTAAAAACAGAATAGGTAGGCGAGGAGGCGGTGTTATGTTGTATATCAAAGATAATATTGCGAACGTTATAAAAGTAAAGCACACAATTCCAGAACAGATAGATTCAAGAAGAGCAGATTATAAATTGAACGATTTCAAACTTGTTGTTGCGGTTATATATAGGCCCCCTAATCAAACAGCTGATACGGACGAAGCGTTATATCGTGAACTAAAGAGAATAATAGGTAGTGAGCAGGCCTTAGTTATGGGTGACTTTAATTGCGCTAACGTGAATTACGATACAATGCAAGGAGACGCGGAAGGTAATCGTTTAGTTAATTTTCTCGAGAATAGCTTTCTTATTCAAAAGGTTGGGGAACCTACGAGGTTGGACAGTATTTTAGATTTAGTAATAACTACGGATGATAGGCTAATCACTGTTCTTCAAGTAATAGAACCGTTAAGCAATAGCGATCACAATATGGTAGAGTTTGTCCTCTCAGTAAGTCACTCGAAACCAGCTAACTCGACTAAATTTCCTAACTTCCAGCACGCAGACTTTTGTAAATTTCGAAATAAATTGTTACACGTCAATTGGGAAAACGTAATGGGGATCTCAAACGCAAAACTAATGTGGGAATCGTTTGAAACATTATTTACGACTATAAATGAGGAATGTGTACCGTACAAGATTAAGCGTGCAAAAGTAAACAACAAGCCCTTGTGGTTTACTTCTAGAGTAGGAGACATTATAAAGAGTAGAGATAGGGCTTATAGGCTACATAAGTGCGATAAAGACAATTTGTGGTTACGAAACAACTACATATCTGTGAGGCGTGAAGCGAAAAGTGTAATAAAAAAGTCCAAGCGCGAATTTGAAATCTCCATAGCTCGTGACGGTAAAGAAAACCCCAAGCGATTCTTTCAATACGTCAACAATAGAAATCCAGTAAAAAGTGTCTTGGAGCCGTTGAAAAATGTTAACGGAGAGCTAGTTTCTGAAAACAAGGAAATGGCTACCTTGTTAAACGAATTTTTTACGTCAGTTTTAACTATAGAAGATGTAACAAATATCCGTACGGTCATAGACATAATACCTTTTGATAATTGTAATATTTTGATTAGTGAAGGGGAGGTAATGCGTTATATTGATAAAATGAAAATGTGTAAATCCCCGGGGCCGGATTCCATATATCCCATACAAGTAAAACAATTAAAAGATAGCATTGTTGTGCCGCTAACAACAATTTATAATGCGTCTATTTCTGAGGGGTGCGTACCAGATAATTTCAAGTTAGCAAACGTAACACCTATCTTTAAGAAAGGCGATAAAGATGCGGTGGGAAATTATAGGCCAATCAGTTTAACGTCTGTTGTAGGTAAGCTACTGGAATCAATAATTAGGGATCGTATAGTCGAAAACTTAGAATTGCATAACTTAGTTAGAAATACGTAGCACTGTTCTAGGCGAAACAAATCTTGCTTAACTAATCTTTTAGAATTTTTTCAAAGCGAGGTTGACGTTTACGATAGTCATCGGGCGGTTGATGTAGTGTGCTTAGATTTTCAAAAAACGTTTGACACCATACTGCACAAAAGACTCATTGAAAAAACTAAGGCTCATGGAATCAGGGGTGTAGTACTAAATTGGATAAAAGAGTGGTTGCGAGGTAGGAAACAGGGTGGTCGTTGATGGAGTGGAGTCGTGTTGGCCTAATGTAGCGAGTTGCGTTACTCAGGGTTCTGTATTGGGCCCCTTGCTTTTTCTTAAATATATTAACGATTTAGATGTCGGCCTAGTCAGTACAGTTTCAAAGTTTGCGGATGACACGAAGCTGGGTGGTAGGGCGATTAATGACGAAGATAGAGGTAAAATCCAGGAAGATCTGAATAAAATCGTTGATTGGTCAGTCATATGGCAAATGAGATTTAACGTCGATAAGTGCAACATTTTACATATTATAGGTTCACGTAACGGTAATTTTGTGTATAGTATGTCAGGGAAGGAGTTAACAAGCGTAGAGCATGAAAAAGATTTAGGAGTTATAGTCACTGGTGATTTAAAAGTAGCGAAACAAAGTACAGCAGCGGTCAATAAGGCGAACAAAGTGTTAGATTTTATAGCTCGGAATTTTGAGTACAAATCGCGCGATATTATACTTCCTCTTTATAAATCATTAGTTGGACCCCATTTAGAGTACGCGATCCAATTTTGGAATCCGCATATGGGAAAAGATATAGACAAACTCGAAAGACTTCAAAGACGAGCAACTAAGATGATTCCGTCGCTTAGGTCAAAGTGTACGAGGATAGGCTTAAGGAGTTAAAATTGACACTCGAGACTAGGAGGCTAAGGGGTGATTTAATCCAGGTTTTCAAATTATGAATGGGTTCGATAACGTAGATAGAGATAGCTTTTTCGAAATATCTCAATATAATAGGACTAGAAATAACGGGTGTAAGTTGACAAGTAGAAGGTTCGAGACAGCAGTTTGCCAAAAACTTTTTTACGCATAGAATAGTAAATAGGTGGAATAGTTCGCCGGTAGAAGTAATTAGTAGCACTTCTATAAACATGTTTAAAAATCGATTAGACGCATATGTTGATAGATTGAGTTTAGTTTAAGGTAGAAAAATTAAGGCTTTGTGGTTCGGAACCCATGTAAAATTGTAGGTCCCCTGCGCCACCATGGAGGACATGCACAATACACAATTACGAACACAGTTAGGCAGACCAGCCATGAGTGGATCCTAGGGTCTTTGTTGGTCTGAAACATTATAACATTATAACAAATAATATGCTAACCTACAAAAAATTTAAAAAATTATGTATATATATATATGAATCCTTAGGCATCTAACAAACTTCTTAATGCTAAAGTTCGTTTCTTGTCAACACGACATTCAAATCTATTCGTATATATATATATATATATATATATATATATATATATATATATATATATCCCTTAAGGAGCATATCTATAATTTAATCGCTATTCACGTTTCTCAAAATATATTTCTAGAATTTTTTCGGAATAACCTAATGATGCATCTGTTTCTCGATGGAATTTTAGTCGACGTTGGCGACAGACGGGCGCCACGAACTCCTGGGTTTTACTTCATTAACCCACCTGCATTGGATGGGCGATAGGTAAAATCTCTCGAAAGTCTTCCCTTTAATACAATTCAATTTAGTTAAAAGTATTAAATTTATTCACTGAAGATTTATTAAGAATGAGTGTACGTTTTAAAAAAATTCTTTAAATACATGCAAAATAAATAATGTTAAATTTTTAGGCTACAGTTCCGTATTGCCCCCCACATTTTTTCATGGCTCCGGCTACCTAGGCAAGGTGGGCACATGTTCTTATATTATCATTTGTATAATTTAGGTCTCGGGGGTACGAGAGCGGAGCCACCGTAAAGATCACGCATCACAAATTGATCGGTATAGGGTTTTATGTTTTTGTTTTGCGGCCAAACTACTTTATCCCTCACCAGTGCGATCGTTGCACGGCTTAGTATTACCCGTGCAACGAATCTTTTTTGTATCAAAATAATTTATAATCCTAATGTTCAATAAAATCATATTTTGCGTGGTGGGAATACGGAACTGGACCCAATTTTTATGTTGATATTCAAGCATATTAATAAGTTTTTAATTACAAAATAAGGATTTAATCAATCATTCATTTAATATTTACATAATTTTGACCTCTCTGAAAGCAATTAAAGAAATCTGAGGGCTATTTAAACCATTTTTGATAAAGATACGCCTCCAGAAACGGCGTCAGACAATCAGAAATTCTCGAGCTAACGAATGGGGCCTGAGATCGAGCTGGCGACATTTTGATTGGTTCAAAACCCGCACACATGTGACATAGTAACGCGTTCAGAGCCGTCATCAGCCAGTCAGAACCCTTCGATTTGGATCAACGCGCCACATATAAGGGGGTCCTCGGTCAATTTTGGCCATATCAGTTATATATCAGTTATATATAGGCCCCCAAATCAAACAGCTGCTACGGACGAGGCGTTATATCGTGAACTAAAGAGAATAATCGGTAGTGAGCAGGCTTTAGTTATGGGTGACTTTAATTGCGCCAACGTGAATTACGATACAATGCAGGGAGAAGCGGAAGGTAATCGTTTTGTTAATTTTCTCGAGGATAGCTTTCTTATTCAAAAGGTTGGGGAACCTACGAGGTTGGACAGTATTTTAGATTTAGTAATCACTAAGGATGATAGGCTAATTACTGATCTTCAAGTAATAGAACCGTTGAGCAATAGCGATCACAATATGGTAGAGTTTGTCCTCTCAGTAAGTCACTCGAAACCAACTAACTCGACTAAAATTCCTAGCTTCCAGCACGCAGACTTTAGTAAATTTCGAAATAATTTTTCACACGTCAATTGGGAAAACATAATGGGGAACTCCAACGCAAAACTAATGTGGGAATCGTTCGTAAAGGTATTTAGGACTATAAATGAGGAATGTGTACCGTACAAAATTAAGCGTGCGAAAGTAACAACAAGCCCTTGTGGTTTACTTCTAGAGTAGGAGACATTATAAAGAATAGAGAGAGGGCTTATAGGCTATACAAGTCCGATAAAGATAATCTGTGTTACGAACAACTACATATCTCTAAGGCGTGAAGCTAAAAGTGTAATAAAAAGTCAAAACGCGAATTTGAAATCTCCATAGCTCGTGACGGTAAAGAAAATCCCAAGCGATTCTTTCAATACGTCAATAATAGAAATCCAGTAAAAAGTGTCTTAGGTCCATTAAAAAATGGAAATGGAGATCTAGTCTCTGAAACAAGGAAATGGCTACCTTGCTAAACGAATTTTTTACGTCAGTTTTTACTATAGAAGATGTAACGAATATCCCTACGGTCATAGACATAATACCTTTTGATAATGGTAATATTTTTGATAATATTGTCGTTAGTGAAGGGGAAGTAATGCGCTATATTGATAAAATGAAAACGCGTAAATCACCGGGTCCGGATTCCATATATCCCATACAACTAAAAGAATTAAAAGATAGCATTGTTGTGCCGCTAACAAAGATTTTTAATGCGTCTATTTCTGAGGGGTGCGTACCAGATAATTTCAAGTTAGCGAACGTAACACCTATCTTTAAGAAAGGCGATAAAGGTGCGGCGGGAAATTATAGGCCAATCAGTTTAACGTCTGTTGTAGGTAAGCTACTGGAATCAATAATTAGGGATCGTATAGTCGAACACTTAGAAGTGCATAATCTGGTCCGAAATACGCAGCACGGTTTTAGGCGAAACAAATCTTGCTTAACTAATCTTTTAGAATTTTTCCAAAGCGTGGTTAACGTTTACGATAGACATCGGGCGGTTGATGTAGTGTATTTAGATTTTCAAAAGCGTTTGACACCGTGCCGCACAAAAGACTGATTGAAAAAACTAAGGCCCATGGA